>JAWNMV010000302.1:4552500-5083078 GCA_035043635.1 Drosophila rellima | reverse complement strand
AGTTGCATTCATATTTGCAATTTTCAAATACACATTTTTAATAGTTGCATCAATTTCCATAACGATATTTACACAACCATCGTATAAACGAAACGAACTGGAGTTATGCTAGGCGGTGTGCAACTTTGGGGGACAATCGAAGCCTATCGACATTTTGAGCTAAAGTGAATTGAAGGTAAGATTTGTTTAAAAAGAAAAAAATATATATTTTGTGAATTCGTGGATAAAAAGCGTCCAATTCACTGATGTTAAGAAGTTTAAAACGCGCAAGCTCATGTGGAGGAAATTCTCACGTAAGTTGTACTTTGTTTGGGTAGCCCACACGTGCTAATGTGTTGTCTTCTTTTTGTCACAGGCACATATCTTTGGCATTGACAGAGTTTGCGTGGCTGTCCTTCCTAAAAAAACCCGTCGTTGCTGTCACAAAGTGTTGCAGGCGCACAGAGTTGGATACACGCTCACACATTGAATATTTTATAAACACACGCCAACTAACATGCACTTGACACTTCGGTTTCTTATTTTTTATTCTTAAATCTCAAATATAATGGCGGTCAAAACTCGACGCACGACCATTTTTTGCAAATTTAACAAGCTATAAAGCATTTGAATAAAATGTAATGATATAGGTTTGCTTTAAATCTTATTTTTGTATAACAATTAACAAAATAATTTATATCTCCAACATTAGCTTTAAAAGTCGTAAAGAAAAAAATGAAAAAAAATCACTGCCAAAAGTGCGAGGAACTTAAGAAATGGGAAATAATATGAAAAAAGAATAATAATAAAAAATCCAAATATTCATATTCTTTTTCGTGCACTTTATTCAGTGAATTTTTTTTAATAACTTAAACTTAATTTGGAGATGTCTTTTTTTCGTCATTTGTTATACAATAATAAGATTTAAAATAAACTTACCTCATTACTTTTTATTCAAATGCTTTTGAACATGTTAAATTTAAGATAAAGAGGTACTACGTAGAGTTTTGTCCGGCACAGTATATTTTTTCTATTAATTTTTCTATTTTCCTAAATTTTCTTTTGCTTTTATTTTTAATTTATTTTCATTTCATTCATTTTTTTTTTTTGATTTGGCTTTGCCACCATTTTTACTCACTACTTTCACACAGCCAATTATGTTAGCTTAAAATACATTTTTAAGTAAGCTAAAATTACTACTTCATTGCAAAACAAAAAAAAACCGTTGCTAAATATTTAAAAATAGCATTGAACAAAAGAAAAGAACAAAGGCAAAACTCTGATTATATGGAATAAAATAAATATTAAAATAAAAGCATTTGGGAATGTGCTTTTGATATTGATATTGATATTGTTCTTAATTTTTAATATAGCATACAAACTAATTATTTGTATAATAAAAATAATATAATGTTAGTGTACATTTTTAATTCTAAAAAAAACCTCTTTTCGGGGTTAAAGTATAGCGAAGAAAACTTTTCCATGTCCCAAAATTTGTAAAGTGCAATTTTGTGGCGAACGATATTAAAATATAACTTATTCTTAAAAAAAAAAGTTTGGCATTCGCCACTGCTAAAATAATTATTTTTATAAAGTAAAAAACTTTTAAGAAAAAGTTTTGTATGTACAATATAATATCGTTCGTCACAAAATTGGATATTGGGGCATGGAAATGTTTTCGTCATTAGACTTTTACCTCGCAGAGGTTTTTTTTAGAAGATATCAGAAATAAAAAAATAACAAGGAAAATAAGAACACATTATATCAAAATGCGTTGCAGAAAGACCCTAAAAGTTTAACTCATTTAAATAAATTAAATCCCGCATTCTTACAAAAGAAAACATAACTGTCTGGCAGCACTGGTTATTTCTGCAGCGCAACAGAATTGCATTTGCTTCTGGCATTCTTACTTTGTTAAAAGGTCATCAATATGCATACATCAAACTTAAAAACTTAACAAATTATGTGTAAATCAAAATCAGTTTTGGGAATTTAGTAAAAATTGAATTCCTTTGCATTGTCATAAGGCGAAAAAAGCTTTCTCGCTGCACTAGACAAATATTGAGCATTTTACGCCGCTAAAAATTAAGTTTGAGTACTAAGCTTTAGAATAGATAGAAGGCTGCAGCAACAAAATGTAACAGCCAGAGCTCGGGATAACCAGTGCTGCCAGACAGTTTGTTTTCGTTTTGCAAGAAGGCGGTATTTAGTTTATTCAAATGAGTTTGACTTTTAGGGTCTTGCTATATCGAATTTTGAATTAATGTGTTTTTATTCTCGTTATTAATTTGTTTTGCGGTACACACGATATTAAATTGTATGTATAACTTATAAAAAAAAAAAATAAATAAATTCGGCACTGCGCAAAAAAGTTATTTTTTTAGGTAAGAAGGACCAGGACTTTATTGCGCAATAATTCAATAAATTCATTCTGAATCTGATCATTGACAAAACCACAACCCTTGTTATTATTACAAAATTATTAGGGCAATTTAGAAGATAGAGCGTAGAGACCAAGCCAATATTATCCGCCATGTTTGCTGAAAATTTCATTGCGATCGGATAATAAACAGCGAAGATACTAATCAACTAAATTTGCCTATATTTGCTTTACCTTATCAGCAACAATTACAAAACAATTAGACATCAACAACAGTGAAGTTTGACTTATGGTCCAGTAATAATGAAACCTTTAATAAACAATTGATATATTTTCTAAAATTTTCATTTGGGCCATGGGTCGCGGGTTCGATTCCCGTCACGGACAGATATTTATTTTTTTTTAAATATTTATTATTAATGTTTTATGTTATATTTATTACTTATTTACATTATTTATTAATAAAATACTTATTATTAATTATATTAAGGTTAAATTTACATAAAATAGAAATATCTTAATTAAAAAGACAATTTAAAGGATATCTCAACTAATTAAACAGAATATGCATCTAGGGTTATCTTATACATTCTGACCGAGTTTGGTTGAAATCGGTTCACTATATCATATAGCTGCCATAGGAACAATCAGTCGAAAACCAAGCTTTAGTATGAAAAGCTTTTTTGTTTTATTTGGTTGAAATCGGTCTTCTATATTATAAAGCTGCCATAGCAACGATTGGTCGAAAATGTATACTGAGTAGGCAAATTTTTGTTGTTTCTGGAGATACCACAATCAGACTCGCAGATTGGGAATTTTCTATTGTCTTATACCTCCTGAAACAATGTAATATATGTACAGATTTATATTATTTTCTTTAAACCAGGAGTTGCTTTTCCATAGTAAGTAAGTAACTAGACTTTTACCTCGAAAAGAGGTTATTTTTTAGAAGACACTACAACACATTCAAAATTAAAACACATGTTGAAGCCAGCTACAACAACATGAGTGTAGCCATGCCAAGTGAGATTCTCGTTCTTGTCATATTCCGAATTTGTCATATTCCGATTTCAAACTAGTTTGACTTCTGGGTCTTAGAGACACCTGTCTTTCCCCATTATATCTAATTTTTTCTTTTAATTTTGTATGGTGCAGTCGAGCCACCCTCTCAAAGCAAAGAAGTTCCCCAGCAGAAGGTTTTGACCAATTATCGATATAGTTGATTTTAACTTTTTCAGAATATGGATCAAAAAGTTTCCACCACCCGCTGTCGCAGAATTTCAGTAGATTGGTCCGAGGACGACATAAAGCGGCTAATCGAAACAGTAAAGCAGCACAGATGCCTCTGGGATAAATCCACAAAACCTACCGTGCGGAAAGCAAGATGGCAGAGCATTGCTGATGAATTCAGCCTCTCAACAAAAGATGTTGCCGATAAATGGCAAAGTTTGCGGAACACTTATCGTGTGAGTATTAAATTCAATACCATATATGTATAACGCTCGAATATAAATTCATTATAGGCCGCTTTGAGAAACAACTCAACCAAATTTAAATATTTGAATGAAATGAGTTTAATTTCGCAAGAAACAGCGAATCAAAATATGCCAACCGACGGCTCGGACGAGTCGGACTCGTCGAAAGAGTCCGAGTTTGACCCGCCACTCAGTTCGACAGGAGTTTCCGAACTCAACCCGGCAGCTGGCTCGACCGAGTATTTGAAAAAGGTTTTGAGCCGTATTGAGGAGGCCATGAGCGACTTGAACCCCGTATTGCTCAGGGCCTACAAAGAAAAATTGCTTAAGATTGTTGCCGAGATTAAAGCTCAGGTAAAGATTTTTTTTAGATTTTAATTTTAATTACATCTCCACCATTTCCACTTTAGAAAGCCAAGGATGAATGAACACGACTACTCTATGGCAACTGATCAATGATGAAACTGGACAGAAGATAAATAGATTTTCGTTGAATTTCAAAAAACTAGTGGAGAATCCAGAATTATCGTCTAAAACAGACTTAATAAATATGTTTTATTAAACATTTGACTTGTTTTTTAATATATAGTCTTTTTCCAAAGAAAGTGCACTCATTGCATTCACTATCGCTACAATGGTTGCAATTTCAATTATTATTTCTTCATCAGCATTCATTTTGCTGCGAAGAGAAGCAAAGAAAACGTCGAAATATCGACATCTTCAGGGATAAAGAACGCTGGCCTAACACAATCGGAACTGGTAAGCTGGAAGAGCATTGGAGCCAGCATTGACTGGATTTGTTGAGGAACTAAACGCACCTTCATAGTGACTACAGGGGGAAGGAAAAGCCCCGGACGGCCGAAACAGAAGACAATGGAGCGATTGGTAAAGAATAAACAACGATATGAATTCCTTGGAAGGCGCTTACATTAAAGTGTCCCCAGGTCAGGAGTTTCGATTCGATTCGAGCTAAAGCTGCGCTCAACCCGCCATCAATTCAGCTGTGCAGCCTACAGCTGTTCCAAAACAAAGCGCAAGAATCTTGCCGTTGCCTAGTGGGAAGTGCTGCTACCATTTAACTATAATTAAAATAAATGTTATTTAATTGATTGTTGTTGAAATCTTGTCGAAGTCCTTACCAAACTCCTTGAGTTCCTGCAAGTTTCTTGAATATTCAAGACATTCCTGTCTCAGTTCGTTTGTCTGATTGGCAATCCTAGGATCCTGAACACGCAGTCTATAGATTTCATCTGTAGTTCCTCCATTTTCATGATGCAGCTGTGATTGATGCATATCTAACTAAAATGCGATACTCGGGCCAAAGATCATGAGGTGAACCAACAGAGGCTGCAAGCACCGCAATCTGAAGGCGCTCTAGCTTCGGTATAAATCAAGTGGGACTGTTACGTTTGCTCGATCGCGGTCGTGCGAGCCCTGTGCGCTCCTCCTCTTCGTCGCTTGTATACTGATGCATACTGGCTCCACTGACGCCACCTGCTCGCACCGATGATGTTGCTTGGAGAAGCTCCTGGTCGGGGGCATTGCGATTCTCATAGAGCAGTACTTGAAGAGTCTCTTCGTAGATGCGCGCCTCTGGGAACTCGAGTGGCTCCAATTTACGTGCCTTGTAAACGTTTAATGCGATTCGGTCGCAGAGCAATGTGACTACCACCGTGCCATACCAATCAATATCCTGCTTAAGAACATTGAGCACGGTGTTGTTCTTCAGGCCGTTCTCGGAAATGTTCAAGTCTGGCAATGGCTCCTCGTCAATTAATGGCGTAGAAGGAGTTATAACAGACTCCTCAATTGCTGGCGTTGTTTTTGCATTATCTTGAAACTCTACAAGGTAATCAATATTTTGTTTAAATTCTTTCCGTTTAGTAAAGTATATTGTCGAAGCACTGCACTGTCTTATTAGTTTTATTTCTATTTAATACTTTTGCAAAGTTTGGCTTCAGATGCAGTTGACGGTAGTGCTTTTCATTCTTAGCTTAGTTTACCATTTTTTTTGTATGAACTTAAAGTCGGTAACGATTAGCGATAGTCGACTTAATCAGTAGCAGTTCAGTAATGAACATCAACAATTTAAGTTTTCGTTCTTTTTTTTTGGAGTTGCACTCCTGCTAGACATTTTATTAGTCTCCATACTACCTACAAGTTACCACCCATGTTCAACAACGCACTTTGCATTTAGTGCAATCGATTTTTTTTTTATTTGGGTTGTGTTGCATTTATATAAGCAATTAATAATTGCATTCATATATGCAATTTATAAATTCACATTTTAATAGTTGCATTTATATATGCAAATTCTAAATGCTCATTTCAATAGTTGCATTCATATTTGCAATTTTCAAATACACATTTTTAATAGTTGCATCAATTTCCATAACGATATTTACACAACCATCGTATAAACGAAACGAACTGGAGTTATGCTAGGCGGTGTGCAACTTTGGGGGACAATCGAAGCCTATCGACATTTTGAGCTAAAGTGAATTGATTTGTTTGATTTGTTTAAAAAGAAAAAAATATATATTTTGTGAATTCGTGGATAAAAAGCGTCCAATTCACTGATGTTAAGAAGTTTAAAACGCGCAAGCTCATGTGGAGGAAATTCTCACGTAAGTTGTACTTTGTTTGGGTAGCCCACACGTGCTAATGTGTTGTCTTCTTTTTGTCACAGGCACATATCTTTGGCATTGACAGAGTTTGCGTGGCTGTCCTTCCTAAAAAAACCCGTCGTTGCTGTCACAAAGTGTTGCAGGCGCACAGAGTTGGATACACGCTCACACATTGAATATTTTATAAACACACGCCAACTAACATGCACTTGACACTTCGGTTTCTTATTTTTTATTCTTAAATCTCAAATATAATGGCGGTCAAAACTCGACGCACGACCATTTTTTGCAAATTTAACAAGCTATAAAGCATTTGAATAAAATGTAATGATATAGGTTTGCTTTAAATCTTATTTTTGTATAACAATTAACAAAATAATTTATATCTCCAATATTAGCTTTAAAAGTCGTAAAGAAAAAAATGAAAAAAAATCACTGCCAAAAGTGCGAGGAACTTAAGAAATGGGAAATAATATGAAAAAAGAATAATAATAAAAAATCCAAATATTCATATTCTTTTTCGTGCACTTTATTCAGTGAATTTTTTTTTAATAACTTAAAGTTAATATTGGAGATAATAATATTGATAATAATAAGATTTAAAATAAACTTACCTCATTACTTTTTATTCAAATGCTTTTGAACATGTTAAATTTAAGATAAAGAGGTACTACGTAGAGTTTTGTCCGGCACAGTATATTTTTTCTATTAATTTTTCTATTTTCCTAAATTTTCTTTTGCTTTTATTTTTAATTTATTTTCATTTCATTCATTTTTTTTTTGATTTGGCTTTGCCACCATTTTTACTCACTACTTTCACACAGCCAATTATGTTAGCTTAAAATACATTTTTAAGTAAGCTAAAATTACTACTTCATTGCAAAACAAAAAAAAACCGTTGCTAAATATTTAAAAATAGCATTGAACAAAAGAAAAGAACAAAGGCAAAACTCTGATTATATGGAATAAAATAAATATTAAAATAAAAGCATTTGGGAATGTGCTTTTGATATTATTGTTCTTAATTTTTAATATAGCATACAAACTAATTATTTGTATAATAAAAATAATATAATGTTAGTGTACATTTTTAATTCTAAAAAAAACCTCTTTTCGGGGTTAAAGTATAGCGAAGAAAACTTTTCCATGTCCCAAAATTTGTAAAGTGCAATTTTGTGGCGAACGATATTAAAATATAACTTATTCTTAAAAAAAAAAGTTTGGCATTCGCCACTGCTAAAATAATTATTTTTATAAAGTAAAAAACTTTTAAGAAAAAGTTTTGTATGTACAATATAATATCGTTCGTCACAAAATTGGATATTGGGGCATGGAAATGTTTTCGTCATTAGACTTTTACCTCGCAGAGGTTTTTTTTAGAAGATATCAGAAATTTGATTAAATTGCCTCAGCGCCATAAAAAATAACAAGGAAAATAAGAACACATTATATCAAAATGCGTTGCAGAAAGACCCTAAAAGTTTAACTCATTTAAATAAATTAAATCCCGCATTCTTACAAAAGAAAACATAACTGTCTGGCAGCACTGGTTATTTCTGCAGCGCAACAGAATTGCATTTGCTTCTGGCATTCTTACTTTGTTAAAAGGTCATCAATATGCATACATCAAACTTAAAAACTTAAAAAATTATGTGTAAATCAAAATCAGTTTTGGGAATTTAGTAAAAATTGAATTCCTTTGCATTGTCATAAGGCGAAAAAAAGCTTTCTCGCTGCACTAGTTTTTTCAAGCTCTGGCTGCTATGACACTTTGTTGTTGCTGTCTTCTATTAAGTCTAAGTAAAATGACTAAGCAAAAACCCTTTGTTGAACTCATCCCATACAAGCGAATCTGTCATTCATTTTCAATGACGGCTATATTGTTTAGTTCAAGTTATATAGACAAAAAAAGTATATACACAATTGATAATATTAATATTATAAAAAAATGTTTAATTGTATACAAGACTAAATTAAACGCTTTAATTAAAATAGAAATAAATACTTTTAGTAATAACCAAAATATATATTTAGATTAAATAAGACATATTAGTTGATATTTGAAGTATTCTGTTTTAAAAGTATGGTATCCGCTTGTGGAAGGGTAAAACTTTGCCCAAAGTCTTCTTGAATCAATTCACGGATATAAACAGATCAGCCATGTGCCATCAGGAATGAGAAAGAGCTCTGCTGGCACAAAAGCAGCGCGCCTCGAAAAATCATACAGAATGCGAATATTCACTTCTCATCCTCTTTGCATGTTCAAATTTAAAACAAACTACAGTTGAGGTATAGAGTTACCACTCAACTTTTTGTTATTTGTTAGTGTTGCATTGGCAACACTGTCTTTTTGCTCGTTGGCAGACAAATATTGAGCATTTGACGCCGCTAAAAATTAAGTTTGAGTACTAAGCTTTAGAATAGATAGAAGGCTGCAGCAACAAAATGTAACAGCCAGAGCTCGGGATAACCAGTGCTGCCAGACAGTTTGTTTTCGTTTTGCAAGAAGGCGGTATTTAATTTATTCAAATGAGTTTGACTTTTAGGGATACACACGATATTAAATTGTATGTATAACTTATAAAAAAAAAAAATAAATAAATTCGGCACTGCGCAAAAAAGTTATTTTTTTAGGTAAGAAGGACCAGGACTTTATTGCGCAATAATTCAATAAATTCATTCTGAATTTGATCATTGACAAAACCACAACCCTTGTTATTATTACAAAATTATTAGGGCAATTTAGAAGATAGAGCGTTCTAATTAAATAGAGACCAAGCCAATATTATCCGCCATGTTTGCTGAAAATTTCATTGCGATCGGATAATAAACAGCGAAGATATTAATCAACTAAATTTGCCTATATTTGCTTTACCTTATCAGCAACAATTACAAAACAATTAGACAACAACAACAGTGAAGTTTGACTTATGGTCCAGTAATAATGAAACCTTTAATAAACAGTTGATATATTTTCTAAAATTTTCATTTGGGCCATGGGTCGCGGGTTCGATTCCCGTCACGGACAGATATTTATTTTTTTTTAAATATTTATTATTAATGTTTTATGTTATATTTATTACTTATTTACATTATTTATTAATAAAATACTTATTATTAATTATATTAAGGTTAAATTTACATAAAATAGAAATATCTTAATTAAAAAGACAATTTAAAGGATATCTCAACTAATTAAACAGAATATGCATCTAGGGTTATCTTATACATTCTGACCGAGTTTGGTTGAAATCGGTTCACTATATCATATAGCTGCCATAGGAACAATCAGTCGAAAACCAAGCTTTAGTATGAAAAGCTTTTTTGTTTTATTTGGTTGAAATCGGTCTTCTATATTATAAAGCTGCCATAGCAACGATTGGTCGAAAATGTATACTGAGTAGGCAAATTTTTGTTGTTTCTGGAGATACCACAATCAGACTCGCAGATTGGGAATTTTCTATTGTCTTATACCTCCTGAAACAATGTAATATATGTACAGATTTATATTATTTTCTTTAAACCAGGAGTTGCTTTTCCATAGTAAGTAAGTAACTAGACTTTTACCTCGAAAAGAGGTTATTTTTTAGAAGACACTACAACACATTCAAAATTAAAACACATGTTGAAGCCAGCTACAACAACATGAGTGTAGCCATGCCAAGTGAGATTCTCGTTCTTGTCATATTCCGAATTTGTCATATTCCGATTTCAAACTAGTTTGACTTCTGGGTCTTAGAGACACCTGTCTTTCCCCATTATATCTAATTTTTTCTTTTAATTTTGTATGGTGCAGTCGAGCCACCCTCTCAAAGCAAAGAAGTTCCCCAGCAGAAGGTTTTGACCAATTATCGATATAGTTGATTTTAACTTTTTCAGAATATGGATCAAAAAGTTTCCACCACCCGCTGTCGCAGAATTTCAGTAGATTGGTCCGAGGACGACATAAAGCGGCTAATCGAAACAGTAAAGCAGCACAGATGCCTCTGGGATAAATCCACAAAACCTACCGTGCGGAAAGCAAGATGGCAGAGCATTGCTGATGAATTCAGCCTCTCAACAAAAGATGTTGCCGATAAATGGCAAAGTTTGCGGAACACTTATCGTGTGAGTATTAAATTCAATACCATATATGTATAACGCTCGAATATAAATTCATTATAGGCCGCTTTGAGAAACAACTCAACCAAATTTAAATATTTGAATGAAATGAGTTTA
Organism: Drosophila rellima; assembly: GCA_035043635.1. Classification (NCBI taxonomy): domain Eukaryota; kingdom Metazoa; phylum Arthropoda; class Insecta; order Diptera; family Drosophilidae; genus Drosophila; species Drosophila rellima. The sequence goes on along the minus strand of JAWNMV010000302.1, from coordinate 5,072,399 downwards.
ATTTCGCAAGAAACAGCGAATCAAAATATGCCAACCGACGGCTCGGACGAGTCGGACTCGTCGAAAGAGTCCGAGTTTGACCCGCCACTCAGTTCGACAGGAGTTTCCGAACTCAACCCGGCAGCTGGCTCGACCGAGTATTTGAAAAAGGTTTTGAGCCGTATTGAGGAGGCCATGAGCGACTTGAACCCCGTATTGCTCAGGGCCTGCAAAGAAAAATTGCTTAAGATTGTTGCCGAGTTTAAAGCTCAGGTAAAGATTTTTTTTAGATTTTAATTTTAATTACATCTCCACCATTTCCACTTTAGAAAGCCAAGGATGAATGAACACGACTACTCTATGGCAACTGATCAATGATGAAACTGGACAGAAGATAAATAGATTTTCGTTGAATTTCAAAAAACTAGTGGAGAATCCAGAATTATCGTCTAAAACAGACTTAATAAATATGTTTTATTAAACATTTGACTTGTTTTTTAATATATAGTCTTTTTCCAAAGAAAGTGCACTCATTGCATTCACTATCGCTACAATGGTTGCAATTTCAATTATTATTTCTTCATCAGCATTCATTTTGCTGCGAAGAGAAGCAAAGAAAACGTCGAAATATCGACATCTTCAGGGATAAAGAACGCTGGCCTAACACAATCGGAACTGGTAAGCTGGAAGAGCATTGGAGCCAGCATTGACTGGATTTGTTGAGGAACTAAACGCACCTTCATAGTGACTACAGGGGGAAGGAAAAGCCCCGGACGGCCGAAACAGAAGACAATGGAGCGATTGGTAAAGAATAAACAACGATATGAATTCCTTGGAAGGCGCTTACATTAAAGTGTCCCCAGGTCAGGAGTTTCGATTCGATTCGAGCTAAAGCTGCGCTCAACCCGCCATCAATTCAGCTGTGCAGCCTACAGCTGTTCCAAAACAAAGCGCAAGAATCTTGCCGTTGCCTAGTGGGAAGTGCTGCTACCATTTAACTATAATTAAAATAAATGTTATTTAATTGATTGTTGTTGAAATCTTGTAGAAGTCCTTACCAAACTCCTTGAGTTCCTGCAAGTTTCTTGAATATTCAAGACATTCCTGTCTCAGTTCGTTTGTCTGATTGGCAATCCTAGGATCCTGAACACGCAGTCTATAGATTTCATCTGTAGTTCCTCCATTTTCATGATGCAGCTGTGATTGATGCATATCTAACTAAAATGCGATACTCGGGCCAAAGATCATGAGGTGAACCAACAGAGGCTGCAAGCACCGCAATCTGAAGGCGCTCTAGCTTCGGTATAAATCAAGTGGGACTGTTACGTTTGCTCGATCGCGGTCGTGCGAGCCCTGTGCGCTCCTCCTCTTCGTCGCTTGTATACTGATGCATACTGGCTCCACTGACGCCACCTGCTCGCACCGATGATGTTGCTTGGAGAAGCTCCTGGTCGGGGCATTGCGATTCTCATAGAGCAGTACTTGAAGAGTCTCTTCGTAGATGCGCGCCTCTGGGAACTCGAGTGGCTCCAATTTACGTGCCTTGTAAACGTTTAATGCGATTCGGTCGCAGAGCAATGTGACTACCACCGTGCCATACCAATCAATATCCTGCTTAAGAACATTGAGCACGGTGTTGTTCTTCAGGCCGTTCTCGGAAATGTTCAAGTCTGGCAATGGCTCCTCGTCAATTAATGGCGTAGAAGGAGTTATAACAGACTCCTCAATTGCTGGCGTTGTTTTTGCATTATCTTGAAACTCTACAAGGTAATCAATATTTTGTTTAAATTCTTTCCGTTTAGTAAAGTATATTGTCGAAGCACTGCACTGTCTTATTAGTTTTATTTCTATTTAATACTTTTGCAAAGTTTGGCTTCAGATGCAGTTGACGGTAGTGCTTTTCATTCTTAGCTTAGTTTACCATTTTTTTTGTATGAACTTAAAGTCGGTAACGATTAGCGATAGTCGACTTAATCAGTAGCAGTTCAGTAATGAACATCAACAATTTAAGTTTTCGTTCTTTTTTTTTGGAGTTGCACTCCTGCTAGACATTTTATTAGTCTCCATACTACCTACAAGTTACCACCCATGTTCAACAACGCACTTTGCATTTAGTGCAATCGATTTTTTTTTTATTTGGGTTGTGTTGCATTTATATAAGCAATTAATAATTGCATTCATATATGCAATTTATAAATTCACATTTTAATAGTTGCATTTATATATGCAAATTCTAAATGCTCATTTCAATAGTTGCATTCATATTTGCAATTTTCAAATACACATTTTTAATAGTTGCATCAATTTCCATAACGATATTTACACAACCATCGTATAAACGAAACGAACTGGAGTTATGCTAGGCGGTGTGCAACTTTGGGGGACAATCGAAGCCTATCGACATTTTGAGCTAAAGTGAATTGATTTGTTTGATTTGTTTAAAAAGAAAAAAATATATATTTTGTGAATTCGTGGATAAAAAGCGTCCAATTCACTGATGTTAAGAAGTTTAAAACGCGCAAGCTCATGTGGAGGAAATTCTCACGTAAGTTGTACTTTGTTTGGGTAGCCCACACGTGCTAATGTGTTGTCTTCTTTTTGTCACAGGCACATATCTTTGGCATTGACAGAGTTTGCGTGGCTGTCCTTCCTAAAAAAACCCGTCGTTGCTGTCACAAAGTGTTGCAGGCGCACAGAGTTGGATACACGCTCACACATTGAATATTTTATAAACACACGCCAACTAACATGCACTTGACACTTCGGTTTCTTATTTTTTATTCTTAAATCTCAAATATAATGGCGGTCAAAACTCGACGCACGACCATTTTTTGCAAATTTAACAAGCTATAAAGCATTTGAATAAAATGTAATGATATAGGTTTGCTTTAAATCTTATTTTTGTATAACAATTAACAAAATAATTTATATCTCCAATATTAGCTTTAAAAGTCGTAAAGAAAAAAATGAAAAAAAATCACTGCCAAAAGTGCGAGGAACTTAAGAAATGGGAAATAATATGAAAAAAGAATAATAATAAAAAATCCAAATATTCATATTCTTTTTCGTGCACCTTATTCAGTGAATTTTTTTTTAATAACTTAAAGTTAATATTGGAGATAATAATATTGATAATAATAAGATTTAAAATAAACTTACCTCATTACTTTTTATTCAAATGCTTTTGAACATGTTAAATTTAAGATAAAGAGGTACTACGTAGAGTTTTGTCCGGCACAGTATATTTTTTCTATTAATTTTTCTATTTTCCTAAATTTTCTTTTGCTTTTATTTTTAATTTATTTTCATTTCATTCATTTTTTTTTTGATTTGGCTTTGCCACCATTTTTACTCACTACTTTCACACAGCCAATTATGTTAGCTTAAAATAAATTTTTAAGTAAGCTAAAATTACTACTTCATTGCAAAACAAAAAAAAACCGTTGCTAAATATTTAAAAATAGCATTGAACAAAAGAAAAGAACAAAGGCAAAACTCTGATTATATGGAATAAAATAAATATTAAAATAAAAGCATTTGGGAATGTGCTTTTGATATTATTGTTCTTAATTTTTAATATAGCATACAATCTAATTATTTGTATAATAAAAATAATATAATGTTAGTGTACATTTTTAATTCTAAAAAAAACCTCTTTTCGGGGTTAAAGTATAGCGAAGAAAACTTTTCCATGTCCCAAAATTTGTAAAGTGCAATTTTGTGGCGAACGATATTAAAATATAACTTATTCTTAAAAAAAAAAGTTTGGCATTCGCCACTGCTAAAATAATTATTTTTATAAAGTAAAAAACTTTTAAGAAAAAGTTTTGTATGTACAATATAATATCGTTCGTCACAAAATTGGATATTGGGGCATGGAAATGTTTTCGTCATTAGACTTTTACCTCGCAGAGGTTTTTTTTAGAAGATATCAGAAATAAAAAAATAACAAGGAAAATAAGAACACATTATATCAAAATGCGTTGCAGAAAGACCCTAAAAGTTTAACTCATTTAAATAAATTAAATCCCGCATTCTTACAAAAGAAAACATAACTGTCTGGCAGCACTGGTTATTTCTGCAGCGCAACAGAATTGCATTTGCTTCTGGCATTCTTACTTTGTTAAAAGGTCATCAATATGCATACATCAAACTTAAAAACTTAAAAAATTATGTGTACATCAAAATCAGTTTTGGGAATTTAGTAAAAATTGAATTCCTTTGCATTGTCATAAGGCGAAAAAAAGCTTTCTCGCTGCACTAGTTTTTTCAAGCTCTGGCTGCTATGACACTTTGTTGTTGCTGTCTTCTATTAAGTCTAAGTAAAATGACTAAGCAAAAACCCTTTGTTGAACTCATCCCATACAAGCGAATCTGTCATTCATTTTCAATGACGGCTATATTGTTTAGTTCAAGTTATATAGACAAAAAAAGTATATACACAATTGATAATATTAATATTATAAAAAAATGTTTAATTGTATACAAGACTAAATTAAACGCTTTAATTAAAATAGAAATAAATACTTTTAGTAATAACCAAAATATATATTTAGATTAAATAAGACATATTAGTTGATATTTGAAGTATTCTGTTTTAAAAGTATGGTATCCGCTTGTGGAAGGGTAAAACTTTGCCCAAAGTCTTCTTGAATCAATTCACGGATATAAACAGATCAGCCATGTGCCATCAGGAATGAGAAAGAGCTCTGCTGGCACAAAAGCAGCGCGCCTCGAAAAATCATACAGAATGAGAATATTCACTTCTCATCCTCTTTGCATGTTCAAGTTTAAAACAAACTACAGTTGAGGTATAGAGTTACCACTCAACTTTTTGTTATTTGTTAGTGTTGCATTGGCAACACTGTCTTTTTGCTCGTTGGCAGACAAATATTGAGCATTTGACGCCGCTAAAAATTAAGTTTGAGTACTAAGCTTTAGAATAGATAGAAGGCTGCAGCAACAAAATGTAACAGCCAGAGCTCGGGATAACCAGTGCTGCCAGACAGTTTGTTTTCGTTTTGCAAGAAGGCGGTATTTAATTTATTCAAATGCTATAACGAATTTTGAATTAATGTGTTCTTATTCTCGTTATTAATTTTTTTTGCGGTACACACGATATTAAATTGTATGTATAACTTATAAAAAAAAAAAATAAATAAATTCGGCACTGCGCAAAAAAGTTATTTTTTTAGGTAAGAAGGACCAGGACTTTATTGCGCAATAATTCAATAAATTCATTCTGAATCTGATCATTGACAAAACCACAACCCTTGTTATTATTACAAAATTATTAGGGCAATTTAGAAGATAGAGCGTAGAGACCAAGCCAATAGTATCCGACCATGCTTGCTGAATACTTCATCGCGATCGGATAATAAACAGCGAAGATATTAATCAACTAAATTTGCCTATATTTGCTTTACCTTATCAGCAACAATGACAAAACAATTAGACAACAACAACAGTGAAGTTTGACTTATGGTCCAGTAATAATGAAACCTTTAATAAACAGTTGATATATTTTCTAAAATTTTGATTTGGGCCATGGGTCGCGGGTTCGATTCCCGTCACGGACAGATATTTATTTATTTTTTAAATATTTATTATTAATGTTTTATGTTATATTTATTACTTATTTATATTATTTATTAATAAAATACTTATTATTAATTATATTAAGGTTAAATTTACATAAAATAGAAATATCTTAATTAAAAAGACAATTTAAAGGATATCTCAACTAATTAAACAGAATATGCATCTAGGGTTATCTTATACATTCTGACCGAGTTTGGTTGAAATCGGTTCACTATATCATATAGCTGCCATAGGAACAATCAGTCGAAAACCAAGCTTTAGTATGAAAAGCTTTTTTGTTTTATTTGGTTGAAATCGGTCTTCTATATTATAAAGCTGCCATAGCAACGATTGGTCGAAAATGTATACTGAGTAGGCAAATTTTTGTTGTTTCTGGAGATACCACAATCAGACTCGCAGATTGGGAATTTTCTATTGTCTTATACCTCCTGAAACAATGTAATATATGTACAGATTTATATTATTTTCTTTAAACCAGGAGTTGCTTTTCCATAGTAAGTAAGTAACTAGACTTTTACCTCGAAAAGAGGTTATTTTTTAGAAGACACTACAACACATTCAAAATTAAAACACATGTTGAAGCCAGCTACAACAACATGAGTGTAGCCATGCCAAGTGTAGCCAGCCTCGTTCTTGTCATATTCCGAATTTGTCATATTCCGATTTCAAACTAGTTTGACTTCTGGGTCTTAGAGACACCTGTCTTTCCCCATTATATCTAATTTTTTCTTTTAATTTTGTATTTATTTCGCAAGCAACGGAGTGAAAATATGCCAACCAACGTCACAGAGTCGGACTCGTCGAAAGAGTCAAAGTTTGACCCGCCACTCAGTTCGGCTGGAGTTTCCGAACTCAACCCGCCAGCTGGCTCGACCGGAGCTGTTCGCGAGATTTTGCTGCGGTTGGAAGCGTGCATGAGCGACTTGAACCCCGTATTGCTCAGGGCCTACAAAGAAAAATTGCTTAAGATTGTTGCCGAGATTAAAGCTCAGGTAAAGATTTTTTTTAGATTTTAATTTTAATTACATCTCCACCATTTCCACTTTAGAAAGCCAAGGATGAATGAACACGACTACTCTATGGCAACTGATCAATGATGAAACTGGAATTATCGTCTAAAAAAGACTTAATAAATATGTTTTATTAAACATTTGACTTGTTTTTTAATATATAGTCTTTTTCCAAAGAAAGTGCACTCATTGCATTCACTATCGCTACAATGGTTGCAATTTCAATTATTATTTCTTCATCAGCATTCATTTTGCTGCGAAGAGAAGCAAAGAAAACGTCGAAATATCGACATCTTCAGGGATAAAGAACGCTGGCCTAACACAATCGGAACTGGTAAGCTGGAAGATGAGGCTAATGACAGCATGCCAATTGAAGGCCACGAATGAACGAACGCAGGATGCGGAGCCAGCTTTGACTGGATTTGTTGAGGACCTAAACGCAACTTCATAGTGACTACAGGGGGAAGGAAAAGCCCCGGACGGCCGAAACAGAAGACAATGGAGCGATTGGTAAAGAATAAACAACGATATGAATTCCTTGGAAGGCGCTTACATTAAAGTGTCCCCAGGTCAGGAGTTTCGATTCGATTCGAGCTAAAGCTGCGCTCAACCCGCCATCAATTCAGCTGTGCAGCCTACAGCTGTTCCAAAACAAGCACAAGAATCTTGCCGTTGCCTAGTGGGAAGTGCTGCTACCATTTAACTATAATTCAAATAAATGTTATTTAATTGATTGTTGTTGAAATCTTGTAGAAGTCCTTACCAAACTCCTTGAGTTCCTGCAAGTTTCTTGAATATTCAAGACATTCCTGTCTCAGTTCGTTTGTCTGATTGGCAATCCTAGGATCCTGAACACGCAGTCTATAGATTTCATCTGTAGTTCCTCCATTTTCATGATGCAGCTGTGATTGATGCATATCTAACTAAAATGCGATACTCGGGCCAAAGATCATGAGGTGAACCAACAGAGGCTGCAAGCACCGCAATCTGAAGGCGCTCTAGCTTCGGTATAAATCAAGTGGGACTGTTACGTTTGCTCGATCGCGGTCGTGCGAGCCCTGTGCGCTCCTCCTCTTCGTCGCTTGTATACTGATGCATACTGGCTCCACTGACGCCACCTGCTCGCACCGATGATGTTGCTTGGAGAAGCTCCTGGTCGGGGGCATTGCGATTCTCATAGAGCAGTACTTGAAGAGTCTCTTCGTAGATGCGCGCCTCTGGGAACTCGACTTTCGTGTGCTTGCAATCTGTCGCCTAAACTATAGTTGTACAACATAATTCAGCTTCCTTTTTCCTATGTCCATAAAAGGACCAGCAACAAATTTCACTTGTCCCACTGATAAAGGGTATGCGTTTGTTGAAACGCAGTGACATTTATCAAGTATAAGGTCAGTGGCTCTAATTTACGTGCCTTGTACGTGCCAAAATGGAGAATATACAAAAATGCAAATTTCTCAAAAACTGTCTGATAGAAATTGATGACAGGCACCTCAAAATGTTTGTAAAATTGGGGCCTATATTCTCCCATACCGTGCATCTGGGGGCAAGCAGTCAGAATTGAGTAAAAAGCTAGCAACGAAAATAGTCAGGCAAATATAATCCGCTCCATATCAACGAGCTTTCTGTTGAGTAGTAGTTCAGTTCACATTGGAGCTACCAGCTCGATTGAACTTGCTCGTGAACTTTTTGGGGTTAATTTACAATTAATTAATTTTCTAAAAAACTGTCTGATAACTTTCTCTAAATTTAATTGCGATAGCTTCACCAAGCTTGTAGCTTTAATTTGTTATGTGCCGCGTTATAGGGCACCCTTCCTGAGAAAAGATATTAAGGTTTGATAACAAGACATATAGTTTGGCAGTACATTTTGTATGGGACTTTCACCGAGCTAGCTGCGCTCTTTTCAAAATATCTCAAAAACGACCTGAAAACTTTTTTTTAAAAATGATATTATTAGAAAGGTGAAATTGCACGCTTTAATCGTGTATAAGCGGTTTTCGGGGGCAGCCCTCCTGAGCTTAGATATTTAAGAAATGGTGAAAATGTAATCTTTTTCAGTTTTTATCTTCACTTGTTCCACTCAGTTTAAAGTCTAAAATTGCCATAACATTGCCAAAAACTATAAATAAATAAATTTTCTACAATTCTGCATCATTACTTTATTGATTAAGTTTCGAAAAACATTTTAAAATGATAAAATTCATAACTGGTTCCGACTCATGAACAAAGTTCCGTTTTTCGTTGCTGGCGAACCGTTGCTATCTTGACGCACATCGTTCATTCGCAGTTGGAACTCGATTCGATTTTAAATTAATAAAATCGATTCCATTTCTTATTCCTGAAAATTTGTTTGAATCTGAAGAATCGATTTGTACAATGTCCAATTTGCTATCAATATTAATATCGATGCTATTTTAGAGTATTCACAATATTTAATTTCGATATTGCTGCACATAAAGTTTCGATAACGATAACCTAGCAAATACGAATTTGTTTTTGCCGGCGCGACGACGACGACGACGGCGAATTGCCGGCATTTTTAGTTAAATTAATTTCATTCAATAGAGTTTTTCTTTGGATTGATAACTTTAGTGAAGTGCGCGACTGTTTCTGTGGAACCAATAATCTCGCAAATCTGGATGCATGCAATGAGATGATTGCCGTCGCAGAGCCGCCACTGGAATTCATTCCTCGCGGTCGTCAGGCGGCAGAGGATCATCCTGGGCCATCAGAGCCGCCGCTGCCGAAATGTTTGTCCGCCGAGCATTTGCTGTTGCAACGTCTGCAGAACGTGAACATCTCGTCGGCCACCGAGGAGGCCCAAGAGTTCTGGTGCATACGCGAAATCTATGATGACTACGAGGCCAGCTATGAGCGCGCCCAACGTCGCCAGCAATTAATTGAACAGACCAAAAAATGTGGACCCAAAGCGGCGGCTGCCACGCAATTGACGTCATTGCCGCGCCAGCTGTTGAATCCCCTGCAGCAGCGGCGCGAGGAGCCCATGTGCGACTATATTGTCAATAACGAGGAGGAATTGTATGTTAACAAGAACACTGTGATTTGGACACAGGGTCTCAACGATGACGACGACGGTGTTTACAAGCGCATGTGTTTCACCTGCGACACACCGGTGAAATTTGCCTGCTTCCTCAATCGTCGCTTTGTCCGTGGACGCTTGGCACAGCTGCGCGCCTCCGTTCAGCCGGAGGATGACAATTTGACGGCCATTTGTGTTGTGGATCAGGATGCATTGCGTGTCTACTGTGATGATGGCGATGATTTTCTGGCCAATCTTGATTTCCCCATATCAAAGTTGTGGCAAACCGTGCATGGTCTACTGCTGGAGAAGGACTCGAGCAATGCCCTCGTCTCGCATTTGTCAATACCAATGCCACGGCTCTTTTCGATGTCGCATCCATTGCATGAGGCTTGCCCGGTTGTACTAAAGACATCCACCAATGCCACTGGCTACATGACCGAACCCGAATACAGCGTTGTATTCACCGCTGAGGATTCGGATTTGGTGCTCCTTTATGATGCCAAGTTCTTCAAGCATTTTGTCGCGCGCCTGCGCAAAGTGACGCCCGAGGAGGTCAACTATGTCAGCCAGCAGCAGCAACAGGATCTGCTCACCCATACCCTGCAGGGACATCGCGGCACTCCCGGCTGTACAAGCAGCATTCATAGCTTTAGTTCTACCAAAAATACTGGAGGTAATCAGATAGAAACCCAACTGCAAAGATCATAATTTCCCAACGCCATTTTGGTGTTCAACGGAATGCGGGAAGGAACTTGTTCCATACACACATGTTCCCAATTCAACTTGTTCCAAAGTGTCATAATCCTATTGGAATCCACTCACTATTGAAGCCAATAGGAAACTGATCTCTTAAAAGGCTGTGCAAGCAGTATGCATATCTTTGGTTCTACCAAAAATACTGGAGATAACAATATGAAGAAAATATACTGTTCCAAATCCATTTTGGTGTTTAGCGGAATGCTAGAATGAAGGCGGAAAATAACTGTTTTTCTGTCAGTTCTCATTTAGACTTGTTCCAAGCTTACATGCTTCCAATTCAACTTGTTTCCAAAGTTCAATATTCCAATTGGATTGTAATGTTCATTATTGGAGTGAAAAGGAAACTGATCTCAATTATTGAAGTTCCTTTCTGATTGAGTTCAATTTCACGTGTTCCCAAAGTAAAAACTGAAATTGCAACTTTTTAAATCTAACTAAAAGAGATCTGTTTTATAGCTTAACCAAAAATCATATTTAATTGTTTTTAAATTTTCAGTAAAAGGAATGAACTTCAACTTATTTCCACATGTTCCCAATTCCAAGTGTTCCAGGACCTTAATTTTTATTGTATTTCATTTCTGATCACACTTCTAGTATTTAAACATTGTCTCTTTTTAATTTCCAGCCACACCCAAGCGAACCAACACATCCTTTGCGATGCCAACGCCACAAAATTTCTCCAAGTTCGGACTCAGTCAATCTCAATCGTTTAGTGGCGTTCTGGGCCAATCCAAGTATGTGTTATTCTCATCTTAGTATTCTTTCCATATGTCTAATTAAATTCCATTCACTCGGCAGTCGCGCCTCGCTGGCTTCTCCGTTGAGTCAGCTGCAGAATAGCATAAGTCAGCAATCCTTGTCCATCAAGGACATGCGCAAGATGACGCATGTGAAGCCGGCCAAGCCGATTGAGCCGGAGATGTGTCTGGAGCACCTCTGGACGGAGAATACCTATGGCACGTAAGTGAAATTCAAGCAAATTATATAACTGAAAGACTTTCGGTTTCGGTTAAGTTCGGTTATGCAAAATTTGTATACATCGGTTACGTAACGGTTATCGGTTATTTTGTATATTTCGGTTTCGAAATACCGGTATGATTTCGGTTTACAAAACAAATTTAAAATATATTTAATATACGTATATTTAAAAATATATATTTAAAAATTTCAAAAATTAAGATCTTTTTCCTATGGCAGCTATATGATATAGTAATCTGATTTGAACCAAATTTAGTCAATACAAATATTATCATCTCAGATGCATGCTCTGTAAAAAAGTTTGTGTGTCAATTATTGTTAATAATCTATATATGAGAAGTGTTGACTCTTTGAACTTTCAGCAAGCACAACTTCATTAAAGCTCATCCGATTTCCTTGAGGAATGTCTTATTTTTCATAATATTAACCCTTCTTTAACTTTGCATTTAAATTTGATGCTTTTGAGACAAAATTTTTTTTTCGAAAATTTGTCAATTTTTGCATAGTTACCCCTTTACATTTTTCAAAAATTTTCAAAATTTTTAAATCTCTTATTTATTCATTTAATCGACTCCAGGTGATAAAATTATGGTAAAAAAGTACTTTTGGACTAAATTGCGATTTGTTTCTTTAGGATTTAGGTCAAAAACTGAAAAATTCTGCCTGATTTATGGTACATGGTATTCTTTTAATTGGAATAGATTTGTCAAATCTTGATCGATTTTCAAAAGGGATGTTTTTTTGACCATTTTATTAAGCAAATATTGATTTGGCATCAAAATTGGATGATTTTCAAAAATTTACTTTTTTCAAATATTTTACATAGTTACCCCTTTACATTTTTCGAAAATTTTCAAAAATTTTAAATCTTTAATTTATGCTTTTAATCGACTCTAGGTGATAAAATTAGGGTAAAAAAGTACCTTCGAACTAATTCTCCCTTTTTTTTCTCTAAGATCTAAGCCAAAAACTACAAAATTGACCCTGATTTATATATATATATATATGATATTCTTTTAATTTGAATAGATTTGTCAAATCTTTATCGATTTTCAAAAGGGATGATTTGACCATTTTATTATACAAATATTGATTTGGATTTCGTTATAATAAAAAAGTTTTGTTTCGGTTACGGTTGCAGTTAGGGTTACCAACTTCAATCGGTTAATACCGGTTAACTGTTACGGTTATGGTTACGGCTTCTATTATTTTTATTAATTACTTCTCAACTTATTTCCACTTTTTTCTTAAAAATCTTAACGGTTTTGTTATTGCTATTATTATTATTATATTATTATTAATACTATTATAATAACTGTTCCTCTCATTATTAAAGACAACGCGAATTCTGTGAGATGGCGTCACGTGCCTTCATCCACACGGATCTGGTGGGCCAGACGTATCTGTGCTATCTGTTGGCCCGTTCCTGCCGCCTGCAGATGGTGCTCTTGAACGGCTACGACACGAGTGAGTTGCAGTTGTCGACGTTGGCATCGACGCTGCCAGCGAAGGATGCAGTGGGTCTGCAGCGATTGCATATGATTGCCGTGCTGGATCCGGGCGGTAATCTGATACTCTACACTGGCACCGTACTTATATCGAAAGTGCACATAACACCGCTGCTCACAGCGCCGACAACGACAACAGGAGCAGCAACGGGAGCAGGAACAGGAGCAACAACGACAACTCCCACGCCATCAACTGCTTCTGGCTCAGCGCCACACACACCGATGCAGGGATCACTCCAGCCGCACATGAAAATGTCGAGCAGCTCCTTTGTGGAGGTGCGTCGGAGTAGTCTGTTGCCCACGAAAGCCGCTGCCGACTTCAATGCCTTCGACGAGGAACTGGAGCTGCACATGCTATCCCCAATACAACCGCAGTCCATGTCGTATACCCAGAAGAAGGCGCATAATATTTGCAAGGCATTGCGAGATCCCGCCGGGAATCGTTTGACATTGGTTTATGCGACCGGACGAATGTTGCGCATTGCATTGCCGCTATTGAATGACACACGGCTGATCACACGCTGTGTGGCTGCACTGCGTCAGGTGTTGAATCCATCGCAGTTTCTACACTTTATCATACGCTGGTATAGCGCACGTAATCCGCCCGGTTCCAGGGACTACAGCATCGAGCAGGAGTGGCAACTTTTTCGTAGCACTCTGCTCGGTCTAATGGGCTGCATGGCCGCCTCCTCGTCCAGTGAGCCACCGGATGTGGATGAATCATATGTCCGCTGTGCGACGCCGCCATTTCAAACGCCCACCGAATTGTTGGCGTCGGGCGCTTTCGCGGCACAGGACGAGCCGAAGAAGCGACGCAAATACAATGATTGCGAGGCATACACCGATGATGATTGGGAATTCCTGCTCATGCACACCACGTTGGCGACTTGTGGTGGCGATGCTTCGCATGCTTATAGCGTTGATGTGACAGCTCCGCTTTTCCGTGTCCTGCCCGCCGTATTCTACGGACTGCACATGCTCTACGAGGATCTCAAACTGGATTCGGTCTTTAACAGCGGGCTCATCTATTTGGGCACGGTGAGTGCAGCGAATTTGATAATCGATCGATCACTTCTAACACTGACATAGAATCAACGTGTAGGCCAAACCGCTAAAGCTAGAAAGCTGAAATTTTCACACAACATAGCTGAGGCAGATAAGATATCGTAACCAAACTCATCGAATGTGTATATTGGACTGCCTGTCACATCCTGATCAAATTTGGTCAAAGCCGGATGACTATATCATGTAGCTGCAATAGGAACAATCGGATGCAAATTAACCTTTAGATTGAAAAACTTTTTTGTTTCTTAAGATATCTCAACTAAACTCATATATTTTATGTTTGGGACTGTCTGTCACATCCTGATCAAATTTGGTCAAAGCCGGATGACTTTATCATATAGCTGCCGTTGGAGCAATCGGATGCAACTGCACCTTTAGTTCGAAACTCGCAGACTAGCTCATCTTGTCAAATCTCTACTATTTCACGAAATTTAGCTGTTTCCCGCTAAATCGGACTATTTTCGGCCATATCACAAAATCGAAGAATTTTTAGGCAAAGTCCAATAACGGGAAAAAAATAATTATGGCAATGGACCGATATCAGGAATTTAAAACTAGAATTTTAAAATGGATTTTCTTTCGTTTCCTTTCACAGTTCCTGCATCAACTGGCGATCGATATGCAACTGGATAGTTATATATTTCACTATCATCTGGACTTTCCCGAGCTGACGCACAAGACGACGAAGATGACAATGCTGAGCTCGGAGCACGGAGCACTGATGTTGTACCAGGAGCTGTTGCGAATGCCGGCGCCCAGTATTTATGCCCAATTGGAGCACGTGCTGCTGGGCAGGGAGGAGGTGGCGCCGTTCAGCTACGTGGAGTGCATCAATGAGCGCAGTCGGAATCTGGTGCAACTGGTCTCGCTGGTAATGCACGGCCACACGAAGCTCAAGCACTGGTGGCAACTCCTGGAGCTCTTTGGTGCCGTCCAATCGAATTATCCGAGGCGTGCCAAGCGCAGCATTTCGGCGGATGTGCCGCGATGTCATCAGCTGTTGGAGCTGTTGCTCTGCATGCGGCTGACACGACGCGACATTGAACGTCTGCCGGCTGCAGTGCATCTGATTGTGGCCGAGGCATTGGAACAGGCGCGTCTCTCGCCGCCCATGGGCTGCAGCCAGGCCACCTATGAGCTTATTCTGCGTCCCGAGCTGGCGGCGCATGCGCAGCTGCCATTCCTGGAGGCGACACTGGGACAGCCGCATTGCGGTCGTGTGTACAAAGAGGATTCGCTTTCGCCACGCTGTGCGCCAAGCAGCGGTGAATGGCCCATGTCCGAGCCGGATGCGGAGCAGCTGCGTCACGATGGCATGGACAATATGGATACGAAATTGTTGCGTCTACGTTTCCCCGACGATATGCGGGTGGAGGAAGTGCGTCGGTTGCTCAACAGCGCCGAACCCGTGGCCATCGAAGTCCAACAATCGCCGGGAACGAGTGATCACGAGTTTATCGAGGAGCAGGAGAAGCAATTGTTTGCCCTCTGCGCTCGCACCATGACCTTACCCCTGGGCAGGGGGATGTTCACGCTGCGCACCTTGTTGCCGCGTCCCAGCGACAATATGCCGATGCCGAAGCTTTGTCTCGTCGGCAGGGAGCCCGTCAAGGGCACCACCATTGAGATGCAACAGATCGAGTTCCCAGCCAATATGCATATGTGGCCATCGTTTCATAATGGTGTCGCCACCGGGCTGAAAATCTCACCGCAGGCGATGGACATTGATTCCACATGGATTGTGTACAACAAGCCCAAGACTCAGGCGAATAATGCACTGGAGCATGCGGGATTCCTGATGGCCCTGGGCCTCAATGGACACTTGAAGTCGCTGTCGTTTATGAGCATCTACAAGTATCTGGTCAAGTGCGATGAGATGACCAGTGTGGGATTGCTATTGGGCATCTCGGCGGCCCATCGTGGCAGCATGGACACCAAGACAACCAAATTGTTGAGTGTCCATCTGGAGGCGTTATTGCCGGCGACGGCCATGGAGCTGGACATACCGCAGAGCACACAGGTGGCCTCGCTCATGGGCATTGGGTTGCTCTATCAGGGCTCGGCCAAGCGGCATATTGCCGAGGTTCTGCTCCAGGAAATTGGCCGTCCACCTGGACCCGAGATGGAGAACAGCGTGGAGCGGGAATCGTATGCGATGACAGCGGGCTTGGCACTTGGATTGGTTACCCTGGGTCAGGGTGAATCGCCAGCTGGCTTGCGTGATCTTCAGCTACCGGATACCCTGCATTATTATATGGTTGGCGGCGTCAAGCGACCCATTGGTGGCTCCCAAAAGGAGAAGTATCGCCTGCCATCGTTTCAGGTGCGCGAGGGCGATAGCGTCAACATCGATGTCACTGCTCCGGGTGCCACATTGGCACTGGGTTTGATGTTCTTCGATTCCGGCAATGTGGCAATTGCCGAGTGGATGAAACCACCGGATTCCAGGTATTTACTGGACATGGTGCGTCCCGATTTTCTGCTCCTGCGCACCATTGCACGGGGTCTAATCCTTTGGCAGGACGTGCAGCCGGATAACGAGTGGTTCCAGGCGCAGTTTCCCCAAACACTTCGCGTCCATTTGCGTCTGCCCACGCGCGACGATGAGCAGCCCGAGGACAACGATGTCGACTATGAAGCTATCACGTAAGTTGCTCCTTTAACAGTCCCTTAACAGCTCTGTTAAAGAGAAGCTAACATAACATATTAATATTACAAATGTAGCATGATCGGAGTG
This sequence comes from Drosophila rellima, assembly GCA_035043635.1. Lineage (NCBI taxonomy): Eukaryota > Metazoa > Arthropoda > Insecta > Diptera > Drosophilidae > Drosophila > Drosophila rellima. The sequence goes on along the minus strand of JAWNMV010000302.1, from coordinate 5,055,719 downwards.
TAAACTAGAAAGAAAAGAAAATGAAAGGGAACATAAAATGTGTCTAAAATCTATAACTCATTAGCTGTTAGCAACAGCGATTTAAAATTTGTATTTACTTTCAATTATCCCCTTATGAAGCATGTTAACTTAACATGTTTTTTTTAACATGTTGATCCACTGTTAACACTGCTATTTGAATAACAGCAGTTTATGTTATGTTAGAGGGGTCGATGATACACTGTTAACGCTCTGTTAACTTCTTAACAGCTCTTAGAATTAACATTTTTTATATTATTTGTTGATTGCCAGACTTTTAGATTATGTCAACTTAAATATACCAAAACTTATGATAATATTTTTTTTAACTAAGATTTTATTATTCATTTTTCTTTGAAACAGTCAAGCATATTGCAACATTTTGGCTGGCGCCGCCTTCTGCATTGGCCTTAAATATGCCGGCACTGAGAATCCTGTGGCCTTCACCACACTGCGTGCTGTTATCAAGGAGTTCCTCGGATTCCCCGGCACACCGATGGGTGAATGTGCCGGCCGTACGACCATCGAGAGCTGTCTGATGGTCCTGCTCATTTCCATCTCTCTGGTATTCGCTGGCTCTGGCAATTGTGAGATACTTCGCATCATTCGGTATTTGAGATCACGGGTCGGACCGCAATATCCGCACATTACCTATGGCTCCCACATGGCCATACATATGTCGTTGGGTCTGTTGTTCCTTGGCGCCGGTCGCTATACCATTGCCAAGACACCGGAATCGATAGCGGCTCTCGTCTGTGCCTTCTTCCCCAAGTTCCCGATACACAGCAATGACAATCGGTACGTATCCTATGGACATCTTGTACTTAAAATGTAGAAAGGGTTTATTAAGTTTGTCAAAAAAAAAAGAACTCATAATTGTTCTTCAACATCAAAAATCAAATCGATGTAGACATGTACATATGTCTAGATTTCAGAGCCTATAAGAGCTAGAGTCACTAAAACTAGTATGTTTCTATATTCCTGTATATTCAAATTTGTTGTAGAATTTTACCACGTTTTCCTAAGCGTAATTTTTTATTCCTAAATGCTTAGAATGTTATATAATTCTGTTAGATAATCTTGTTTAATTAAAAAAAAAAGCTTGAATACGTCAAAAAGTGAGCAGAACAAATATTTTTGTATTCTCAAAAGTATGAACTTTTTTTATAAATATTATTCAGAAATTATTTATTTTCCTAAGCGTAATTTTTTATTCCTAAATGTTTAGACTGTTTGATATTTCTGTTAGATAATCTTGTTTAAAAAAAGTACCTCTGTCTGAAAAAGAAAATTTACTGAATAAATACAGGGTCCTTAACAGTCGGGCTAACTCGACTGTAGTTTCTACTAGTTTCATCAATTTGAAAGCTAATCGAGTGGATATTTAGTTACCATTTACAGGCCTTGCGTCATCTGTATGTGCTGGCCGTGGAGCCGCGTCTGTTCCTGCCGCGGGACATTGATACGCATCAGCTGTGTCTGTGCAACATTTCGGTGCTCGATGTGGGCGCCAATGAGATGCGTCGCCTGCCCATTGCCCCCTGTATTCTGCCCGAGCTGAGCACACTGCAGCAGGTGATTGTCGAGGATGAGAACTATTGGCCGGTTTGCTTTGAACGCTCGCGCAACTGGCACCAGCTGGAGAAGGCATTGGAGCTGTGTGCACCGATTGACATTAAGAAGCGAACGGGTCGCCTCTCCCACTTGGAGGATCCGGATCGTTTGAAGAGCATGCTCGCCCAGACGCTGACCACAGAGCAGAGCATTTGCTGGCAAGTGGATGTCAATGATCTGCAGCAATTTGCCAGCGAACGTCTGGTCAAGCCATTCCTCAGTCGGTTCCTGCAGGCCAAGGGTACAACTCTCAGCTTCTCGGAGCTCGCGAAGCGGCATCAATTGATGTTGCTCTTCTTCAATGCTGTGGTCAAGGATCGCATGCATCTACTGCCGGTTTACTTAACACTCTACGATGTGAGTTTCTGTTTCAATTCTAGTACTAAATATGAATCGGTTAATATTATTATACCCTGATATATGTTTATTAGTTTGTTGTGGAGTGTCATCCTTTGTTAAAGTCTTGTTCTTCTTTTGCTTGCAGCATGTGACCAGACAGATGGCCAACAACAACGATGTATGGCAGGTGAAACTGATCGATGCCTATTTGGGCAAAAGTCCAAGTGAACATACGCTCATCTCCGTGGAGCTCATACAAATGATGCAGGAGCTCTTCAAGGTGCAGTTGGAGGCATCCATGCGTGAATTGTGCGTCCCGTTGCGGGAATTCCTGTGCCAGAAACGCTTGGAGCCGAGCTATGTGGCCTGTATCAGTGCCCAGGATTTGCAGCGTGTCTACTGTGTCATCAACTACTACAACCTAATGCCGGATCTCTTGAATGGCGTCGATATGAGCAATGGACCCATAAATTATCTACGCATCATGTACGAGTTCCAACAATTGAATCTGAGTCCTCACACCATTTTCGGTTTGCTCAAAATATTTCAATCTCTGCGATGCGCCTTTAATTTGGAATGAAGCTCGTCAATCGATAACAGTTCCAAGCTGCAATCGATAAAGTGCGTTATCGAAACGATTTCAGGTCACTTGTATTATTTGATTTAAATAGCGCACACCTTGCAAGTTGCCACACTGAGATTTACAATTTAAATTGTTTTCGCTTAGAAATATTTAATTTATGTATTAAAATACAGATTAATAAAAACAAAAATACAAAACTTTAATTGCACGCGAAATTTAAACTGGTTGGCTATCGATATCTGTTCAAGCTGCAACAGCGGCTCTAAAATAAAACAATCGAAACGAGTTCAGGTCACGTGTTTTACAACACTTGTGCTGTTGTATTGCAACAGTGCACGTCTTGCAGCACTGATATTTGCAATTTAAATTGCATTCGATTAGAAAATGTGTATAATTTATATGTATATAAAATAAAAAAACATGTAGTAACCAATTATTTAGAAACAAATTGATAAAAAATAATAATTAAGTGGACGCAATGTTCAGACTCCGCCTGCTTGATCGACTGACTCCTTTTCTTAGACAATTCTCTGATGCTCCGCAGCACTTGTCTCGCCCATTTTGATGCCATGACAGCGCTGATACAAATAGATGCCAAGCAGTGGCAGTGGTGTCATTATGGCCACCGACACGGGCACCACGGTGGTCAGGTCCGCCTGCGGTTGTGGCAATGTCGTGCGCAGAAAGAAGATGGCAATACCCGTATTCTGTATGCCCGTCTCAATCGCAATGGTCAGCGAATCAACGGCATTCTGATGCAGCAACTTGGCCGCCAGCCAAGCGATGATATAACCCAGTCCAGGCAGCGCCAAGCCCGCCACAGCAATCTGCAAAACGTGGACAAATGTTCATTTATTTATTAATCTTGTTACATTTATATTGGAAGGGTATACTGCATTCGTTGTCGAGCAAGCAACAGGAAGAAGACAGGACTACAAAGTGTTATTCAGATGTTTTTCGTAAATGTCTAGTTATTATTATAGTATAGTTAAATATATTTTCCAACCATTCAACTATTAATCATCCAAACACCCTAAAGCAACCGAAACTAGCAAAAAAATCCGAAGACAACTTTTCTCACTACATGCTGTGGGAAGGGATGATTTCAGGACCCCCCTTTTATCACATTAAAATATGAATTATACTTAATTCCACAAATTTGATATTTTTTCGTCACAAATTTCATTTAGATTTCAGCTAAATTATTAATTATTGACATATTTTATACAATAAATAATAAATGTAATATATTTGACTCCATTTGACTGGATTAAAAATAAATAAACTTTTATTGATTAACTTAAGATTTTATATGTATTTAAAAGGTTGTTTTAGATTTCTAGAACATGTCTGAATATACAGTTAGTCAAGTAATTGTTTTGACAATTAAATTTTTTTTATTTCATTACAAAGTGTAGCGAGTATTGTCAAAAGAATTCTTTGACCTACTGTATATTACATATATTATAGATAACCAAAGTTATCAGAGACTCACCTGCCACGAGAACAGTTCAAACAGATACAAGTTGGTAACGATGGCAAAGATAACGATGAAGAGTATAAGGCACGCGGAAATCGGCTTGAGGAGGCGCACGAGAATCTGGGCGAGACGTGGCAGCCAGCGCTGAATGGCCAATCCAATGAATAGCGGTATAATCAGGCTGGCACAATAGCTGGCAATCTTGCCATATGGCACCACCATGCCCGCCCGCTCAAAGATCAGCTGACCCAATGTAAATATCCAAATTGGCATCGATGCGAATGCCGCAAAATTGCTGACGGTTGTCATCAGCACCGACAGATTAATATTGGCACCGAGCACCGCCGACCAGGTGTTGGAGGCGCCACCGCTGGGCGCAATGCCCGTAAAGAACAAGCCCAGCTGCATGGCCGGTGACTCGGGGAAGATGAAGATGCCGAGGGCATAGCTAAGTAACGGCATTCCGACAGTTTGTGTAATGAATCCAATGCACGGTCCAATCGGACGCGTCAATAGACCCTGCAGCACCTCCATATTGAGGGCAGCACCAAAATTAATGTACACCAAGGACATTAACAATATGATGGATCCCACGAAAACATGATCAATGACACGTTCCGGCCGCACAATTTGCGCCAGCACTGTGCTATCATTTTGTGCTGCATTCTCCGGTGCAGTGCTAGTGTTGAGTAACGCATCATATAATTGCACTGAGATCCGTGCCTCGCCAAGAAAATGTCCATTTAACTGAATGCGTCCGCTCCATTGGCCATTCGTGATTAGCGACATGGGAATTGTCGCATTCTCAGGTGCCACAGTTGCCAGATGAGCATTATTGCTGATTAAACGAAAGCTATAACGATCCGCCTCTTGCCGTATGGCGTCTTTAATGTCCGATAGCGTTAATTGCACCTCGTTGCTCGTTGTCTTCATGTGCAACTGCAGTTGAGCGGGCTTAAAATGCGATTGCCAGCAAATAATCGGCAAAATTCCATTTCCCAACATCAATAGCAACAAAATCCAATTCATTTTTGATATTTTTCGGCGACACTTTGTTTTGAGATGACCTGATCTTTGCTTCTAGATTATTTAATTTGTTTTGTACTTTTCTTATCTCCTTAACATCACAAACACAACAATTTAGTTTGGAATTTTCTACTGCTCACTCTGGAGCAAGCGATATAGCTGTATAGCAATGTGAAAGCCGCTGCTGCTCTCACACATTGAGAGAGAGCATCTGAGCGTGCCAAAGAGAGTTAAAACACAAATATCAGTTACATTCGTACTCACTACACACGGTGTGCAATTAAATGTTTTGACATATGCATGAATGTATGCACTGCTATGTACTTTTAGAGTTGCCACCTTATAAGAAGTAAAATAAATAGCTCGTTACATGAATCTTTCGTATGTTAGTCGAATACGGGAAATGGAGATTTTAAACACAGTTTTGACAGCATTTCATGAACAATTGTGAGTGATACAAATTATAACCCAACCCACTTCAATAGGAGTGGTTGTTGTATAAAAAGTAAACTCTCTTTCATTCATTTGATTATACATTCATATGTAGCAAGAGCGGCTCAAAATGAACACAATGTTAACAGCTGCTTGGCAAGATTACAGCACTATGTAAGGCTTACAGCCTATGTTAATGTACATAATAAGAATGAATTTCTAAATTCTATAATTGATATCAAATATTAAACAAAAAAAATATGTATACAAAACAAAAAAATAAGTAATTTTAAATACGATTTAAAAAAAACTAATAAACTGCATCCTTATTATATAAATGACTTCTTTAGTTTACTTTTTAGGGGCTATAAATTTTTTGAAAATTAAAAAAAAATAAATAAAAATTAAATAGTTATTTAAAATAAGTTTAGGCAACAAAAGTTACAATTGAACTGTGTTGATATTATTTTGACAACTTCATGAGTTTAGTTACTGGTTGAACTATGCTCTAAGCCACTGTAAATTGCGAAAAATAAAAGCGTTTTCGAAAATATCCTTCAATTTGTTGTATTTAATAAAGCTTAAGCAAAATGCAAAATGCAAAATACACACATTTTCTTTGTAGTATTGTATAAAAAGCACATGGGCAATATTCTTAGAGTTCGTACGGGATATATGTATTTAGTATCTGTAGTGATCGGGCTTGAAGGGACCCGTCTTTGGTACACCCAAATAACTGGCCTGTTTGTCCGACAGCTTGGAGAGCTTAACTCCCAGTTTATCCAGATGCAGACTGGCGACCTCCTCGTCCAGTAGCTTGGGCAGGACATGGACACCGACCGTGTATTCCGATGATTTGGTCCAGAGCTCAATCTGGGCAAGCACTTGGTTCGTAAAGGAATTGGACATGACGAAACTGGGATGACCATGAGCACAGCCCAAGTTCACCAGACGTCCTTCGGCCAAGAGGATGATGTGACGTCCGTTGGGCAACATATAACGATCCACCTGTGGCTTAACATTAACCTTCTCCTTGGCATTTTTGTTTAGCCAATCGACATCGATCTCACAATCGAAATGTCCAATGTTGCAGACAATGGAATCGTCGGGCATGTTCAGCAGATGCTCGGAGGTAATAATGTCCCGGCAACCGGTGGTGGTCACATAGATGGAAGCCTCCTTGCTGGCCTCTTCCATGGTGGTTACCTCATAGCCCTCCATAGCCGCCTGCAGGGCATTAATCGGATCAATTTCAGTGATGATCACACGACCGCCAAAGCCCTTCAGCGCCTGGGCACAGCCCTTGCCCACATCTCCATAGCCAGCGACGCAGCAGACCTTGCCGGCAATCATCACATCCGTGGCCCGCTTGATGCCATCGATCAGCGACTCACGGCAGCCATACAGATTATCGAATTTGCTCTACGGCGAAGAAGTGATCGAGTTCAAGCATTATATACTAATAATGAACTGTGGAATTCTGAAGATTTACCTTGGTCACCGAATCGTTCACATTGATGGCGGGCACACCCAGGCGACCATCCTTGAACATTTTGTAGAGATTGTGGACTCCAGTTGTCGTCTCCTCGCTGAGACCCTTGATGTCCTTCAGATATTGGGGGAAACGTTCGTGCACCAAATTGGTCAGATCACCACCATCATCCAGAATCATATTCAGGGGCTGGCCATCGGGAAAGACAAGCGTTTGCTCAATGCACCACATGTACTCCTCATCGGTTTCACCCTTCCACGCATAAACTGGCACTCCAGTTGCCGCTATCGCCGCTGCGGCATTATCCTGTGTGCTGAAAATGTTGCAGCTGGACCATTGGACCTGGGAAAACAGAAGAGGAGAACGAATTGAATGAGTTGAACAGTTGCCAAGTGATTATCGATTTCATAATTCATATGGTTTCATTAGGAAGTAAACAACTTTCCATATCAATGGGTTCTTTAGATGGCCCCACTGACCCCAAGAGATTAATTTTAAATTTTTTTTTTGCTATCGTCAACAATGCGCCTTGAACTCGAGCTTGATCCCCAAAGCGACAGAAAAATAGTTTTTTTTTTTTGATTATCTGGCTCACATGGTGATAAGGAGAGCAAGTCGAAAATATGCTACAGTCCAGTGTGCTCGACTGTGAAAGACCCGGTAAAAAGGCCCGTCGCTAACCCAATTAAAATTATATTTTTTTCTTGAAATAAGTTCCATTCATTTCGAATCGTCTAGAATTGTAGTGTCTACATATGTCTAGCTTCTTAAAATTATATTTTTGAAGACTAATGATTTAGATTTGTTCTTATATCTGTACTTATCTTTGGACTGAAACTTAAATTTCCCAACTTATGCTTCATATATTTCCATCCATCTTTTAGATTATTTTAAATATGTTTTTAGTATTTTTTTTTCTTTGTTTTCGTATTTCGTACAAAAATATTCAAAATTCGTATGGGGTACTAAATGTTCTAGCAACACTGATAAGGACGGACGTGGCCCTTAATGCTGATAAGGAATTTAAAATGAATTCTTTTTTGTTCATGGTAAGGAGATATAAATAAAATTTCAAAATCCAGATTTGATAAATGTTTGAACTTTTTTTAGTTTATATAAAAAAAAACATTCTTTAAATCAGGGACTAAAACCGTAAACGAAATAGATTTTGGATTTTTACAGTTAATCCGAATATATGTAAATCCCACTGTATAGAGAATCTTTTTTGAAATCAAGAAGTTTTGGATTCTGTATTAACATATTCATGTATAAATAAAATTTTCTTTTTGTTCTAACCAAAACTATAACTTAACCGAAATTCATTTTGGTTTGATAACCTGCTTAAAATTGTAGTGGTTCAAATAAGCTGTGACGCACTGTATATACTGTATGGAATCTGACATGCTGACAAAAATACTGTGACAAACTTATAAGCTCCTTCGTATTTTCTAATTACAGGGTCTAAGCCAAGCATATAAGACTGTTGGGATAAATGTTTACCTGAGCGCCCAACTCGACGAGGGTCTCAATGAGCACCGCCGTCTGGACGGTCATGTGCAGGCAGCCGGTGATGCGGGCGCCCTTAAGGATCTTGGAGGGTCCGTACTTCTTGCGGCACGCCATCAGACCGGGCATCTCATTCTCCGCAATGATGATCGCCTTGCGTCCCCATTCGGCGAGACTGATATCGGCTAAATGACGCGTGCGCCAAATAATGATAGCATTTAAATAACAGAGAATTGTAAACAACGATTATTAGAAAGCATTTTCCATTTGCACGGCAACAGGCAACGTGCCTTAACCTAAGGGAAACATGTGCGTCAAACACACATATACATATGCACATGTGTGTACGCTTAATACAATATGCGCCTTTTATTCTTTTTTGTATTGCCGGCACAATGGAACTGAAAGATTGGGCATGCCACAGCTGATTTATTAATAACTTACCAACTTTGTACGCAGGCTTGGACATCTTGCTTGATTTTCGAATATGCAGAGAGATAGACACGACCGAATTGACGACGCGCGCAACGTTTAATGCCAAAAATAAAACTTTTAAGATCTCAAGAAATCGTCGGACTTATCGATAAAAGCAATGGGGCTTCAAAAACGACTATGGTTAAATCGATAGTATCGGTGAATCTAAAATTGTGCAATAGGTCGCAATTTTTACCATCGATCATTGAGCGTTTGTTGCTTTCAGTGCATTTTTTCTCTTAATTTTGTATTGCATTTCTACCTCTTTTTTACGTTGCTCAAATTATTTTCTAAAGTTTCGATGAAGCCTTTGGTATATCGATAGGTACAACAATCAATGTTAAAGTTATCGATGCTTACATTATTTATATCTTGGCCGACCCAGTAAATGCTGATAACATGTCGATATGCTAGTATCGATAAGTTGCATTTGAAAATGTATTACCTATCGATTTTGTTAAAAGCAATAATACCAAATACACGGCTTACGAAAAAAATAAATTAAATTATTAAGGCAAGCATTGGCGATTAAATGATAATAGCAATTATTTATTTTTAACAAAGTACTCACTCTTACGATATTAGTTAAGATTTCAAACACTAAATGCAATCCTATCAAATTCCATTGCCGCACACTGAGATATCGGCGCCATTTTTTTTCTCGTCGCTCGTCACTCGCTACATGGCTATCCGCTACTCGTCGCACCTGGCACACACGCGTTTTCCAAATCGTGCTTTTTTCGCCCTCAGTTTATTTTTTAATGTGCGAAATTAACAAGTTAATTAGTCAAACAACAAATATACAGTAGTTGTGCACTAAGCAACTGGAAAATTGAATAATTCAATGCATTAACAAAGTGAATTGAATGCTTGAGTGTGAGTTTTTAGTGCCGAATGCAAAGTACGATGGCGACGCATAGTTCGACCGCAACGCGACGTTGATGTCAGTTTGATTGTGTGTGTGAGTGTGTGTGTAATAAAAAAAAAGAAAAGCGAATTGCGAAAGAGCAAAAAAGACAAGAGACAAAAAGGCGAAAAATAAAAAGAAAAACCACGGTCAGCAAATCAAACAGGCAGGCAGTCAGTCAGGCGCGGGCACTGGGGAGCGTAAAGGCTGTGTGTAAAAAAGACAAAAGACGCGCGCGGCGTGCAATGCGCTAAAAAAGCAATAACAGCCCACCAAGTGGAGGAGGGGTAAGTGTGCGGAAGCAAGCAGTTGCCGAAGGTGGCGGCGTGGCTCTGGCATCGGTATCGGCACTATTACATACGTACATCCGAGCATACATATGCACATAAATATCAAATGTTAGGCCGTTCAAAAGCATTTCCAATGATTCAACAAAAATCAACTTTTTTTTTCTTGTCAAATTTTTTTTTTGTGTCAATTGAAGAAGTTCGTTACAAATAGTTCATAATACAAACTACTACAGCTCCGAGTAACAGCAACAAACACGAAAAAAAAGAAAAAAAAAAAACAATTCTCGTTTCCAGTGCAAGGCCACAAGCAATTTCAGTGTTAAATAATATCAACGAAAAACTCAACGATCGTGGCGCCAAAGTGCAAATTGGTGTTGGTCCAGCAGCAGCCGCAATCGCAGCAGCAGAAGCAAAATTTGAGAGCAATATAAAGAGAGAGCGCCGCGTGTGTTGGAATCTCGTTGTCTCACACACAAGCCTACAAACAAACACACACACACGTTGGAAAACTCGCGCGAGTCACACACGCATACGATATATTGCAACAGTGTGGCCGTATTCATATTCATTTTTAGTTCGTTACTCTTATTTTTATTTTGAGCCTGTTTTGTGTGAGTGTGTGTGCGTACGTGCGTGCATTGTTGCATTTTGTGCGTGTACGGGAGGCCGGCTAAAATCCAATAATGTCCACATTTGAGGATGGCCAACAACAGCAACAAGAACAACAACAAGAACAACAAACACCATCTCCACAGACGCCACTAAGACACACGAATGAGGCGTCTAACAATAACGTGAGTACAGCTGCCATCACTAAATGGGCGCAACATCTTAAAAAAAATTTTTTTCGCATCATTTTAATCATTTTTGCTTTCGTTCTCTTAGTCCATTATGGGCAAGGTAAAATTGCGCGTATCCTCCATATTTCCGGATTCCCTAAGCAAATGGTTCTCACCAGCTACGGAGGGCGGCGCTGCTCGTGGCGGCGATAACGCCGAGCTGTCACCGTCGGCGCTGCAGCAGCAGCAACAACAACAACAACAGCAGCAGCAGAATGGCAGCGCTTTGACAGTTAAACGTAAACGCAGCCGTCGTCGCATCGAACTGGAAGCTGATGATGCGCCGGATGTTATCATTGATGATGGCATCGATGCTCAGGATCTGAACGATGAGGAAGTTCAACTAGCCGATAATATTGCCGAACATGATCTGGCTGCCGAGGATGAGCAGACGCGTCGCAATGAATATAATGTTAATTTGTTACGCAAGCGTCAAATGGCTGTCGCACGTGATGTCAATGATGATGACGATGACGATGATGATGATCTTGAGGAGAAGGACGATGATGAACAAGATCAAGATGTACACATGTATCAGCCAAATCGCAATGCTCTTGGCTTTAAAATGGCAAAGCCCAATAACAATGCGACAGTTCAACAGCCACCAACGAAGCGCACTCGACTCGAGGTAAGCAAAAACAATATTCGATTATGGTCATCCTTATGTACAATATCATCGTCTGTACGCAATGGTCATCTTATTGTTTATTTGCTCATTTTTTAGAGAGACCATACATCAATTTAACTAGTTTGTCAACTATGGTCATCTTAATAATCCACCGAAAACCGAATGATTTAAAAAAATGTGTCAAAATCCGTATCCATCGTGACGTTTTTAAAACAGGGTGACCATGACTTAAATAAGTGACATGTTAGCTTTGGTCATCCATCTAATTATCAATCTAATAATATAGAAAAAGTATTAAATTACTACATTATAGTCACTTAGACATTATTTCAAATAGAGTGACCATGCTTTCGTTTACTATTCCTCAAACTGTTATTACTAGCTTCAACTTATTTTAATCTTGAGTACATAAAGACTTCTAGATTTGTTAAGTTTAGTTGAGAGTTCACATTAAGCATCACATCTCTTAAAGCATATTTTGACATAGGGTGACCATCTTTTAATTATTGATTGTCATCATTAAGTTAAGAGTCTTTTAAGAACTAAATGTTTGCGTGTTTAGCAATCACAAATGATTTCAAGTCTTTACAATTTAGTGCCCAATTAAGGTGACCATGTTTTTATTTTAATTACTGATATTGAATTGAATTGAGTAATTGATATATTTGTATTTATTTTTGGCGTATATTTAGCAGTCGGAAATAACATTTAGTCCTCAGTTGAACGCTCAGCGTCGTCGTCCACAGCTGCACGCCTCAACGCCAGCCGTAAGTGATGCTGGACTGCGCAGTCACGCGCCACCGAATCGCTTAACGCACTTGTGCCTCTACGGACAATTGCGTCAGCGTGAGCCCGCCTTCAATTTCTTTCCCGCCGGATCGAGCGGCGAGGCAGCTGTTGCCACCAGCGGTGATCTGCCAATGAGGTGAGAAATCCTTTTGATAGTGAGATAATCTAATTTTAATTCGATTCTGATTGATTTACTGCCACAGCTCGAGACGTTCGTTGAATATTCCGCCAATGACTGAACGCCGCGACACGATGGCAACGACAACATCGACAATGTTGCCCAGTTATAAGCGACAATCGCTGTTGGGTCAACGTGGTTTAAATTGGCGCACCTGTTCGCCTATTAGCGAGGTGTCTAGCTATGAACACCAGCAACAGCAACAGCAGCAACAACAGCAGCAGCAGCAACAACAACAACAGCAGCAGACAACAATCATACGTCGGGAGACCAACAACAATAATAACAATAATAATAATAAACCAGGAGCTGGCACAGACTCGCATTCGGAATGTGAGAGTAATGAAAGTCAGGCTGGTTTGGCACTACGCACGCACAACAACAACAATAATAATAGCAACAACAACAATAGCAATTTATTATTTTATGGCAATTTACAAAGCCGCAAATCGGTGTTCAATGCAAATGCAATAACACCAACACCACCCCATCATAATTCAACACTGTCATTGAACTCATTGAATAATCGACGTCGCTTTAATGCCTCCATCTATGGCAGCACATCGGCATTGAGCGACAGTCGCCTGTGGAGCAGCAGCGTATCATCAACAATGTCGGGATCTCCGTTCTATCAGGGACCCACAGCATTTGGCGGCAGTTCGGCAAACAATCGTTACTTTAGTCAAGGCAATTTGGCCATTATCAATTCGGGTGGCAGCTCGCCGGCACCATCGAATAGTGACAGCATTAGCGTTGGCAGTGCACGTATTAGTCACAATTATAGCATGAAACCGATTGAGATGCGTCCAAATCCAAATAAATCAACAATGTGTGCTGATGCTGATGGTGCTGTAATTGGTGGTTTATCGCAAACAGCACAGCGTATACTCAATCTACTCGAGAATCATTCGACACCGCTGATGGATGCCAAGAAAATGGGCAGCACATTGCGTGAACATCAGCAACAGCGTACGAGTCGACATGCCACAAAGCCATATTCATATCCAACAGCCTATGGCTGCGGCGGCGGCTATAATCATAGCTTTCAATCAAGCAATAGCAATCTGAATAATACTACTACTTTGGATCTGGATAAGGAGATGTCGGGTAATAATAATAATAATAGTTCCAAATTGTTGGTGCCAACAATGTTGCAATTGCTTGAACGTCGACGCTTGCAACGTGTGACGCCAAGTGCGCGGCAACTAATTGATGCCAAGCAACAGCAATTGCAATTGAAGCAATCGCAACAACAGCAACCTCGTACAACGACAACAACAATAGCAGTAGCAACAACAACAGCGGCAGCAGTAACAACAACAACAACTGCTGCTGCAACTGCTGTCAACACTACAGTTTCCGCCACCGCCTCCTACTCTTCGTCGTCGTTTGCTCCGGTCTCCGCTTCCGGTTCTGGCTCCGGCAGTAGTCATACAAATAAAATGCGTTCACGTTTATCGCATCAGCAGCGGAAAGATGCTCGCACGCTGGATGATGAATTGCCGCCAGCGCCTTTATGTTTGCCGGACATACGTTTTCCTAGCATGGCAAGTGAGCCCAAATTTGATTTCACATTTGTGCCGACGTCAAAGCCAACAACAACAGCAGTAGCAGCAGCAACAACTGTGGCCACAACAACATCATTATCAGCAACTGTTGGCCGTAAAACAGCTGCCACAGCGGCGTCAAATCTCAATAGTGTCGATTACAGCAGCAGCAACAACAAGAACAATAACAAATCAAAGTCAAAGTCGAGCAACATTTATAAATTTGATGCGCCGTTGCCTATAAATTGCATCAAAACTGCGGATCATTTGAGCATGCCACAAAAGCGTGTCAAGCACAATTTTCAATTTGTGGCACCAACGCCATTGGACGTGCAACAACAACAGCAGCAACAACAGCAACAACAACCGGAGAAAGAGCTGCAATTGAATGGCGATAAAAGTCTAAAAACAAGCGGCAGTGTGCTTGATGTATTGCTGCCCAAACCAACAACAGCAGCAGCGACAACTGTTGTAAGCACCACAACAACAGCAACTTCAGGTTTTGCTGGCTTTGCTGAACGCTTCAAAAAGCCAGCTGGCAATTGGGAATGTGATGCCTGCATGTTGTCCAACAAAGAGGATGCCAACAAATGTGTTGCCTGCGAGACGCCCAAAGCAACAGCCAAAGCTGTCACAGCAGCAACAGTTGCTGCCACAACAACAACAACAGCAGCTCCAACTGTTGCTGGTTTTGCTGGCTTCGCTGATCGCTTTAAAAAGCCAGCCGGCAATTGGGAATGTGATGCCTGCATGTTGTCAAATAAAATGGATGCCAGCAAATGCATAGCCTGCGAAACGCCACGTAAAGCAGCAGCAGCAACCACAGCTAGCAGCAGCAGCAGCAACAGCAACAACAACTTGTGGCCAACAACTGGCGGCTTTGGCGATGCGTTTAAGCCCAAAGCGAATACGTGGTCATGTGACACGTGCATGATAACAAATGAAAGCAGCGCCAATTCGTGTGTTGCCTGCCAAACGCCAAATCCCAAGGTCAGCAACACTGCAACAGTTGCAGCAACAGCAACAACAACGACAGCAACAACAAGCAACTTTAAGTTTGGCTTTGCAAATAATTCGACAGCAGCAGCAGCACCGAAACCCGATGCTGGTTTTCAGAAATTGATAGCGGCACAAAAGTCAAGCAGCTGGACTTGTGAGGCATGCACCGCACAAAATGATGTGGCACGCAACAAATGCATTTGCTGTGAACAATTGAAACCAGGTGCAACAGCCGATGTGGAGGCAGCAGCCAAGAGTTCGGCGGTGCCAAAGTTTATGTTTGGTTTTGCCAACAGTGCTGCCACAACAGCAGTAGCAGCAACAACAACAGGTGTTGCAACAGCTGCAACAACAACCGCAACTGTGGCAACTGCAGCGCCGTTCTCGTTTGGCTTTGCTGCTACTGGCAAGGATGTGGCAGATAAGCCCGAAACAAAAACAACAACAACAACGACAGCAGCAACAACAACATTCAACACCTCAGCAACAACAACAACAACAACTGGCTTCAAATTTGGCGCTGCAACAACGCCAGTCAACAAATCGGTTGGCTTTAAATTGGGCGAACCACAGACACAACAACACCCACCACAACAAAAACAGCAGTCAGCCGAGGCAGCGGACACGACTGCGCCGGTTAGCAGCAAGGCACCGGCGACATCCAGCATCGGCTTAGGACTTTTTACAGCAGCAGCAACAAAACCCGAAGCAGCTGCTGCAAATCCAACAGCAACATTTGCATTTGGCAGCAGCAGCAACAACGCCACCACAACAGCAACAACTGCAACTGAAGCTGGCAACAAGCTGTTTGGTTTTGGCTCCTTTACAGCCACATCAACCATGTCCAGCTCCAGCGGCAGCAGCAGCGGCAGCAACAACAACAACAACAACAATAGCAGCAGCAGCAGCTCAAAACCTGCAGCAGCCACATTCAATTTCGGCAGCAGCAGCATGCAACAACAGCAGAAGCAGCAGCCGGCTGTGACAACAACAACAACAACAACGACTTCAACATTATTTGGCCAACAGATGCCTTTGTTTGCCGCAGCAACAACGACAGCAGCAGCAGCAATAACCACCTCAGCAACCACAACAACAACAAGCTCAGCAGTTGCACCAGCTGCATTTGTATTCGGCAGTCAAGCAAACGTCGCAGCAGCAACAACTACTGCCACCAGCAGCAGCGGCAACACCAGCAATTTCTTCTTTGGCTCGCCAGCCACAGCAGCTGCAACAACAACAGCAGCAGCAGCAACAACACCTGCTGTTGTCAGTGCAGCCAGCAACAATATGATCTTATTCAGCCCAAACCCATTGGCCGCCAAAAGCAACAGCCTCAGCAGTAACACTGGCGCCGCAGCAAACACCACACCAATGTTTGGCTTTGGCAGTGCCGCCAGCAACAACACGACGTTCAGCTTTGGCTCAAAGCCAACAGCAGCCACACCGGCAACAACAGCAACTGCCAGTGGCAGCAACTTTAACTGGTCAACGCCAGCGGCAGCAGCAGCTCCAACAAATCAATTCGCAAGCTTTGGCAGTGTTGCAAGTGCAGCAGCAGCATCAGCAGCTCCATCAACAACGCCAACAGGCAATGCAGCAGTGAGTTCGCCATTTGGCATGTCTGCGGCCGAGCCCAATGCTGTGGCTGGTGGTGGCAATGGTGCACTCTCCTCCATCTTTGGCAATGTCAGCAATCCGTTCAACAGCGGCAACAACGCGACTGCAACACCTGCAGCACCTTTGGCCAATATATTCAACAGTAGCAGCAGCAGCGGCAACAATAACAGCAACAACTCATCAACAACATCAACAGTTGCTGCGGCCACAACAACAACTATTGCCAAGCCGGTATTTAATTTTGGCGCCGTTACCGCGCCTAATCCGGTAAGTTAAACGTCTGATAATATATAATATATATATAAATAAGTTTTTAAAATCTTAATGCCAACACTCTCCACGCTCTCTCCTCTTACAGCAGCCGGCAGCGGGCGTTTTCAATTTTGGTGCAGGATCAACGAATCCTGGTGGCGCCTCGAAGCCGGCATTCAATTTCACGGCATCTGGAGCAGCACCACAGGCAGCTGCATTTAATTTCACGGGAACTGCGGGAACAGCAGCGCCAACCACAAGCGGCGGCAACGATGTAAGTTATCCAAAAAGCGCAACTCGCAAAAATCCATTATTGTCAATTGAGAAACCAAAGGCGATAGATGAAGCCGATGATTTCAAGCAATCAAGAAAATAACATTTGCTATTTCTTTTATTTTACATATTTTATTAATATTTTTTTGGTCTCCATATTTTTTTTAAATTGATTAATTTGCATGCAATTTCTATCGGCAGAGTTGTTCTCCTGTGCTTGCTATCGATTATCGATAACATGCACATCTTTAGATCTATACTTAAATTAATAGAAAAAAAATAAGTTATTTTTATCGTATTTGTACTTGTATATTTCGAATCTAAATTTTTTTTGTATTTTATTCTCTTTTTCATTGATTCTACACCAAAATATTGATTGTTGTCCGGCTGTCTGTCTCTCTCTTTCTTCCTGTCTAAATGTTGGAAAACAAAACACAAAAAAAAAAAAAAACTGTATACTACGTAAATATTTATTGTACTCTTTTGATGTAACTTTGCAACTTTCAACTCTCTCTGTACTCTGTAAATTTTTGGGCACGGGGCACGAATGCGATATATATTATATCTACTACATAATTACTTGTACTACAATTACTACTACACTACTACTATTACTGATACTGCTACTACTACTACTACTACTACTACTATTGCTGCTGTTAACTGTTGACCTACGAAGTTATTTCCAACACCGGAACGACTTTTCCAATTTGGCGCTGCTGCGCCCACATCTGATAATGTGGCCGCCGTTGGCGGCGGAGCTGGAACTAGCTCATCATCATCATCATCATTGATAGCCCCAGCAGCTGGTCAATTGTTCAATTTTACTGGCTCCGCGCAGCAAATGCAGGTAAAAAAAACAAGAATGGACAGCAACTTGATCAATTTATCTTAATTTATATGTATACATTTATAAAAAATTATATTATTATCTTTACTTAGTTAAACATTTGCATTTGTAGTAGTTTCGTTGCACTAAATTAATATTACATTTACATATACATATACATACATAGCGAGCATGCATAATACTAACATACATATGCACTTAGTATATTTATTCATTCTCTTTAATACTTGTATTCATTTTGGTACATTTTAAATACTAATTAGAGTATTGCACGTAAGATCCTTCCAGTCCGCCATGTTTGAAATGCGCTCACCGCCCTCGTAGCTTTAAAACTAACTAACTCGACACATACTACAACCTCACAGTGTGATTATCAATTTACTCATTTAAGCTCTCTCTTATTTTCAATTCATATTCCAATTTTTCATATACATATGCACTATTTGGTTAAAGATCCATTCAATTATCACCTTTACGTAAAATCGTTTGCATCTCATTTCACCTATATACATGCATACAAAAGTACACCAAAATGCCAATTGTGTTGAAAAGCAATAAAAATGAGGTGAAAATATGCGACATTTTTACTTTTGCCTACATTTTGAGCTGACAAAATTATCAAAAAAAAAAAAGAAAACAACACTAAAACAAAAACAAAAAATGTCTTTTGCAGTCAACGCCAAACGCCGCTCCGTTCCAATTTAATGCCGGTGCGCCTGCGCCAGCCAATATATTCGCGTAAGTAAAGTGAAAAGGATAGCAACAGCCAGACAAAACATTATCAAGCTGCTGCTACAGATACAAGTGGAGCAGAGAGAGTGTGTGAGAGAGAGAAAGATAAGTTGAGAGTTTTTGTTTAATTTGGCCCAATGTTAAATTGAAACAGGCAGACAGACAAACACACACACAAACACACACGCACGCACGCACGCACACACACAGTCACACACAAATGCACAGAGCAAATTTTTAACCGTTTTAACTTTTGCATAACATATGTTTATTTTGTGCATCGTTATTGTCTTTGTTTTGTTTTTGTTTAAAAACATTTGTTTTAAATAATACGAAAAAAAAAACAAAATTAAAATTGTTTTGTTTTATTATGCACATACATAACATACACGCATACATATGTACATGTGTTCATGTCCCCTTGTCTCATTTATTTGTGTCATTTGGTTACGCCTCCTCCCCCACCAGACGTGTGTGCAGGTGGGTGTCTGTGTGTGTGTGAGTGTGTAGATGTAAGTCAAATTGAGATGATGAAGAGCTTTCGTTAAATCGAATTGTGTTATGCTATGAACTCCTCTCTCTCTTTTTCTCTCTCTCGCTCTCTTTTATTTATGTTGAATTTTTTTGTTGCTCCTTAGGTTGATAGAGCGCATTGTGTATTTGTGATACTAATGGACATTTTCACTTCCACAGCTTCAATCCGCCAAATGCTGGAAACAACAATATGCAAAATCCGCGCCGCAAGATACGCGCACCGATGCGTCGTCTGCCGCCGCGGTAGAAATAGAAATGGCGTCTGCTGTTGCTGCCGCCAACGCCGCCGCCGACGACAATACTCGACAAGAATGGACGAAACTGGAACTGGGACTGGAACTGGAACTGAAACTTGGATCGAGAACTAGACCGGAACAGAAGCTGAACGACAGCAGCGACACAACGACGACAATCTGGGACAACGAGCAGTTGCAACGGGAACGGGAACAGGAACAGAAACTGAACCTGGAACTGAATCCGAATCCGATACTGGAAATGGATCTGCAATTGGAATCCTTAAGGACGACAACAACGACACTGACGAATATCCGATGCATGCCAAAACAGGATGAGGATAAGGAAGAGGATGAGGAGGAGAAGGCATCATCGGCGGCGGTCATGTTGCAACGCCGCAGTTGCCGGCTGCAAGAGCAGCATTTGAAAAATGAACTGCATCAATTGCAGCAGCTGCAGCGGCGGCGACAGCAACAACAACAGCAGAGACAACAAAAACAACGACTCAACAAATATCGCTTTGTGCGTGCCAACAACAACAGCAGCAACAATAACAGTAATGCAACAATAGCAACACCAACAACACCAACAACAACAACAATAGCAAATAGAGTTGCCAGACCGTCGACATATAGCATTCTGAGCAAACGGCAAGGACGCAAAAGCAACGGCAACAGTAACAATAACAACAAAGGAAAAGATGGCAACGCCAGCAGCACAGCGCACACGCTGCGCAGTCGCTATAAGCTGGTGAGACAAAGCAGCGCCAATTGACGACTGAACAGCTCGCCAAAAAGCTCCCAATGAGAACAACGTTAGGCAGCAAAGAAAAAAAACAAAGAGAAGCTTTTGACTGGAACACAAACACAACAACTACTACACGGATTGAGAGTAAACAAACACACTTGGAAAGCATCTTTAGTATATAATAAGTTTTGTTGTTTTTATTATTATTATTATTTACGCGGTCTGGTCATCATCAAGAAGAGTAACAGTAAATAACAGAAACACAAAGTAACAACAACAACAACAAATACAACAACGAGAAGAAGAACTGCAAACATCAAGATGGTAAAAGAATGCGAAAAATTCAACAACATTTTAGTTATCTGGTTTCTCTTCGTTTTTTTTCCTTTTTTTTTGTTTAGTTTGATTAAATTTTTGTTGATTTGTAAAATTTTAGAAACAAAAATATACATCATAATTATACATATATAAATAAAACTATATAAACAAGTCGAATGCAAAAATTTGTACTATGAAATGAAGAATGCAGCCGTTAATTTCAAGCACCACTAACAACAACAACAATAATGATAACAAACAATATTGTAAATTGAACTATCTTTGTTGTAAAAATTTATAAACATGTTTCTGTTGTTTTTCTTTTAAATGACAAAAAAATCTAGCGCTTTTATAAATATTAATAAATATATAATGCGTATTTATAAATAAAACATTAAACGATAATTATGTTGTGAATTTGTAAAGAAAGTGTTAAAGAGAAAGATAAAAAAAAGATGGCAAATAGCGTAAACCAGTAAAAGATAACAAAAGAAGATAAAAAGAGAAAAAGAACGTATACATACACACATATAATATATTATATTATTAAATTGAATCATTTGTTTAGACAATTTTTAAGTGCTGACTATATAGAAATATAACAAATCGGTTCGTCGCGGTTATTAAGAGATGAAAGAAAGAAATTAAAATATAAAATGCATTGTACACAGTTGTTTTTGTTGTGTTATTCAGTTAATAATCGTGTACTTCCGTTTTTGTGCTCTGGATTGATCATAAAACAGGAAAACAATTAAAGCCTACTAAAAAAACGAAAAAGAATAACAACAACCACAACAACAACAACAAATACAGAAACAATTTAGAAGTGTAAACAAAATCAACACTATATGGTTAAGAAAACGACACGTAAACAGCCACTACAATTATTATATGTGCGTATTTTTTATATACATACATACATACAGAATAACAAAACAAATAACATAAGATTAAAACAAAGCAGAAAAAAAGAAGGAAAAAAAACTGAAACCCGAAGTCTTAGTTTTAAGCGACTCAGAAAAAAGAATAAAAACAGGCAGTTGAGAAATGAAAATCATAATGTAAATAAGTAAATATAAACGATATGATAATGAAAAACGTGACAACAAATAATTTCAGTCTTTAAATGTCGGTTACTTTTAATTGCAGCGCCAAATTCAAACGGGGCTCAGTGTTGGTTAAAATGGAATGCCAACTCAGTTTTGAACTTTTCCAAGTGTTGCACACCAAGGGACAGAATTGGAACATATCGAGTCCGATAAATTTGGGCAATACAATAATCGATAAGTTTTTGCAGTAGCGCAATCGTTTTCAGAAAATTATTTAAATTGCCGAAATCTGTTTAAATCTGAATATTATTGTTATTAAAGTATCGATATTAGGTAAAATTTCAAAAATTCTAGCCTCCAAATTAAAAAAAAAAAACCACCACTTCACCCGTTTTGTGGAACTAGTGAAATGGTGTTTTTTTCCAGGGCTGCCACCTTGTTTTTTATTTGGCAACCGTTGCCTGGGCTGCCACCTTGTTTTTCGTTGGAAAAAGACGGCCAACACAAATTAAAAAAACATGGAGGAGAAACATAAATTCGTGGAAATTACGCACGGGTGTTGTTTTTTCGTAGCTCAATAGTACTATTTGTTTATTTTTTTCGGTTCTAACATAAATGCAGCACACATGCAAATGCAAATAATAATAGTGTAAATTGTGTTCAATAAGTTAATAAGGCAATTGCAAATATTAGGTTTTAAGATGGATATAGTAAGTGCAATCAGCAGCGCAGCAGCAGCAGCAGCAGCATTTGCAGCAACTACAACAAGAAGTACAACAACAAAAAGTCTGACTGACTAACTGACTACACCCAAAAAAAAAAAAAACGAAGAGGAAACAATTGCAGCGGAGGAATAACAAAACGGCTGGAAAAATGAAGTAAAAGCGACAGCAGCAGCAACGGAACGGCACTTCAGTTGCAGTTGTAGTGTAGTATATATATATTGAGCAACGCACACACACCCACATACATATGTATATACATAGATACATATACAAACAAACGCAACACACAAAGAGACATTTGCATGCATGTGTGTGGGTGTAGCAGCACCACAAGCAGCAGCAGCAGTCCAGCTCCAGCGGCTAAAGTTCGTGTTCGGCAGTCGTCGTTTGTCGTTCGTTCGTTCGTTCGTTTGTTCGCTTGTTCGCACGCTCGTTGTATCGTGTTGTTGGCGTAACAGCATTCGCCTACGCAGCAGCAGCAGCAGCGCCAGGCAAAGGAAGCGGTTTAAGAATGCATGGGCATGCACAAAAAGTACGAAACACGAAATCCGACAAATACAACAGAAATGCAAATTTAACAGAAATTGAAATAAGTGCAACGGGTTTCCAATTCAATTCAACATTGCATTGAAATTTAAAACGCAATCGCAAATTTATGCCAAACGCTGCTCCATCGCAACTGATCAAAAAGCTGCGAGCAACGCAGACAGAGTGAAAGAGAGGGAGAGTGTGTGTGCAGAAAGAGGCCCTAAGGAGAGAGAGCCAATATCGAATCAGATCACGTCCATTTTAGCTTTAGCTGAAGTTCCTTTGTTGTTGGATTTGTTCCCCCATTGCTCCTCTTTCAGTGCTTTGGACGTCGACGTCGTAATATGGATTGTGGTGCTCTTGCCGCGCAGCAGCAGCAACAACTATTAAAGCAACAACTACAACATCATCAACATCTACAACAACAACAACTACAGCACTCTCGACAACAACAACAAAATACGCTCAATTGCCTTGAGGAAATAGCAACAACAAATGTAAGTTTGCCTACAAATACATATACATACATGCATACATACACACAAGTACGTACACTTACACTTATGTTTGTGCATCTCTTGTATGTATGTTATTCTCTTTTACTTCCAATTCGTATTCGCCCCCACACAAACCGATGCGTTTCACTGCCTGCGTCGCAGTCGTCGTTCTTGCAGTTTATTGGTTTTCTTATTAGATATTTCTCATATGAGTAACTTTGGCAGCGACGCTGGCAGCGACGTCGTGACGTTGACGCTCGCCGCTGCGTGTGTTTGTTCGCTTTTTCTTTTGCGCTTGGTTTTTACCGCAGCAATTGTCTTCGACGGCGTGTGGGCTGAGAGAGGGGGGCGTGACTGGTAGCCATGTGCATAAATAATTTAAGACTTTATGCAGTTTGTTTGTATATACATACATACATATGTATATTTTATGTGTGTGCCGGTTGATGGAGTAGAAGGCAGAGAAGGGGGAGGGGGAATCGTGTGGATTTGTTGTTGGTTGCCAAGTACAAAGTTCATACCACAAACTTGAAACTCTTGCAACACACTTTTTGTTGTCTCGTTTTAACTTGGCCAAGTTCGCGAAACGCGAACTAGGAAAATGAATGACTCAAAGGCTATTTAGCCAACCGATGATTAATCTCTGGACAGCTGCTGCTGCGGCTAAAAGCAATAATAACAAAACAAAAATATATTCAACTAAAATCAACAGAAAAGCAAGGGTATAAAAAAAACGTGTAAAAGTAAAGCAGTTGTAAATGCTCGACTACGCAAATACCGTGTAGCAAGTGATTGTTTTTTGGTACATATACTTTATCTGATTGGAGTATGCTGGAAACAGAATAAACTTGTATTTATATTTATTTGATTAATTTTGTTTTTGGTCTTTATTCATAGAACTATATAGTTAAATTTTAATTCATATTTAGTAACTCTTAATAAGATAAAAATAAATTATAAAAATACTAAAAACACTAAACTGCAGGTGGTCGAGTTTCTGTGTAATACAGCGATATTTATTCTAAAATGTTTACATGATAATTGCAACTTTATCAAAATCTATTTATTTAACTATCATTTCAAACCTCGCTGATCTTGCAATGCTTATAGGGTATAAATAACAACAAAGATCTGGAAGTACCGACGCTTTAATTACCGTGTTGTACATGGTACGAAATTTTGCCCTTTACTTTCACCGTGCATAAATTCTAAAGCAACAACAAGAACAACAACTACTGCGAGCAATGAGCGAATGAAGTTCAAAATGAAATTGTTTACACAAAGGCAATAAAAAAAAAAAATCAAAAAGAAAATACACACAAAACCAAAGTCGTTGGCGTTGACGTACATACAACAGCAACAACAACAATTTTACGCTTGTTGCTTCTTTCGTTCTTTGTTTTTGCCGCAGCGGTCGCTTGAATCTTTCTTTTCTCCACCTCATCCTCCTCCTACTGCGCTCTTCTTAAGTTTTGTTTTGCGCTACGTGACTGCAATAAAATTTAACTGCAATTACGTGTCGCATGTTCTGTGTTCTGTGTTGTGCCGAATATGGCCAATGTAAAAGCCGAGAAATGAAATGGTCAAGAGCGAGTAATGTTTGCATTTTTCAATGTTTGCCTCAAGGATACGAAACGCACAGCATGCGACACATTTTCACCAGGTCCTGTTTCCTAGTGCGTGTGGGTGTGTGTGTGTGTGTGTGTGTTGTGCGTGAGTAATTGCCAGTGCTGCCAATTTGAGTTGTCAGCCAACTGCAATTGAGCGGCCATGGGCAGCACTAGCTGTCGTTTAGCGTACGTAAAGAAGGTTACCCAAAAATAATGCGAACTTTGATTTAGCTCAGCTGTTTTATGCCACGATAATCTAAGGGGTTGCTAAAAAAAAAGGTTTGCAATATTTGCGAATTAAAAAAACATAGTATTTGTGATCCCTTGAATATATTCAAGGCAATTCTAATTTGAGAAAATCTCGCATTATCAATAATTTCCAATCGACCATAAAATTATCGAAATACATCAATTTTATTAAGGTTTTTAATTTGTATTTGTTACTGCTGAAAAAGTATTGCTAGGACAGAAGATGTAATTTGTAAGTGCATGTGACGTCACACAGTCTGGCATACAAATGCTGTCGTTACCTTCCGCATTTGTGTCACCATGCCATGCTGAGAGAGCACCAGAGAGAGTGACAGGCAGAGAGAGAGAGGAATCGAGTTCATATAGCGAGCGCGACGTCGCCGTTGCTCGCATTTATGTTTCGACCGATGCTCGCACGAGACGACGGCAAAGCGCAGCGGGTAACCAAAATTGACGGCACAAAAAAATTGAAATCGTAAAAAAAGTTTCGTTGTACATTTTGAAAAACTTGCGCGCGGAAAGTAAAATAGGTGACTAAACGCAATTAAAGTTTGGTTTTATAACGCATCACTCGTAGCTTTTGCTAAACTAATTGCCGTCGCATTGTTGATTGTTATTGTTGATATTTAATTTTTTTTCTGGTGTGTGCTTTTTGTGTGTTTCGCGTTTATTAAGTTCCTTGTGGAGCAGCAGCAGTAACAACAAAAACAATTAACTCCAGCTGCTATTGTTTATACAACAAGAAACACAGCAACACGCGTTCAATGAAGCAATAATTAAAAGTGCCTTTTTTTTAATTGAAGAGCTGAACACAAACAACAACAAAAGTTGCTGCTTCTGCCGCAGTCGCTGGCAATCGAAATCAAATTGACGTTAACATTGACGCGGTAAGAGCATCACACAAATATATACAAACATAAGCTTATATATATATATATTCCTGCATTCAACCCTGTTGACTGCCCTGTAAAAGCACAGTTGAACATACATACA
This sequence comes from Drosophila rellima, assembly GCA_035043635.1. Classification (NCBI taxonomy): domain Eukaryota; kingdom Metazoa; phylum Arthropoda; class Insecta; order Diptera; family Drosophilidae; genus Drosophila; species Drosophila rellima. The sequence goes on along the minus strand of JAWNMV010000302.1, from coordinate 5,029,367 downwards.
TTGGAGCGATTGAAAGAGAGAAAAGAGCGAAACGAAACGCTTCTATGTGTGTGTGCGTGTGCGTGTGTTTGTTTTTGTTTTTCTTTTTGGCAGTTAATGTTAATGCGTTTCGTTTTTGTCTTTTGCGGGGGCGGCTGCACATCGATGTCAGTTTATTTGCTTTTATTTTCGAATTATTGGTGTGGGCAAGTGATAGGGAGCATTTAGTTAGGGAAATGATGAGCTTGCTGCCTGCCATCTGCCTTATGCTGTTGTTATTGTTTACTTCATTTCATTTTGTGCCTTATCTTCATCGCAATATTCTCTTTACTACAAACCGCACAGACACGCATACGCACACTCACAAACGCAACCACATGTGTGTAGATTCATTCAACTTTTCTGCAAGCCACAGCTAAATAATTCGATTTCGATATGGCAACGCCGTCAAGTCTAGTCTCTTGTTTTTGCCGGTTTTTTGCCAAGTCATATGGTCTCTGTATGTGCGTCATCGTCATCCTTGACCCTCCCTCTCCCACCCACCCATTATCGTGCTCTCACTCGCAAATCCTGTAACGGTACCCGCATTTCTCGTCATTCTCTTTTCCTGTCTATCTCCATCTCTGGTCGTTATCGTTGTTGTTGTTGTTATTAATGGTGTGGCCGTTTAATTGCTTCTGCACGTTCGTCAAATATTTGCTCAACTCTTTTTAATTACATTGCCCACTACGCACACATGTGTGAGTGAGTGCATATGTGTGCCTTTTACCCTTTTACCCTCGCGATTTAGAAGGAAATTATGTGTAAGTGTGAGTATGCGAAATGCTGAGCACAGTGTGACTTTTCACAGTGATTTACAATCCATTTGTTCTGAGAATACTTGACAATCTCATTCTATTCATGAGATAGCCATTCTTGGATTTTTTAATATTACAATATGATAATAGCTTTATTTCCACCAGTCATGTTTCTCTTAATTTCTTCAAATATCTATTTATCGCCTTTTTGTGTTTTCATGTTGAAAAGGGATACTGTAAATTTAAATTTGTCATATCATTTTAAATATATTTAATGAATTCGGCTTTTTAACATTCAACTAGAATATACAACATATGTAGTATGAAAAGATAAAAAATTTTGCATATTCTTGTTGAACAATTGCCTTATAAAGACAACGAGCTATATAATAATACAATAATGCTACTAAAAATATATTTTCATTTGAGACAGTCTTATTTTTAGAAATAATGTCCTTATTCTCACATCAATATATGTATTTTACATGTTGAATGGACAATGCATTCTGAACAACTTAGCTGCAATTAATGTACAATGTTCTATTTTGGTCGGGTTTTTGATTTGGGAATGCTCCACTAGGCATGTTGGCTTTTCTCATTTAATAGTACTGCATTTTTGGAATAAGAGCAATATGTTAGATGAATTTCTTTTAATTGCTCGCTCAATATCTAAATATTTATGTATCTTGTGGTTGAAAGGCCTTGCACTAATCAACTAGAACAATTATCGAACAAAAAACTTCACTTGAAGTTTAATTCAATTTCTGTGTGTATTGTACTCTTTTCGAGTGATTTTATTGTAATTGTACATACGATCAAGACTGTTTTCTACGCCTCTTTAATAGCTACATATGTATGTACATATTTGTATGTATACAAATTGTGTGCTCATACATGTAGCCTTGCACTGAACTTAATTGATACTGTATTGCCGTGAACTGAACTGAGTCCAAATTTGTTTTGTTCCTATATTTTTAGACTTCTAATGCACTGGATACATTCTGTGCAGACAAAGCAAATTTTATTATACGATTCGATTTGAGTTGGATTTTTAATTTGTCTCACATTGATATAAGCATTTGTACTTATGACATACAAGTCTCTTTATGCACAAGTTACTTCCCAGTTATAATTGGAGTACAACAATTTCATAATCTGAAGCATGAAATATCACAGCGGCATCCAGTTCGTCCCCACAAGGCCATGCCTTGGCCCACTGTGCGATGGAGGTTGCCAAAGCAAGAAGTAAAATCGCTCATTTGAGCACATTGCAGTCGCGGTCGCAGTCGACGCAGCCGTCGACGCAGCAGCAGCAGCACCCATATGACTTTTGCACATGGCTGCCGTTGTAGTTGTGTTGTTAGTGCTTTACTTTTTATGATTCTTATTACACGCTTTGCTGGCTTTTTGCTTCGTTTTTGCTTTTGCTTTACTTTATTTTACTTCACTTGGTTGACAGTGACGCTGACTGAGCTCGCCTTTAAAATATTTATGCGGCTACTGCGGACGACGAAGACGCGACATCTCTGCCGCTGTTCATTTTAATTTTGCCGCTGTGTTGCTGTTGCTGTTGTTGTTGTTGTTGCCTTTGCGCCTGCCACTTTGTTGTTGTAAATATTTTATTATCGCTTGTTTCCGTTTAGGAACCAAAATGGGGAAAAATGTGTGCGCACGCACACATATTTAAGCACACACACACACAGGCGTACGCATATATGTACATACATATTTAAAATTCTTTTGTCGCCATATTCATTTCGAAATTATGTACTTGGCTTGTTGCTTCACACGACGCTCCGTTGCGCATCGCTCTTCTGTTCCCCCACTACCCCACTCCCTTGTCAATTTAGCTATCTGTTTGTCTATCTATCTATATATGTATGTACAATATGTAAGTATGTTCTCCATTCCATTTGAATTCCTCTCTTTGTGGCCCCTCTGCTCTCATCAACCAACATGGCTGACCCTGTGCATTTCTTCTTGTAATTTCATTCCTGATAGTGGGAGGAAAGCAAAAGAAAAGAAAAAAAAAACTAAAATACAAGAAAGACCTTTGGCAAGCCGAAGATTTGATACCCTTGAAGACAGAGATCCGATTCCGAATATGAATTTTCTGTAGAAAAAGGTGTAACGTATTTCGTGATGAAATATATAATACGCTCTGGTAGTGCTGGAATTCAATTCGATTTTATGCTTCTTTTTGTTTGGGAAAAGTGATTTAATTTCGACAAAATAGATAAAGTTAAAACTTGTAATATCGAATCTATACTTGTATCAAAAGATGTAAACCCCCTTTGGGAAGGGTATACAAATGACTTGTCGCACTTTGGCTTACATACATACATACATACAAATGTACGTGCGTATCTTTCTTGCTTCCCCCTCTTTCTCCCACCTTCATGCTATCTTTCTCTGTCTGTCGCTTTGCATTACAAAATTAGCGCAATATTTTGTATTTGTCGTGTATTTTTAGCTGCGGTTATTTTTTTTTTGGTAGCATTTGTAATTTATATTTAAACAAGATTCGTTGCTGTTGTTGTTGCAGTCGCTTCACGTCGTAGCGGATCGGATCAGATCGGAACGTTGCGACTGCGACGGCGACGGCGACGGCGACGCAGCTCTGTTACCAATGTGGGCGTGCAGTGACCCAATTTCTCTAATAGATTGCATTTTGCCACAGCTAACGTGCATACGCACACGCACACACACACAGGGACACTTGCATACACATGCAGACTCACGCACACTCACACACTTTAAAAGATACTTGCATTTCGTTTGTAGTTGATTTTGTTGTTGTTGTTTCTGTTGCTTTTGGCATTATTTAGCGCATTGAACTCGCTGCCCGGTTTTGCCCGGTCTGATGCTGTCTCTCGCTCTTTTTCACTCTTTCTCTCTCTCTCTCTCTCTCAGTTGCTGTCTATTTAATCTCTGCTGGTTATTGGAAACATTTTGCGCTTTGCCATTTCCTGCCTGCCAAATGTTACATAAACAACAACAACAAGCTAAATAAAAGAGAGTGACAAAATAAAGAGAGAGAGAGAGAGAGAGAGACAGAAAAAAAAACAAATTTGTCGCAGTATTGCACTTAATAAAATATACATTTTGGTCGCTCCACACGTTGTCGTTCCTGTGCTCCATTTCGTTCCGTTCCCATTATAATTGACATTCCCTTTTCTTCTCCCAGTCCCATTTCTATTTCCATTCCCAATCCCAATCCCTTTCCCAATTCCATTCGTTGTCGCAGTTGAGTTCCCAGGCCGCCTTTAGCTAATTAAGTGCAGCACTTGACTTCGTCTAAAGCCAGCAATAAAACATCAACAAATTGAGCACACACACACACAGACAGACACACAAACACACATGAACACAAATACACACACGCAGAGTCATATGATTATATAGTTGTACTGGATACAGCGTGTATAATTTATATGATCTTTTAGCACATTTTTGTGTTCCGCATTCCCCGCCTAATTAGTTAATACTCAGACTATGCGCTGTTTTCATTTCTAACACTCACAGATACCAAAGAAATAGAAACAGAATTCCTTTTTTATTTTTTTTGCTTAGCTACTTATTTCTTTAAACAAATTTACAATAGTATACAATTTAATTCACTTAATTGCACCAATATCTTAAGCCCCAAAATATGTTGCCAAATTTTGACGTTTATTAACAGAAATTCAAAATGTTTATTGTTGTCTTATGATTTTAAATTTTTTTTTTTCAAATTTCATAATAATATACCTATGTTTATATTCACATTTTAACAAAAGTTATAAACTGAATAGATGCATTAAAATACTAGTCATATGTATTCAATTACTCGTATTATTGCTAAAAATATGTTTTAGTCGAAATTTTCCCCCCGGCCTATTAAGAAATTGTTACTGTTACTTGGTCGCACCACAGCTGAAACTGCTGACACGGTAGCTCATTTTCTGATCCCCTTCCTTTTTCCTGACACCGTTTGTTTTTCTTTAGAGACACTCGTACCAGACAAAGCACAAAAGACATATATAAATAATATGTATGTATTTTGCCCCTGTTTCAGTCGCTATATGCAACATATAATAAAAGGCGACTTGTAATTTGATTGAGCTGCAATAAAAATTTGTCAGCCCAGCAATAAAGAGAGGATGGGAAGAGGGGCGAAGTGACAGACAGACAGAGAGAGAGAGAGAAACTTTTCCTATTGGAGCATATAATCATATGTTTTTATATTCCTCTAGTTTTATGATTTATAATGCAACGTCTCGAAATGTTTATAACTAATGTGCTCCCTTGTCTGTTCCCCTTTTTGAATTCAACAAGTGATTGATGACGCCCAGAACCAATGAACATCTTGAGAGTGAGAGCTGTACATTTAGATATATGTATGTGTATGTACTATATAGGTTTATATACATACATACCTACATACATATATAGACCAAGTAACCCCTCGGACAAGAGCACGTTACGGTGTCGAATTACACAATACGCATTTGCCGGGCGGCTACTTACGACTACTTATGCGTGTACGGCAAAAAAGACTGATTACACTGCGAGAATAGATGAGTTAGGTTGCTAGTTAGGAAATAGCACTCATAAATCGATAGACGAATGATGAATGTGCTTAAAGTCAAATAAATGAGCTCTTGAGAAAGCATGGATAACAAATTTCAATTAAAGATAAAGATCAAGTAACCGTAACCGTAAACCGATATTAACCGATTGAAATTGGTAACCGTTACAAAAACTTACGAAATTATTCCAACCGAAATAACCTTTAAGATTTTCAATAAAATTTGTGGAAATAAGTTCAAAAGTACTTTTTTACCCTAATTTTATCACCTAGAGTCGATTAAAAGCATAAATTTAAGATTTAAAATTTTTGAAAATTTTCGAAAATTGTAAAGGGGTTACTATGCAAAAATCGACAAATTTTCGAAAAAAAAAATTTGTCTCAAAAGAATAAAATTTAAATGCAAAGTTAAAGTAGGGTTAATATTATGAAAAATAAGACATTCCAGATGGAAATCGGATGAGCTTTAATAAAGTTGTGCTTGCTGAAAGTTCAAAGAGTCAACATTTCTCATACATAGATAATTTACAATAATTGATTATTGTATACAATTAATAATAATTAATTGTGACACACAAGTTTATTTATTGTTTGTATCAAAGTTGAGTTTACAACATTCTTGGCATGTAAGAAGATACTTGTGATTTTCATGTGTAACTTTTGAGTAGCAGCATTCTCCCAGTGTAGTTGCTACCAGCTGTAACCACAGACACACACACACACACATACTTACACTCTTGTCCCTGGGACAACTTGGAATGCATCTGTTCCGGCAGAAACTGACGTTGATGACGGCGAGGATGACGCTTATCTTGATCTCATAATCAGACAGTGAGAGAGGGAAATGAAGAGGGAGTGGGAGAGGGAGAGGGAGAGGGAGAGGGAGAGGGAGAGGGAGAGGGAGAGGGAGAGGGAGAGGGAGAGGGAGAGGGAGAGGGAGAGGGAGAGGGAGAGGGAGAGGGAGAGGGAGAGGGAGAGGGTGAGGGAGAGGGAGAGGGTGAGGGAGACGGAGACGGAGAGAAGGAATATGGCAAATGACGTGCAGGGTATCTACTTAGTGTGTAGTGAGCAATAAGAGTAGCATTGAAATGAAGGAACGCGCGTCATTTTACCATTTTCTCTCTCTCCCTCTTCCGCTCTCCCTTTGCCTCTCTGTCGTTGATTCTTTTTAGGGCTCGGCAGGTCTGGCATTGTTTGAGCAAGTGGCAGGTGCAACACGCAGCCGGTGTCCCCTTTTGTTATCCATGTGTCTGTAGATACGTATCCTTAAGATACTTCTTATACATTATGCATTTTAACCCTAAAAACCTTGTCCCGATTTAACGTTGTTACTGTTGTTGTTGTTGTTGTTGCTGTTGTTGCTGTTGTTGCTGTTGTTGCTGGACACGCGTCGCTTGCACGCGTCGTGCAACAGAAGCAACAACAACAGCCCCTCGACTTGAGACCCCGAACACGACCCCGAATCCGAACTCAAACTCGAACCCAAACTCGATTTCGAGCCCGATTTCGAATCCGATTGTTGAAACTAAAGATTGCGCTGCAGATTTCTTTTTCTTTTATTTTTTCCTCTCTCTTTATGTTTTATTTTTTTTTATTTCGAATTGGTTCTTAAAGCGGCGACAGATGTTTTTCCTAAGGGTCGTTTCTCTCGACAGTCGCGTGTTGCTTTAATGGGTTTCCTTGTTGTTGTTCTTGTCTGTTTTAGTGCCCCTACAACATTGTTATGTTATACTTGCCAAAAAAGAAGAAGAAGAAGAAAACATGAAGAGCTACATTTACATACATATGTACATACAACACTCCAGCAGCTGCGTCATCCAAATCAATCCACAAAAATTGAAATTTTCAATTTGTTGACATACATATATTTGTGTTTCATTTACACTTGTATATTATATATAATCTGTAAATGGTCTGTAACAAACAGATTTGAGAATATTATTACAACAAATACCTAATTCTGTTTTAAGCTATCCTACAAATACTCAATCTAATTGGATAAAGTACAAATTTTAAATAAGATTGAGATGAAGTGCAAAAAATGTTTTCTTATCATTTCTGTGATGGATATAGATATGAGTTGATATAGTAACTCAGAGTAATTAAGAGATTAGAGCAAGTTTATAATTCAACAAAAGTTTTATCAGCTGAAACCTAATTTAAAATAATACTAATATAATTATTTCGACTACAGTAAATCCGATTTTGATACGACTTCCTATAAATTGTCATTAAGTGTTCAATCGATTTTGCTATGAAGTAAATAGAAATTAATATTGCAATTTCTTGAAATTAAGAAAAGAAAATTGATATATTTATATTATAGCTGGGTGTATATAATGGAAGTTTCTGTTGCTGCAACAAGTTGAAAGAATTAAAGATTATTTATGGAATGTTGTAGATGATACTTGTGTATTTATAAATTTCCAGCTGCTGAGCGGAGTTTTTTATGCGAAAGCAACTTGTCAATGGTTTCCATTTCTTGAGATTACTTGAAATGCTTCTTGAAGTATTTTTTTTAAAGGTTGTTGTTGTTGTTCTTGTTGTTGTGGTGATTAGGAAGCAGCGTACTTGGCCTGCTTGACAATTAAGCTGCTTAACGAAGCAGCAACAAAAACTCAGCTCAGCTCACATCACGAATTTAAGTTTAATTTTAAATAAATTCGGTTTAAGGCGACGACAAATTTGCAAAAGAAGTGGGAAAACCAGAAGAAGAAGTAATAATATAAAAGAAAATATATATAAATTGAGCTGAGGATTCGCTTTATAAGGCAACTTTGTCTACGGCGCCATGAAAAAGACCCGCAAATATTTAATTTAATGTATTAATTTAGTTATTTTTTGGTTAGGCGCTTTTGCACACGCACAACAATTTTGGCGTTGTTTTATTTGGTTCGTTTGTGTTGTTGTTTTTGTTATTTTTATTAATTGACTACGGAAGTTGCTGTAAATGTCCACAAACATGAAAATATTTATATGCTTTTTATTATTATATGTATTTTATATGGAGAGGAAACAGAGTCGACTTGTCTGACGGCCCCTTAACAAGCAGCCTAGCCCTTCTTTCTTCCTCTCTCACTCTCTCTTTGCCAGTGTTGCCAACAAACCAAAAAAAGAAATCTGAAAAAAACACGGATGTTTTCTTCAGCTCTATAACCAGTTTTGTTCTTATTAATTTTCAATAAACTCTATAATACTTCAAATCGACAAGACGTGTAGGACTGTGAATGTGGAATCAAAATATTTTGGTTGTGCTTAGAGATTTAACTTTAATATAAATGACATTCTATTACTAAACTTAGTTCTATTAAATTTTGCATAAATATTCTATTTATAAAACAAATGGTTAGAGTCTGACGAATCTAAGCACAGTAATAAATTTTCTTCTGCATTTTACCAAAAACAAAATTGGAATTTGTATTTTAAAGAAAAGTGTAAATGGTCATGATTTACCTTTAAGTTGAACATATATTTTTATTTAAAGAAAAAATTCAGAAGGCAAATTAAAACGCTTTTTAAAAAAGTCCGAGTTTTCGCTGCCTGCCGTTTGCAATTCGTAAAAAGCCAGATTTGGCGGAAAAAAAGCTGTTGTGGCAACACTGTTCCCTACTTATTCCCTCTGGCCTAAAAATGCCTTCAACTCCAACTCAATCATTTGTATGCACATGACGTCATATTTTGGATAAGCCGCTTTGCACGCTCGTTAGCTAAGTGTGTTGTTGTTGTTGTTCTTATTGTTTTTAGTTTGCTTGCTTAGTTAATGACAGCTTTTACTTAGTTGATGATTATTATTTATACGGTAAACTAAAAAGTAAAAGTAATTACAGTTGGCATTACGATGTGGCAGCTGTTGTTGTTGTTGCTGCCACTTACTTGCAACATGCTGCCAATTAGCTAAAAGTAAAAAGCAGCTGCCACACACACACACACATACACACACACACACTGAAATATACACACACCCACCCACACACACACTTGCCTCATTTGGAGGTCACTTGGTCACTTGGGTGCGCGCTTAAAAAGCAATGACAATGCGATGATCTTGGAACATGCAACAACTAAACAATTGTATGGGTCAGGATTGCGAGTGAAAGAGTTAGATAGAGTGCGAGTGAGAGGGAAAGAGAGAGAGAGAGAGAGAGAGAGAGGGAACTAATTATGCTACTACAAATGGGGTCACAGTTCCTAATGGCAGCTTAGATTCCTGCTTAAAGCGACAGCAATTGAGCAATTGAGTTGACAGCGTGGCTTGTGGCATGTGGCAAGACTCTGACAACGTGCAGCCAAAACGACGCCACACGCCTCAAATAATACAATTTAGAGTGAGCTCATTGCTTTACTAACTCGAGCTTCTATAACTCGTACTTTCTCTAACTCAAACTAAATCGAGTGGCAATAAACTTAAAAAAAAGAATTCTATAAGTCAAAGTCTCCATAGCTGCAACTTTTTTCTTTGGATAATGGTGATTCGTGGTCAAGTAATCGTAAACGTTAACCGGTATTAACCGATTGGAATTGGTAACCGTTACAAAAACCGAAATTATTCCAACCGAAATAACCTTTAAGATTTTCAAGAAAAATAGTGGAAATAAGTTCAAAAGTACTTTTTTTATCCTTATTTTATCACCTAGAGTCGATTAAAAGCATAAATTTAAGATTTAAAATTTTTGAAAATTTTCGAAAATTGTAAAGGGGTTACTATGCAAAAATCGACAAATTTTCGGAAAAAAAATGTTGTCTCAAAAGAATAAAATTTAAATGCAAAGTTAAAGTAGGGTTAATATTATGAAAAATAAGACACTCCAGATGGAAATCGGATGAGCTTTAATAAAGTTGTGCTTGCTGAAAGTTCAAAGAGTCAACATTTCTCATACATAGATAAATTACAATAATTGAAACATTGTGACACACAAACTTATTTATTGGTTGAGCTATCTCAACCAATTTAACAGAGCATGCATCTGAATACCGGTAAAAAAGAATTCTATAAGTCAATGTCTCCATAGCTCGATCTTTTTCTTTGGATATTGATGTTTTGTGTTAGGGAAGTTCAACTGTATTCCTATTGAACTATTTAACATATGTGAGGTTATATCAAATTTACATTTTAATGAATCGTAAATAATGTAGATTTTAACATAAAGATATTAATATACATTTTAGAAAATATACATTTATTCATAATTAATCATTTATAAAGAACACTTGGAATGAACAGAAAAGAAAACATAAATAAAAAAGTATTCAAGTCAAATATTTTTTACGTTTTTTCAGGCGTTCAGTAATATTACACTTAAGAATCTTTAAAATCAACTGGTGCACTCAATAAGAATAAAATTTAAGTTGTATTTTAAAAATTAAAAATGTATAACAGTATCAGAAAAATGTTTAATAATATTCAAAAAATATCTTTTTAAATTAACTGAAGAAATACTTAAAAATATGTTGATTAAAACTTAAATAAAAATATTAACAATGAATTAAAAGTAGTATTAAAACCATATTAACTTTACGCAAGACAAAAAGAGTTTAAGGTCAGTGCGGAATAAAACAGAAAAGGGAGGGAGTAAAATAAGAGCGGGGACAAAGAACCTATCAGCTGTGATAAGCGAAGGTCACGTCTCTCTCTCTCTCCCTGTCTTTCCTGCTCTTTCAGTTGCGATGATATTCAGAATTACTTAATCGTATTTTGACCACTCTATAATCATCTTAGTTTTGGCTATAATTAGTCTGTCATAGAAAATGTGTCTTTTAAAATCACGATCAAGGTGAACAACGGGCCAAAGTGGAGACAAAACTAAAGTCGATGGAAGAATTGAAAGTAATGACCATTAACTACGGCTTTATATGGATTACAACAATAGTGAATAAATCTGAATGCAAGTGGAGAATTTTAAATTTACTACGATCAAGAAGGCTTAAATCTCTTTGACTTTCTCTCTGCGAGACAAGATAAGTCGCCAATGTGCCAAAGTGCACTATTATTATCGTTGTTAGTTGTTGTAGCTCTTGTTGTTGTTGTTGTTGTTGTTATTGACACTTGGCTGCGAGACGTTGAAAGAATCTTTGAAAGAGTAAACGAACACCAACGAGATCCACGATCCACGATCCACGATCGTAGCCACTAACTAGGCAAATAGCAGTTTGTAAACTAACAAGAGATCGGTGTAAAAAGAACCCAAAAAAAAAGAGAGAAAAAAAACTGGTACTCGTACTACGCACAACCTCAATATATCAATGTGTGTGGCACGCTAGGACAGTTATACCCTGTATAACTGTGGGGTGGGGTATATACACATATACATATACTTCTCTAACTCGAATCAACAATATCCAAAGAAAGAGTTCGAGTTATTGACTTCGACTTATGGAATTCTTTGCTTTTTTAATTTTATTGCCACTCGATTTAGTTCGAGTTGGAGAAAATTCAAATTACAGAAGTTCGAGATTTAAAAGTACGACTATAGATTTATGTTCATAAGTTGGGGCAATTTCCTGTTATACCTATTTCTTTAAGAAAAGAGTCTCCTCGATTAACTACTTCCACGATTCGTTTAATAAAAAAATAATAAATTTGATTAATATATTTGAAGCAGGGAATCCAATCGAAACAAAAGCTACAGTAGACTCTCGAATAACAGAATGCATTAGCTTTCAAAAGGTTTCGAATTTGAATTTATTCCAATGAAAAGTGAAAACTTTATTCGTTTGTATATTCTAAAATATCTGAAACAATTTGTAAGCAACTCAATTTATGTTTTCTTTTATTTGCAATTAAATTATTTGGTTTTAGCCAACTTGTAATGAACTTTATTTATATTGCTTAATGTCATGTCTATAGGAAATGCTCAAAAATGTATTTCTCGCTGCCCAAATCAATTTTAGAGCCTTTGCTGTCTAGGGTAACTGTTAGTCGTGCCTTTAACTTTGACTTATTGTAGTTAATGTTATTCTATTTGTTAATGCAACTCAATTAGAATTGCTGTCAGTTGTTGTCGTTGTTGTTGTGGTTGTTGTAGCAGCAGCTGTCATTGAACTTTCGACAAACGCAGGGTCGTCATTTTGTGAGGTTGCTGTGTGTGAAGTGGCGGGTTGAGGTGGGAGGGGGGCCTGTTGAGAACCCATTCGAAATTGAAGTTGGATAATGGCAATAGTCAAAGCAAATGCCACTAAAATAGACACACACAACAAACACACTCGGTTTACAGCACTTGAACCCATAAATCAACGCATTCGACCAACCAACTGATGCATTGTGTGGTTTGCGACCTCATCATCCAACCCTGCCTCTTCATTCCGCTCCCTTCCTCCCCTCATCCCCGTTGAGTACGCTTATCCCCATTTTATTTGTCGTTTCATGCGTCCCTGACAGTTGTCAACCGCGCTGCTTCTGCCTCTCCACAGTGCACAGTGGAGAAAAAGCCTAGATTAGCTTAGATTATTTAATTCAAATTAATGGCTATCCTATTAGGTTATTTTTCCAATCTATACGATAAACGAACCGAACCATGTTCTGTTTCAGTTTTTAGGCAACTCGAAGCGGTTCATGAACCGAACTTTTCAAACTATTTAAGCCGCGCGAACTAAAACCGAACCCCTTTCATAAATAAGAGGTTCGGCTCTCAAAAATATGTATGCAGAGATTTTTAACTTTTATAATATCGCACACATATTTCAGACTTAAATATATTGAATAAATATCTCAATATAATAGCTCATACATAAATTAAATAAAAACCTAACCTAAATCCTGCACTATGGAAACAAAGATTGTCCAAAATGTTGGTGGTTTAAAGCTTTGCTAGAAATAAACTTAACTTTTAAAAACTCTTTAAATAATATATAATTTAAAATATGATACAATTTGATGTTAATGTCCATAGGCAATAGCAGGTAGACGATAACTTTTTGTTATTTCACTGATACTAATATTTGTAAGCTAATCTCGGCATTTGTACCACTGTGCGTTGCCCTTCGTGGTGCAATGCGCACTTTGTTGGCTCATAGATGAACGATGTGACAGACGAGATAAACAGAAAAAAAAGATGCGAGTCTGTGAGCGCGAGAGGGAGAGGGAGAGGGATAGCAAGAGAGAGAGGGAGATGGAGAGTGTCGGTCAGACATGGCAGCGTCGTCAGCAAGTGCCAATTACCGTTAAGCCTCCAAAAATCGTTTGTGACTCATTCGAGCGTTGAAAGCCGCCAAGTAACTCTCGAATGTCAGTTTAGCAAGTTTACCTGCAGTTGTTACCTGTCGTTACCTGTTAAACCAATCAAGCTCGAAAGCCGCCGTAAACAGCAATAGCATTGACTGCTGTTTGTCTCCCTTTCTCTCTCACTGCCTCTCTCTCTCTCTGAGTGTGTGGAACCCATCAATTAGACAAAGTTGAAGTTCAAGTGAAAAAGCAGCTTGAGGAATCCATCGTAACCCTCACAATGTTTCCATGCTGTTGTTGTTATGTTTTATAGACTGTCGTAAAGGAAAAATGGCTGAAGAGAGTTCTTTTGCGCACTTTTAGCACTGCTTTCAAGTGTTGTAAGGCGTCAAAGTTGGACTAACTATTGACCAAGTTGCAAGGCTACGATTTGTGTACAGACTTAAGTGCAACTAATTGTAGAATTCCAATGATTCAACAGAGTTGCCACATTATTCAGTGAATTCGCACTGCAATTTTTGAAAATAACTTTCTTACATATTGAGAAACTTCATGGTACGAATTTAAAGAATTTTTGTAAACTTGACATCAATTTATAACAGAAATTTTTTCTATAAAAGTTCACTATTTTTTTTAAATTAAACTAATTTTTATAAAAATAGGTAAAACTTATTAATTTAAAAAAAAAATATACGTTATTAGTACAATATGTAGTGTGGAATACAATGCCAGGTGGCAACGCTGGCAACTATTTATTGGTAATTGTAGCTTAAAATCAATTTTCATATAGGCTGACTGAGTCTTGTAACAATAAAATAATGTAATTTGTAGCTTAAAGTTCGATTTTCTTATCTTCAGCTGAACTAACTTTTAATTGAAATAAGTTTCATATTTGATTTAAATTATATCTAGTCACAGGGTGACTCATCTCAACTTAGCATACTTTTTCAAATTATCTAAATTAGACAATTCTCTTAAATAGAGCTAAGATTTTCTATTATATAAGTTGATCTTGTGTTGTTTATCGTTTTTTTTTTTTTGGTTTTTGACGGGAAAGTTGCAAGTTGCATAAATATTATAATATTGTTTTTATTGTTATTGTTATTGTGATTGGAACGTGTTGAGAGCCGTAAAGCAGCCAAAATTGTTTGCAGCTCCTTTTTCTACTACAACGACTTCCTCACTCTCTTTCTTAAGACGCTGGCAGTTGGCCAGTTGTTGTTGTTAGTACGTGACTTATGCATTGGAGAATTACTTAACACCGACAACAACTGACAACAACAACAACTGACAACAACAACAACTGACAACAACAACAACAACTGACAACAACAACAATTGCAGTGACTAAAGCGACAACTTTGAGGCGATAAAAAGCGTTCAACTAATCAGCAGCAACATGAACAGCTGGAATAATGCCAATCGACTGGGCAATAGAGGGGATTAACTAGGAAGGGGCTAAAGGGGAACAGAGAAATAGGGGAATGAGGGAATAGGCGAGGAGCAGAGCAGAGATTGATTACATTTAGCAAATGTTGCTGTTGCCACGGCTGTGCGCAACGGAAATGCGCAACGTGTTTGAAGCTTCGAGCTCGCGATTCGAATTCGAATTCGAATTCGTATTCGATTCGAAACCAAGTCGAAGTCGAAGTCAAAGTCGTTAATGCAGCTGCGATTGAGTTGCGATCGAGGTCTGACGACTGACGACTGAGCACGTACCAAAAGCGAGCGTTGATTATGGTTTCAATAATCGTGGCTGTGAGGAAGTGAGTGTGAGTAGTCGAGTGAAGAAGAGGAGGAGAAGTGATAGGGGTGGGGGCTATTTAACTGCTTGGCTGCTTGATTTAATGCATTGCCCGCGTCAAGATGCATTTCCCTTTCATTTGAATAAATGATTGGCTGCATAATGAACCAATTTTGAATCACGCTTTAAACGTAACCAATTGAAACATGTAGATAAAATAAGAGAGAGGAGGAAAAGAGAAGAGAGTATGAGAAGAGGGGAAAAAGAGAAGGAAAATGGGTGAGAGGAGTCAAAAAGAGAAGAAAAGTTAAAGAAATTAAATGAAAGAAAAGAAGAAGAAAAGAAAAGAAATCAAAGAAGAAGAAAAGATATTAAAGACGATGCTAAGAAAAGAAAAGAAATCAAATCAAAATAAAAAGAGAAGATAAATGAAAAGATAAGAAAAGAGAGCGAGAAAGAGGGAGGAGATAAAGAAATAAAATGACAGAGAGACCGAGAAAATTAAAAGAGGAGAAGAAAAAGGATATGGCTTTGTACATCGAAAAATCGACATCTTGATTTTCGCAAAGCGATTTTCGATTACTTTAACTCGATAATTGTTTGTCAGAAAATTATTTAAAGTCAATAAATAAACCAATTTGAAGGCAGAATGCATTTAAAGGCCAAACCATGAACAAAATGACATTCGGCTTAAAGGTTTAAAGTTGGTGTCAAGCCTTTGACCTAGCAAGCTGACAAGTCAAAGTGTATTTTTGTATTTACAACTACTTTTTTTTTAATTCGAAGTATAGTTAACTTTTGGAAATATATATATATAGACAGTTAAATTTTTTAGCTGTAGATTTTTAGATTTGAATTTATGCACATCACTAGTACAGAGTGTAGTTTAATCTGTTTTTTTTTTGTTTAATTTAAGAGTAACTTTTACCAAGACGTTTTTCTGATGATTTTGCTATTTTGCCTTACAGATTAGCCAGCTAGCTGGCCAGGGGATCATCGTTGGCGGCATTGCCAGCGAAGGATCAACGGAGGCAGAACGAGTGGGAGCAGGACCAGGAGCAGGAGGTGTCCTTGGAGCCACAGGTGGATCAAGTGGAGCGGGTGGTGCAAGTCCACAGCACAAATTGCTGGGCATTGGGGATAATTTAAGCGGCGCTGGCGCCGTCAAACTGCGTCAAAAGCAGCAGCAAACGTCGACGACGACGACGACGACGACGACGACGGACGCGACCAAAACACACGCCTCCTATCGCATCTCCATGGCCAATCTGGAGGATACACAAGAGTCCGAACTCGATTTGATACTCGGCGAGCTGAGCTTGCTCGAGCAGCAGATAACCTATGTGGAGGCGAGTTTTTTGCCCGCAGCAGCAACAGCTGCTGGTGCAGCAGCAACAGTTGGTGGTGCAACAACAGCAACAGCAGCAACAACAGCAACAACAGCAACAACAGCTGCAGCACCAGCTGCATTGTCATCCATAACATCGATATCGGCGGCCTCATCACGCACACATTCACGCACAAATAGCAGCATCTCCGGGGATGTGAGCACTGCGTCCTCATCCTCGGGCATCTCGGAGAATGGCAATAGTCATGGTCATAACCATAATCATGGTCATGGCCATAATCTGGGCATGTCGATGAATCATACTGGTGTCACCAGTGCCACTGGTGTTGGTGGCGTTGCTCACATGACCATGGGCATTACGCTGGGCGTGGTGACGCCTCGTGAGCCGCGCACTGAATCGCCCGACAATGATTCGGCATTCAGTGACACCGTCTCCCTGTTGTCCAGCGAATCGTCAGCATCGTCCAACACCTCAACACAACAACAACAACAACAACAACAACTGCAACAGCAACAGCAACTGCAACAGAAATTGCAGCTGCATCATCAACACCATCAACACCATCAACATCATCAGCATCATCAGCATCATCAGCATCATCATCATCATCATCATAATAATCATCAGTTGGCGTTGCATGCCACATCGGGTGGTAGCAATCTTGGCATCTCCAAGGCAGCCAAAATTCAATTGGCATTGCACAAACTGGAAAGCGCCTCGATCCGTCGACTCTTTGTCAAGGCCTTCACCGCCGATGGCGCCTCCAAGTCGCTGCTGGTGGATGAACGGATGGGCTGTGGCCACGTGACACGCCTCCTGGCCGACAAGAATCATGTCCAGATGCAACCAACGTGGGCGCTCATCGAACACTTGGCCGATCTGCAAATGGGTGAGTCCAATTAATACAAGTTGAAGATTTACAACATACATAATTCGAGAGTTTTCAACCATACAAAACCGAATGAAATTATGTTGAAATTTTTTATTTTAATTTCTTTATATTAGTTAATTAACTTACGAATTTTTCTTTATCTGCATAGCAAAATTTATGAAATTATTGTTTGACATTTTAAATTTTAATTTAAATTTATTTATATTAGGTAATTAACTTTAATTTTTATTATTTATCTCTAAAACAAAAGTTATAAAATTGTATTTTAATTTTAAAAAAGATATGTTCATTTATTATAAATTCAAAATTCAATTGTTAAAGTATTAAACTTTCAAATAAAAATTGAATGCAAATTAACAAAAATAAATTAATAAATTTGGAAATTTCCATTAAGTCCCAACAATTTGAGAATGCCCATAAAAATGTTCTCTTGTTCATAATAGATTATTTTTAATTTAATTTATTTATAATTTAGTTTATTTTCAATTTTTTTATTTTAATTTGAAAATATTAGAAATAATATAAATGAAGTGATTGTAATGATCTCCCCTTTTTTTTCAGAACGCCTCTTTGAGGATCACGAGCTGCTGGTGGACAATCTGATGACGTGGAACTCGGATGCGGGCAATCGAGTGCTGTTCCAGCAGCGTCCCGACAAAGTGGCGCTCTTTGCCAAGCCGGAGTTGTATTTGCCGGGACCACAGATGGCGCCCGGCTGCCAGCACGACGACCAGACGCGTCACATGCT
Organism: Drosophila rellima; assembly: GCA_035043635.1. Lineage (NCBI taxonomy): Eukaryota > Metazoa > Arthropoda > Insecta > Diptera > Drosophilidae > Drosophila > Drosophila rellima. Next base: position 5,011,130 of record JAWNMV010000302.1, on the reverse strand, counting down.
GCTCGACGAGTTCTTCGAGTCGCAGGCGGCGCAGCAGCTGCAGCTCGACGGTCCGCTCTACATGAAGGCGGATCCCAAGAAGGGCGGCTGGAAGCGACATCATTTCGTGCTGCGCTCGTCGGGTCTCTACTATTTTCCCAAGGAGAAGACGAAGAACACTCGCGATTTGGCCTGCTTGACACTGTTTAGTGGCCATAATGTCTACACGGGCATTGGCTGGCGCAAGAAATGGAAATCCCCGACAGAACACACATTTGGCTTCAAATCGACGGTGGACTCATCGCTGGGCAAATCCTGTAGATCCCTGAAGATGCTCTGTGCCGAGGATGGGGCAACTTTGGATCGTTGGTTGACGGCCATACGCATTTGTAAATATGGCAAACAATTGTGGCACAATCACAAGCAGCTCATGGATGAGCTGTGTGGTGGTGGTGGTGGTGGGGGAACGGGCACGGGCACGGGCACGGGATTGGGATTGGGTTTGGGTTTGGGAACGGCAAGTGTTGGTGGCGGCAGCTTTGTGGCCTCGATGCGCAGCGAGTCCATCAGCAGCATCTCATCGGCGGTGCCATCGCAATGTGGCAGCGTCTCGTCGGCCATCAGCAGCATGTCCAACTCAAGTGGCCGCATCTCGCGCGCCTCCAGCTCCAGTTCCAGCGGCTGTCTGTCGGATGAGAACAATGCCTTCGACTCGGAGTTCACCACGGGCACCATCAAACGGAAGCCATCGATGAAACCCAATCTGCCGCTGACCACAATGACGCGCCAGCTGAAGGAGGTGGGTGAGATCACAACGGGTCCTGTGGCGGTGGCCACAACAGCATCGGCATCCGCATCTGGTTGCGATGCCTCGTCCGTGGCAGCGGCGGCGGCGTCACCGGAACGCAGCGGCACCTTGACGCGTCGTCACAGTCGCCGCAAGTCGCAGGAGAGCAACGGCAGCAGCGGTGGCACCCTCAAGCGTCGTCCTGTTCCTGTGCCTGTGCCCGTCAAGCGTGAGCTCGTTGCCACCTCCAGCTCCGTCTGCAACGATGGCGGCGGCTCATCCTCGTCCAGCAACTCGACACCGACGCCCACGCCCAGCATTTGTGCCAAGCCGCCGCCTGGACACTCGGGACTCCCAGGACTCTCGGGACTGCCGGGACTGCCAGGACTCAACGATGCCAGCGAGCTGATGTGCTCGTCGACGCTGTCGCTGGACTCGTTGCCACCGCCGCCGCCGCCGCCCGCTCTGCATGCCGACGAACAGGATGTCTATGGCTCACAATTGTCGCTGGCCTCGCTGCCGCCGCCGCCGCCACCCGAGGAGGTAATGATGACCTATGCGCCGGAGCCCACAACTCCCTTGACACCCACGCCCATGTCTATGAGTCTGGGATTGGGAATGGGAATGGGAGTGGGTCTGGGAATGGCCATGTCCTCCAATAGCAATGGCACTTTGCCGCCAGCGGTGCCCGCCAAGCCCATCAAGCCGGCGGTGAAGCAATCGCTGAAGGCAGCGCCACCCTACAAGGCACCACCCGATTATGTGGGTCCAGTGGCGGTGGCAGGATCTGGTTTGGGAGTGGGAGTGGGAGTGGCGCCACCAACTCAGTTGACTTCAACGACGCCGGCGCCAGTGCAGAAAAAGGTGTCGTTTGCGGACTCGCCAGTGTTGTTGCGTCGCAAAATGTGCTCACCGGAGCCGCAGCTGCCGCAACGCTCGCCGAGCACAACACTGAGCTGCAACTCCAGCTCCAACTCCAACTCCAACTCCAATAGTTATCAACCACAACCGATTTATTCGCCTGGGCCGCTGTTGCCGCCGCGCAGCGACTTGTCGCGTCTCTCCGGCTGCAGTCAGAACGGCAATGGCAATGGCAGCGATGTGATCAGCTCACCGAAGCGTCTCCAGGAGTCCGAGTCGAATCCGCCACGTGATTTTCTCAAGGATCTGCAGCGTGTGATGCGCAAAAAATGGCAGGTGGCACAGAAATGCAAATTGGAGCCGGCAACGACGCCGCACGAGGTGCTCGGCTTTCGGGATTTCAACAATGATGATTTGCTGGCTGCCCACAATCTCAACTCGGGTGCGAATTCATCGCATTATTATCGCGAGACGGCAAATGTCAGTCACTGGGTGCAGGAGCATTGCGAATATGCGCACAATGAATACGCGCTCTATGAGAATGTTCATGCCCAGACGAATGGAGCAGCTGCTGTTGCTCCAGTCAATTCGACAACAACAACAACTACTGATGGAGTTGATCCTCATCCTCATCCTCATCCCCAGCCTCCTCCTGCTGTGCCACCGCCAGCTGCTGTGGCTGATGCAACCGCTGCACTGCGCAAGAAGCGTCCACCGCCGCCGCCGCCCAAACGCAGCGATTCAACGCATCTGACGCATCGTGTCTAAATCCCCTGATAAATCATTAAATCAGCAGTAAGTTGTGTCATTTACAAAATTCAGTAATGAACAAGTTGTGGCTCGATTTACCTCAATTTTGGCGACTGCTCAGCTCTTCATTCCTGAATTTAAGCATCTTTTAGAATCCATCAATAACGCTCGCATTTTTCTTACAGAACTCTCTCGTATTCTGTATCTTCCTCGATGGACGATGTCTCAACACAACAAAAGAAACGTGGAAAAATTCAAATGGAAATATATTGGAATTGGAAAGAACAAGACACATTCGCATTTACAATGTCTACTAAATGTCTAAACTTAAGTGCAAAAGCAAAACCACAACAAATTCCTATCGAAGAGCAAAAAAAACAAACCCAAAATTTTAGATAATAAGCCATAGGCGTGGCCACGCCCACTTCTCAAGTATTATATCAGTGCAGTTGGTTATATTTTATATACATTTTTTTTTTATTTTTTGTGGCAAATATGTTTTTTCGAATTTCAACTACTACATGCTAGAATACATACACCGCTGGACAGTTAAATAGATACAGTAGCTATCAAGCAAAACAACTGAAATTATGATACTAGCACTTGTTATGATTTGATTTGAATTATGTTTGCAATTCAATATAAAACAATTTTATTAATTACACGCATTTTTTGATTATTTATAAATTATTAACCAGTTTTCATATTCATAACAATTTGTATTGAATTGCCGGTTTTATTGTAAAAAAGGTTGATTATTTTTAGCAAAATTAATATTAATTATTAGAACCATGTAGAAAATCAACTTTTTGATCATAAATTAAATTACTATCCGAATTACATGAAAATTCTAACTGATTTGACAATCTTTCCGTTTGCTTTTCATTCTTTTTTAGCATAATTCTTCTTAAATCAAAGTAATCAGCTGGTATAAAAGTATAAGCTTTGTTTTACATACATGTTAATTAAATTAAATATATACATTGTATCTTTTGAAATGTACAGCAGTGTATGTTCTATACTTGCATAAATATAGTTATGTATATTTCCCTCTTTTTTGTTATATTTTTGTATTTTACTGTTGTAATATGCAATTCAACATTTGCCGCACACAAAAATCAAATATTTCGAGTATTTTCAATTGCAATTAGAAATTTCGAAAAAATTAATCAATTTAAGCTAAATTCTAGATTATAAGAAACGAGCCACAATATTTTGTTTTTGTATTATATAAATATATATGCCTATATATCTATAAATACATCCACTAATTTTTAATCTAGTATTTGTTTTTTTAATTTGAAAATGATTATCCATTTTTTTTGTATTTTTTTTTTAATCGTAGTTAACAATTATTTAAAATGTGGCGCATGAAATGCGCATAAAAATGAGGAAAAACTACGTTGCAAGCAAGCCTTATACAATTATTAATCAATTAATGCATCTTAAATAATGAGAATAACTATAATTAAGGTCAATACACAACTATGTAAACTAAGTGCATATATACATATTTACATATACATATATAAGTCATAAATACATAGAGAATGTCATTAAAATTGCTTTCGCTTTGAATTATACGCTGCCTTTATGTTTTGGAATTGTAATTGTAATTGTACTTACTGCAAATCAAATACAGAGACAGCAGACGATAACTATATAGAATACCTATAGATATATATACATACATATATATATATATATATATGTATTTAGATATGCATAGTAAGATATCTAAGTACTATTTGCAATGCATATGTGCGCTAAATGGAATTTTTGTTGTCTTTCAATATTTGATGTTTATTTGTGCACATCACTTGGCCGTTAGGCGTTCCTAATGGTTCTATCTGAATGTCCAGCAATCAGAATAGATCAGACACAGTACGAAACAGAGCCAAAATCAATAGCAATCATTTGTAACTTAAACTTGTAATGCATTATTGTAATTGTAACTCATTTGCCATGTTTAGTTTTTTCCCATATTGTTGTATAATTTTAAAATTCCGCTCGAGCAATATCAGATCATAACATAACACAGACCATGCGGGTTTAAAGAATATATACTTTTATATATATATATATACATGGCGAAATATGTTATTTTGTTATGTTTAAGACAATGCTGAAATTGAATCACAAATGAAACTACAGTCGAATCGAATATACATACATACATATATCTATATACATTTTTGTATTTGTTTTTATTCTTATTTATTTTTTAGTTTTTGTTGGCTAACTATTTGATATTAAGTCGAAAACGAATTGGTTGCCTTGAATTCGCTTTGGGAGTGCTGTCTGCGAAATTAATTGAGAATCTTAGGGAATCAAAAAAAGCTATTTATACAAAATTGAATTCAGTATGTCAAGTAATTGTTTTGACTTAAAAACAAGTTACACCATAAATATTGAGATCCTTTGGGCTTAACTCTTATTAAAAAAAAAAAGAAAACAATTAGGCGACTTTTTTGATAAGATCGATATCCTAATCGATAATCCCTATGGGCGTCTTTGGAGGAAGTATTCCGAAATTGTTAAAATACAAAATTAAGAACAAAATGTCATTTTGAATAGATATAGAAATATATAGTTATACATGAATAGTGATCCGATCCGTTCGATATTAGTAACTACATTAAGATGAAGCAACTGTACCAAGATCCAGCCACACAGCTCAAGTGAGAACCAAGTTCGGATAGGATAAATATGTATTTATGATATGTCTATCAGAATCCCTTATTTTCAATCTTTCTAAGGGCAGTACTCCCTTAGCTTAAGTACCAATGCAATTGCAATTGATTCTTTGTGAATTGTTAGCCACCAATTTGGCCATTTAATGCCCGCCGTTAAATCAAAAAAAAAGAAGATGGGTTTGATATCTGATATGAACTGGATGAACTGCCTATATATATATATATATATATATATACATAAACCTATTTACAATTGATTTTTGTATTATTTGCATTAATGTTCAGATTTGTTTGCTATTATCGAATATATTTAATAAATAAATGCTATTTATGATCATCGCTTTTGGGTTTCTTCTTTAATTTCATCGTCATTACAAACTAAAAGTGAGTGTAATGTGTGTGTGTTTTTTAATGTTAGTGTATGTGTGTATGCATAAATAAACTAATGGAAATGCCAATTTTAAAGCTTGCATAAAAAATAAGAAAACAAATATTATTGAATTGATATGAATACAAGAAGCTATTTTTTTGATACTATTATTATTATTACTAACTATTATATAGCAACAGATAAAAATATAAATACAAATAAATATAGATATAAATGCTATGCTTGATAAAATAAAAAATGTGCCATAGGCCATAGAATGAAAAGGCGAATGAAAGTAAGAGAATTGGAAAAATTGGGAAAATCTTTGCGAGTGTGCTAAATCAATGAACTACAAATTATAAGTATAAATTATAGCATAAGTTATACTTATTGAATCAAAACCAACAACAGATCAACAACCATTTTTATAGCATAATATTGAGAAATGAGAATGTTACAAAAACAACTGAGAAATTTCAAATACCTTGAGTAAAGTTACACCGCATACAGAATGGTATAAACGAGATTTTCCAAATTGTTTTTGAACAAATTCGCAAATTGAAAGCAATGATGAATTTTATGACAATTCTTTAATTCTTACAAATTTGTATTATGCCCTTGAAGAAATGAGTTTATAAGAAAAAATTGATACGACTACCCGAATATCATGGAGATGCCATCAAAAATAATCGAAACTATAGCTAACATCTGTAAGGGTATTACAAGTACATTTTAAAGAAAACATTCATTTTTTTTCTTTTGGTAATTTTTACGCTTTTTTGTACCAAATGGAATTCTTGATATCTTAATCTCAATGCAAATCAAACAAATGCAAAACGCCGCAAATCCTAAATGAAATAAGGTTAAAACCAAATATGAATAAACGTAATTAAACAATAAACGTTAAATAAAAAGAAAAACAAATACAGCCACAGACAACACAGAAGAAGAGAATTCAACAAGAAAAATAACTTATAATTAATGTATGCTATAACTACAAATTTACAAAACAAAAAAAAAACAGAAAACTCAATTACAACAATAACAAGAAGAACAAGAAGAACAAAAACAACTACAACTACTATAATTAATGAAAACGTAAAAGTAAATGAAAAGAAAGCAAATACATGAAATTTTTTGCAGGTCTATTATATAGTGAACAATGTTGCCATTTGATACGATTTTTTTCCAACAAGACATTTAACATATATATACATATATATATATATTCCGATTAAAATGGAATTTTTGTAATTTTGATAGAAACATTAAAAACATTTAAAAAAAAAAATAACACAAACAAGGAAACATTTGCTAAGAAAATGTGTTGAAAAAAACAAAAACACAAAAGAAAAAGTAACAGTAAAACAATTGAGAAATAAATGCAAACAATGCCTAAAATCCAAAAGGAATCAGAATTCAATTGATTTATTATTGATACATTTTTCCAGCGCTACCAACTCGCTAGAAAAGGGAAACAAATGGTCAGAGATCAAATAAAAAACCCGGAGATCTATATGTCATCTAATCTATATATCATCCTAAACTATATATGTATATTTATTTGAACCCGTTTCTTATTCAACATAAATTGATGCAGCTTTGTACAGCTATTGTCCATACATATATATATATATAAGGATAGGATATAAATTATATAGAAACAAGGCAGACTGTATGACAGAGATATTCGTAATAGAACTTGGAACAGCAAGAAATATGAGTTACGATATGATATAGTAATCCGATTTTGACCAAACTTGTTTAGGATGTAACAGGCAGTCCCAAATGTACATATGTATAATCTGAGAGTTTGATTGAGATATCTTAATTAACAAAAAAAGTTGTTCTTATTAAGCAATTCCCTAAACTTTGACCCCGAACTTGACCCACTTGCAGGTCGAATTGCAATCGAATTGTCTCAGCTATGTTGTGTGAAAATTTCAGCTTTCTCGGCTCAACCGTTTGGCCTACACAATGATTCTCAGTCAGTCAGTCAGTTAGGATAAAGAATTTTAAACATAAAAGTTAGAAAATAGAAATCCAATTCACTTGAAAATGAATTGAACATTTTATGAAAAGCTTTTTAATTTTTTTTAGATTATTTAACAGAGATTGTGAATAATTTAAATTTTAAAAGCCCAAGGTTTAATCTTAGCTGAATTTAATTTTTAGAGAAATGAAATTAAATTAAATATCTGAAAGTATATTAATACTGGCATAACTCCAATATAGTTGAGTTTAATTTCAGTCCTTGGGTGGAACTAGTTGTATTTAAGAGAGAGCTTAACAATTTCACAGATACGATTAAGTCAAATTTGAAGAAGCCTTGGCAGCTGCGTCGAATTAGGCAAATTCAGCAATCAGCTAGTTGCCCATAACAATCCAGACTGATATGTTAGACAGACCAGTAAATCAAATTACTGCAGCCAGTGCAATGGTAAGAGGCTAACAGGGCAAGAGCACGACACTGATCTAAATGAGGAGGAGGCGGGAGTAACCAGGACACAAATCCAGTCAAGCGCATCCCTCGCCGTCCAGGAGAAAAGGGGGAAAATGTATTTGACTTGGAAGGAGTACACAACATATGCAACCGAATCGAAATGTGGCATTACACATGTACATCACACACACACACACACACACACACACACACACACACACACACACACACACACACACACACACACACACACACAATACTCGTATCGTATCGTACACAGAGCGAAATTATCTAGTGCTTCATAGATTTCAGTATTTTCAAACTTAAAAAACAAAACAAAACTTCTTAAAATAAGTAATATAATAATATAGAGACTTTTCAAGTTACCTTTTAAATTTATATATATAACCAGCTTTTATTTGTACATCTATTAAGATTGATCATACGTGAATTATGTATTTGTATTTTCAGTAATTCAAACGTATATCAAGTATCTCAAGTATATCTGTTTGAGAATTGCAAATACGAGTACTTAATTCAAGTTGATTCGAACTTAATTTGAGTACCGCTTTTTTCTCTCTGTGTATCGCGTATCGTACATGCAACGCACGCAATGCCACCAATCATTTGCCCCGTTGCTTGAGATGTTCCCTGTTGGGCCTCAACTCGTTTTCACTGTCACTTTCACTTTCGCTTTCCCTTGACAATGGCATAAACACGAGAAATATGCTCCACATTTAATACTATTTGAATTGGAGAAGATATTAAAGAAAAGAAACGAATAGTGCATTATATATACACATATGTAGGTAGATAAACAAAATAGAGCTACCTAATGTTATGTAATTTTTTAAAATTTCAATTTAGCATCTTTTAATTTTTTGTTGTTTGAGTTGAAAAATCTGAAACTTAAGCTTAATACTTTGAAAATCTTAAAGTCTAAAATCTGAAATGAATTTAGTTTTTTTCTTGTCTTTTATTTATAAAATTAAACAAAATATATAATAAAGTTGCTTTGATTTATTGAATTTTGTTCAACAAAAAATTGAATCATATTTAACTCAAATTGTTGACCGAAAATTTCGATCTGGTTTTTTTTAAAGAAAATTTTCACTAAATATTAGAGAGATTTGTTTGAAATTGCAATTTTAATTTGTTCAAATTTTTTCATTTAATTTTTTGTCCTGCAATCTTTTATGTTTTGCCCACTGTGCGACGCGTCGCTGTTGATGCTGCTGAGGAGGAAGATGGCAGCGCACACACTTCCGACTGCTCTCTCACACACACACACACACAGAGACACACAGACACATACACACACAGGGAAACACAGACACACACACACACACACACACACAGAGAAGTCTTGCAAATTTACGCATTTTAATGTCTACGCACTGACCAACGACCAGGCGCGGACCAGACCCGAAGTCCGACGAGCAGGAGCAGGAGAAAGGGAAAAAGGAGAAGGAGAAGGAGAAGGAGAAGGAGAAGGAGAAGGAGAAGGAGAAGGAGGAGGAGGAGGAGGAGGAAGAAGGAGAGGCAGGACACGACAAGGATAACTGCCAACGACAACGACAACGACGACGACGACGTCGACGGCGATGGCGACTCCATAATTTTGAATTTCTTTCTCTAGGTGGACAACGACGACAAGGACAACGATGAGGATGAGAATGAGGCTGAGAATGTGAATGGAGATGAGAGTGAGGGAGGGAGAAGGAGGAGGAGAATGAGATGGAGATGGAGTCCAGCTGGCTAAAAGGGTTGCTTGTGTTTGCTTTTTATTTAGCTTGGCATTTTATTTATGCTGCGTGGTCGTTTCGTTGCCAATCGCAACGTTGCTTCGCCGCTTTGATACCCTACACAGCTGCAATTGGGCATATTAGCTAACTGATGATGTTTGTGCTGCTTAGACCATTTCTTAAATATCGATACAGCATTAACTCTTTAACATGGCTTTATTACAAATTGATTTGCAATTGATTAGTTTCCTTAAAACCTATTAAAAAGCTTTCTTCAATTTTCGGAGTATTCCTTCTATTTACAAACTGAGTTTACAATTAACTCTCGGAAAAGTTTGCAATATTTCTAATTCTTTTTTTTTAAAGCTTATTGAACTTAAAGTTTCATTAACTAATTTTATTATAAACTCGGAAAGATTTTGTTTTTCCAAAGAATTTCTTTCCATTCCTTAAAATGTGGCCTATTTTATTGCAAATCATTTTTGAGTTCATAACATTTAAATAAGTAAGTAAAAAGTAAAAATTGTATTTAGTTTAAAAAAACGATGCTTGACCGAAACGAAATTAACCGTTAAGCATGAATCGGTTTCTTAACGGTTTTTTCGGTTGGAATAAGTTTGAAATTGGGTTTCGGTAAAAAAAAAAGTTCTATTTCGGTTACTGTTTCAAATACGGTTTATTTTCAATCGGTTAGTACCGGTTAGCGGTAACGGTTACGGTTTAAATTCCTGGTCTAAACTACAAAAATATCGACTAAATGCCGATTGAATATGAGAGCTCAAGAATATAAATATTTGCATAGTATTTATAAACACTTTTCAATCAATATAAAATCTGGAATGTATTTCGGCAATCAATGCCAAAGCAGAGTATTCGCTATTCGGTGTGCGTTAGTCAACTACTGTTAAGTTCTTCTAATTTTGTGTTTTTTTCTGTTTTTTTTTTGCTTTTGTTGTGCTTTTTAAATTGGCAAGCGCCAGCGGGCAGCTCAGCAGCCATCAAAACGCAACGCCACCCCGTCCATTAGCCAACACCACTGCCACTGCCACTGCCACTACCAACAACCACTACCAACACCATCACCACCACCACCACCATCACAGCCCGTCACTTGCCTGGCTCATCACGAGGAGGATGCGCCACGATCTGGACCTTAACCCGTTCGTGCGTTGCGCTGGATGCTTCGTGCGTGCGTTGTCCAGTGGTTGCTGGATTGCCGAGTGGGTCGAGGGCGTCGAGTGGGTCGAGTGGGTCGAGTGGGTGGTGCCGTTGGTGGTGGGCAGCTGGCGTTGGGCAGCCGGTGGGCTTAATTTAAGCGGGTTTTATTTTTTCTCAATTTTGCGTTCTTTTTTTTACGTTTTTACATGCTTTTCGTTTCGTGTTTTTTATTTGATTTCGCCTCGTATGTACTATATAAATATATATATATATATATATATAAAGGGGTGGTTCTTTTTGTGTGTGTGTGAATCTCGTTATATTGTCTGTTTTTTGAAATGACCGCTGCTGCTGCGACGCTGCGTCGCCGTCAACGCTGACGTTGACGTCGCTGTAACTCTTTTTTTTCTTTTATACTTTTCCTACTTTTTTTGTGCTGCTTTTTATTGTTGCTTTCAATGTTGTCCTAGTTGTTGTTGTTGCTGTTGCTGTTCTATACAATTTGATATATAATGTATTTTATGTGTTTTTATGTATATTGTGCGAGTCGACAACATTTTCGCCTAAGCCAAACAATTTTAATTGAATTTTTAGCAAATACACAAATCCATTTATTTAGTTTTGTTTTCAGGCCGCAGGCTTCTGGCCAAATGAGGGGTAGGAGAAAGTGCTTGTTGGCCAAGTGTATATGCATTTGCCATGCACAACAATTCAACCCATACACACACACACACACACACACACACGCACAAAGCTTCAGCTAAGAAAAACAATAACAAGCTATTTTAATATTCTAGGAAAAAATTGTTGCCTACTTTTCAGCGCACGAAAGAAAATGAAAAGGAATGAAGACAATTTCAACTAGACTTGACAAAAAAAGGATAAAAAAAAAGATAAACAACATTTTATTAAACAAAATTAATGAAGGTTCTCAATTATAAAATACTCTGGCTGATAAAAAGAATGCTAGCCATGAGTAGAAGATATTTTTTAATTACTTTATTTCGATTGCAAAGAGAATTCTCATTCTCGCAAGACTTTCAATTTTTAAAAGAGAATTGAACAGAAATGTGTAATGAAGCTAAAGTAATTGTCATTTCAAAAAGAAGCATTCTATTTTATTTAAATATTATTTGACATACTAATTTTTCTTTTACTTTAGCTAACAATTTTTTAACTTTACTTTCATAGTTTTATTCCGAATTTTATATTTATTGACTTGGGATTCACAAGATATTTTCTTTTCAAATAACTTAATGGTTTTTATGACTTTTAAACTTAATAAGGGGAAATTTATATAATTATAATACTATATTAATAAGTTACTTATATATAACGCATAACTCAGGTCAGAACTGAGATCCGAAGTTCAAAGAAAACTGAGTAAGGCAGATGAGTTATTCAAAGTATTCGATCAGCGGATTGATTAAGTAGAATGAATGTGAATCCATTTGTGATTTAAGACAAATGTGGCCAGAACTGGTATCGAATAATAAGTAATAAATGAAATGTGTTGCCATGGCAAATGATGCAAATTTAATTGGCAAAAGCATCAATGAATTGATTGATAAACGAGAATTCGAATTCGAAATCAAATTGAAAATGGCAAATGAAAGGAAAGGAAAGGAAAATGTCTTTGATATTTAATATGTTTAAATATGCGAATCCTTTGAAGCGAGCTGGGCCCAAAGCCAACAATAAAAAAAAGGACTTAAAAAATAGCTGAAACAAAACACACACACACACACACACGCGCTGGACACAGCTCATGAGTGTGTGTGCGTGTGTGTTTGTTGCATATATACATGTATATATATATACATATATATATATGCTGATATAGTAGTCGAAAGAAACATCAGCAAAAGCGCAAGTGAAATTCATTCAAACGAAACGAAATGAAACGAATTCAATTGAGATGACGACGACGACAAGGACGAGATTGAGGACGTGTCTACGCACAGTGGGCCAAACAGCTGATTTAGCGCAGTCTTTAAAAGCTTGTGACCATTTTTTAAATTTAATTTTACTGTTTGTCCTTTAAATTCACAATTAGTTGTAAACAGAATCCGATTTGGACTGCTGGGAATATTTTTGTAATCTTAAGTAATGTTAATAAAAAAAAAATTAAAAAATAATTATTCAACTAGCTTTTTTATTCTAGGAAAATGATTATCTACAAAAGTTAATTGAAATTAATATTAATTAAAATGAAAAAAAGAGCTCAAATGCCCACTGTGCAAAGCGATGGAAGCTGGAGAAACGACGCCGAAATAATGCCAATGAAGAGTAAAAAGTAGATCGATAGATAGCCACTACTATACACACACACACACACACACACATACATGGGCAGCATGTGTGACCAGTGGGTGGCGGGGGGTAGAGAAAAGTGGAGGGAGAGGTCGTAATGCAAACTGTCAGAATGCGTAACTCAATTTACAATTTTGCTTTTACTTTCGCTCGCTCTGCTTCTTCTCCTCTATTTTATTTCATTTCATGTTTTTTTGCACAAAAGAAAGTGCGTGTGTGTGTGTGTGTGTGTGTGTGTGTGTGTGTGTGTGTGTGTGTGAGGGAGACCCAATACCGCTGTATGCTGAATTCAAAGAAAATGGAAAATGCTAAAAAACCCAAAAGGACTCTGGACTCGAGGGTTGAGTTGTTTCCTCAGCTGCTTTTTGGTCCAGCCTGTCCATGATAAAGTCAGCCAAAATGTGCGTGGCGTGTGCCATGGGAGAGGGGAAGGGGGAGTGAAAGGGGTTGGGGTGGGGGTTGGGGGAGGCTTAGGCTGGTCAACTGGACAGGCTTTTTGTTTCGCACGAATCCTTTCGCCTGCCCAACACCAACCAACCAAAAATAAAGAAAGAAGATGTGCATAAAAAACCCAGTGAAAGTGCGCTAGTTAGGCATGCTCGGCTGCCAGATACCCTGTAGTAAGTTTTAACATAAAGCGAACTACTGAGATTTAACACAAATAATTGCAAGTTGTGTCAAAAAATAATCATATTCATTTTGACTGTGTGAATGACTGTGAGATACCCTATATAGGATGTGTGATATTATTATTTGGAAAAAAATCATTCAAATTGTGTATGTTAGAAGTAGAAGGACATTAAAGTGTGAATACATACGGATCATGTTTAGTAGCTTAACATCTGGCATTCAGTGAGTTGTAGCTGATTTGCTTTTAAATCAATAGATCTGAAATATTTAAAACAGATACATGTATCTATGAAAATTAATTTAATAAATTAAAAAACAAATTGTATTAAATATAATTAAAAAAAATCTTTTTTTTTAGATAGTATATTTCAGTGCAAAACATTTTACAAAACAATAATTAAAATAGTGTTTTATAAAATCATTTAGATAATATAATATTTTCGGTAATATAGTTCTTGATAATATTTCTCAGGGCAAATTCACAAATTATGGCAATCGTTTGGTCAGAATAAGTTGATGACGACCCCCTACGACTCACTGCCCGATTACAGGGTATAAAACGCGAACCGAAAATTGTAACAAAGGCGAATTCTCTCAGTGTGTGTGTGTGTGTGGGTAAGACGTGTGGGAAAGGGGGTGGAGGGAGGGGTGGAAGGTGGGAAGGGGGGTTGTTAGGTAAGACCTAAAAGAAAAGAATGGGTTGCTTCTTGCGTCACACACACACACACACACACACACACACGCTCGTTTGGACAATTGGCCATGGCTTTCATTTCGTTTTTTTTTTTTTTTGGTTTTTTTTATTTGCCAAAGTATCCCTTCACCCTTCTCCCCACTCCCCAACCCTTTTGCACACTGCCTACTTTCCCCTTTTACTGCTCGAAATGTTGCTGACCAGCACAAAATAAAAAGCAAAAGCAAACGCACCAAATTACATAGAAAATCTACAACAACAGCAACAAAAATGGGGAAAGTAAAGAAAATACAACAACAAAAAGAATAAGAAACCAGAAAAAATCTCTGAACAAGAAAAAAATTTATATATATATATGTATGTATATATGCTATATATATGTATATATTATACATATATTTGTCGTGGTAAAAAAAAGGGTTACGAAATTACGTCGACGTCGCTGCCGACGTCAGCGGCGGCGTTAACATCAATGTCGACGTCGTCGTCGGCGTTCGAGTTAAGAAATGTAAAGAAAATTACAAAATCAGCCCCTTTGGCCAGGCTTACATGCTTACAGTTATTACCGCGATAAGGTGCGGGTGTCCACAGGCCCAGACAAGGAGTAAGGGGGGTGGGTAGGAGGGATATGAGTGGTGGGGGGTGGGTGGACAAAAGGGAAGTACGGGAACAGTTACGTTGGCCATGGGCCGTGGGCTTATCAGAGTTCCGGAAATGAGTTGTGTAAGTTGCAAGTTTATGTTAACTGCTGCTGCTTCTTCCCACTTGCCACTTGCTCTGCTTCCTCTTCCGCTGTCTCTTCCTATTCGTCTTCTGCCTTAGCTACCGCT
This sequence comes from Drosophila rellima, assembly GCA_035043635.1. Taxonomy (NCBI): domain Eukaryota; kingdom Metazoa; phylum Arthropoda; class Insecta; order Diptera; family Drosophilidae; genus Drosophila; species Drosophila rellima. The sequence goes on along the minus strand of JAWNMV010000302.1, from coordinate 4,995,874 downwards.
CTACATTGTTGTGATTGGCTTTATAGCGACTCTATCTGTAGCGCTGGGATTGAAAACTATTTCGAGTAATAGATTAATGTTCCGTTATCAAAGCGCAGTCAGCAGAGTGGTGGAAGGGGGAGCAGAGTGGTGTAAGGGGTGGTCTAGGGGTTGGGGAAGGGTAATTGAAGGGGGAAGGGAAGGGGTGTGTGTTTTAACATTTCAACTGGAACTAAAAAGTAAATGAAAAGCTAACCATTACGGTCATTAAAGTGACCATCACCAAATGCGCATTAGAGTGACCGACTTCAGATATTTTTATTTGTGAGCTGACCATAACTTTCAATCGTCTTAGAGAGATCATCTTCGAAACATGTTTTAGAGTGACCAACATACAAATTTTAATTAGAGTGACCATTGTTATAGTCATTAGAGTGACCATCACCCAAATGCGCATTAGAGTGACCAACTTCAGATATTTTCATTAGTGAGTTGACCATAACTTTCAATTACATTGAAGGGATCATCTTTGAAACAGGTTTTAGAGTGACCAACATTGAAATTTTAATTAGAGTGACCATTGTTGTGACTATCACCCAAATGCGCATTTGAGTGACCAACTTCAGATATTTTTTAGATTAAGTTGACCATAACTTTCAATCACATTGAAGGGATCATCTTTGAAACATGTTTTAGAGTGACCAAAATACAAATTTTAATTAGAGTGACCATTATTTTTGTTAGATTTACTTAATTTAAATAACATTAAGCACAAAGTACATTATTGCTTGAATCCAAGCATACATATTGATCAGTACCGATGTCAGACTAAATCAACAACCTTATTTGTAGTACTTAACGAAATGAAACTTAGTGCATTATTTTATATTTATTTGTTTTCGTTAAGCAATTCAAAAATATTCCATTTCTCAACTATCACATAATCACAATAATTCAGCACAACTGTGTTTTTACAAATCTTGAGCCTCTCTGAGGCTTTGATAAAATATTTCTTTAATTATTATTAAATTTAAATTAATATTATCTCTTTGTTCTTTTTTTTTCTTAATTGTTTCGTTTTTTCTTGACTTTTGAAGCGTCAAAATTATAAAATAGCTGGCTTTAAAATGTATTGCCAACTTTTTAAGGAAAGTATTATAGTTGGTAACGAGTTTATTATTTTATTTATATTAATGCCACTGTTAAGAATATTCTAGGAAAATTGTCGTAAGCTTTGCATAAAAATTAAATGTGTAAATTTCCTCGTCATTATTATTAACAATTTGACGAGCTAAATCATTTTGATTGGCCATAAGTATTTAATGATATAGGAAATGAAACGAAACTAGTGTCTGTCCACTGTTTGAAATATGTCACAACTTTACGCAGATGTCACAGCAACAACAGCAACAACAACAGCAACAACAACCACAACAACAGCAACAATAACAACAACAATAGCCACAACAACATCTGCAACAAGAATAAGTAGAAGATGTTATAGAAGAGGAAGACGAAAATTTTGTTGTTGTTTGCGCACATTAATAAACAGCACACACACAGACACACACACACACACACACACACACACATAGAGCGTCTGAGTGGGTGGAGGGGAGAGAGGAAGCAAGAAGTCGCACATGCTCATGCATATGCATATACTACATTATAAAATGTGGTACAGACGACAACAACAACAACAACCCTCACACACACACGCACACGCACACACACACACACACACAACGTTGGTCAAGCAAATACGGCAAATCAAACGCAGTCAGCACTCGGCCCTCCCCCTCCCCCTCCCCCAACACCAACACCACCCCCTCCCCACCACTTTCCATACCACTCCCTTTCAGTCACACACGTTGCCTTTTACTTTGCGCGCCAAAGTATGCTAAAAAAGAAACAAGTTAGGCAAAAGAAGGAGTAGAAGAGAAGTAGCAGAAGAAGAAGAAGAGGAGGAAGAAGAAGAAGAACGCACAGACGTTGACCAACAACCAAAAAAAAAAAGAGAAGAGAAAACGCGTCGCTGTCAGCGTCGACGCAGCGACAGCAAATGAAAAATTACATAAAAACCAAATTTATATACGCACACAGACACACACACACACACACACACGCACACACACGCACACATGCATGTGCATATGCACGAAAAATACAACACAAAAAAAAGTGAAAATAAAAAAAAAACGTAACGAAACGAAACGAAACGGAGAAAAATCTTCCCTTAACTTTTCATTTCAATGCTGTGTAGTTGACAGTCGGACGCACTCCTACCCCCTCCCCTCCTCCCCCTCCCGCCTCACCTTCCTCTTCTCAGCACCCCCTGCCCCTTTCGCTTTCCGTTCCCCCCACCCCTACCAACTGTCCGCCCCCTTTGCCAATTGTTGTTGCTGTTTTTTAAGTAGAAAATTGTGTCCGAGTTGCTCATCGTTGTCCTTCTCTCGCTCTCTGTCTCTCTTCCTTTCTCTCTCTCTCGCTCTCTCTCTCTTTCTCTCTCTCTTGATCTCTGCCGCTCTCTTCTCCATGTTGTTATCAAATGATTTTCTTTTGTAAACTTGCTGCCCGTCAAGGCGAAACAGAAGGACGGACAGACGGACGGACAGACAGACGGAACAGACAGGACAACAGACAACCCTTTTAAGCAGGCTGGAGGGAGAAAGGAGAAATGGGGAGAAAGTGGAAAGCGGCAAGGGGGAGGTATTGGACTAATGCTAATGTCGCATACGCTTGTCATTCGCATTGCTGAATGTTCCCGAAAATGTTTTTACTTTTTTTCTGTTTTCTGTTTTTTGTTTTTCAACGTGATTTTGCATTCGTTTTTGCTTTTACTTTCGTTTTCATGCCTTTCACGTTACTGGTGTTTTCTTTTTTGTTGTTGTCATTTTCTTTGCTTTTTGGCCGATTTCAAACGGCGTCAGTTTAACCCAAATTTTTGGCAGCGACTGTGGGAACTAAGTCAGTGTGTCTGTTGACAGCTAACAAAAAAACTAACAACTACACAACACACATACACCTATACAATGAGTGTGTATGTGTGTGTGTGTGTGTGTGACAGTGTTGCCAAAGCTTGACAGGCAAAATAGGTTAGAAATTTAGAAAAAATTTGGTTGAATTTGCCAAAAATAAAACTAAAATTTTCTAAAAATAAATGGAAAAAAATGTATTGTTTTACCTTTTGAAAAACAACTTCAACTTGGAGGAACGATCAATTAATAAAAGCATTCAAAAAGCAAAGCAAAAATATATGCGAAATTTCACCAAGTTATTTTTAATAGTTTTTTAAAAAAAAAAACTTAAACTTAAAGCTGTTATAAAATACTAATATTATTTTTAGCCCCATGAATTTGACATTAATTTCAATGCATTTAATGTCAAAATATATTTTTCTGTTAGTCAGATAATTTTACATATAATGAGACATTGAAAATATTTTTAGCTAGCAGAAAAGTCAATATTTCCAAAACAACTCGACTGCATTAGACCCGGTACTCATAACTGATACACAGGAGCCAGTGTATTCTTCTTCTTCTTCATCCCCTTCTTAAACACTGACTAAAATTGTGTCTTCAAAATATTTGTATAATAAATCGAGTTTATGATCCGATCCTGATGAAATTTTCAGCAAATTTTGGGAAAAATCAAAGCTCTAGTAATTTTGAATTCCACTAATAATTTAATTTTTTTTTTTGATTTGCAGGAGCTTAAAAATAAATTTGATCAGCTAAGAATGCACAGAAATTGGCTATATACCAAATTGGCTGACTCTAGCTCTTATAGTCTCGGAGATTTGGGTGTTTATTCTGATTGGACATTTATAGTTGCTGATGGAGTCTTTACATATGTATGTATATACTGAATGCTATAGTACACATCTCCTTTTAATCCTCTTTTAAATGTGTAGCATCTAAAAGTTCTAGCTTTATGTCTGTGAACATTTAAAACGTTTTATAAACATCTTTTTTTTTTGTTCATTTGAAAATAAGCTAAAATGGCAGCACTGTTGTGTAGTTGTTGTTGTTGTCGTTGTCGTTGTTGTCGTTGTTGTGGCTATAAATTAAACATGCAGCTTTCAGGTTCAGTCGACGCTCGAAAGTATGCTACACCGATGCGACGAACCGTGCAAATGCCACGCAATCAAAAACTTTCGCTATCCTCACACAAACACACACACACACACACACACTCTCCCTCTCTCTCTCTCTCTCTATCTCTGTTGTCCATCGCCCACCTATGTGTGTGTGTGTGTGTGTGTGTGTGTGTGTAGACAGAACTATGCGGTCGCAGCACTTGAAAACTAGTTTGCATAAGACAACAACTTGCGTATCGTTTACTCTAAATGTATGAGTGCACATATATATATATATATACATACATGTGTATGTATTTGTGTGTGTGTGTGTGTGTGCTGTTGGCCAGTTGGGCTGCTTTATGTGTATGTACAAGCCAACTAGCAAAGCGGAGATAGCCCACCCCCGAAAAACTGCCTTGATTATAAATTTCAACTTAATTACATAAACAGAATTTAATCCTTTCAAACTGTGTCGCACATACATATATGGGTATATGTGTATGTGTGTGTGTGAGTGTGTATATGCTAATGTGTATTTTGTATCAGCACAAGTCCTTTTGTATGTACGTGTGTGTGTGTGTGAGAGAGTTTACACTAATTTATGGCCAGCATAACTATCGCAATACAAACACCGAACGCCTGCACAGTGGAACACAATTTGTTGAAAATGAAATGGATTTGGAACTGATGTATGAGATTCTAATCAACTTCAGTTTAGTTATTACATTTAAATGGAAATGTAAAAATGCATCGAAAAGTCGAATTTCAAGGAATCGGTTTTCGAATCGGACTAAATTAAATCGAAGCAAAATTTACAAGTCAAAGTTGAAGCGTGTATTTCCTTAAATATTCCTTAAATTTTTCGTTTTAGGAAAACACGATATATTTTTGTTATATGGCGATATATTGACAACTCGTTTTATTTTAATGGGTTAATAAATTTATTAAAATTAATACTTTAATATTTATTTAAAACCTGTTTCAATAATCTAAAGAGGCCTGATTTTTTGATTTCACGGGAAAAAACAGATATTCATATTAAATGTTATGAAATGCCAAAAGTCTAATAAAAGTAAATGTTTTTCTACACTTCAGTTTTTAAGTTTTAATACAATTTAATACAACTTGTAGGATAGTTATATATTATACAAAAAAGATAGATTATAGATCTATATTCGTCTTAAGACTATTGTTTTTAATTTCACTATAGATTTTTGTTTGCTGAAATTTTGTTAGCAAGGTTTGTAAAACTTGCACCACTGTGCCACAGACAAAGGACAACAACTGAGGACCAACTTGTCCATGATGAATATTCCAAACTTGTGCATTAGTTTTGGCCTACTCCTTCCACAGACACACACACACACACACACACACACACACACACACAGGGACACATAGTTTAGAGTTGTGTTAAGTGTAGCAGAGAAAGAGGCGTCAAGAGCGCATGCTGTCCCTGTCACATGCCCCATGCCACATGCCCATGCCACATGCCCCATGCCCCATGTATTGGGTCTATGCTATATATTATTTGTCGGCCCACGCTGATCAGCATGACATACACCTGCCCCACACACGCCCCGAGTCTGAGAAAGAGAGTGAGAGAGAGAAAGAGAGAGCGAGAGTGAGTGAGAGAGAATGCGCATTGCTAAACCAATTTCCACACACAAAAATTTTAAATTTCCGACACACGCAGAAGGACGCAGGACGACGATTTGCGTATGCCAAATTGAAGACCTGGCCTGAAGCGTGCGTCCAACCCCTCACACACACACACACACACTCACCTTAACTTAACTTACAATCAAATCCATTGCCAGCGTCGCCTTCTTCCCCAACTCTTGTTTGCTGTAGTGTGTAAAGTGCGTAAGTTGTGCCACAATTTGGGGGGTAGTCTATATATATATACATATATATATATATATGTGTGTGTGTGTGTGTGTGTGTGTGTGTGATTGGACGCACTATTTTACATACGTAATGCCAACTTCATGGCGCTTTTGGTAAAGCCCATAAGCGCCGTCGGCTACAGCATCGAAATTAGCGTTTGGACCTTGTCTTGGGCATTGGGGAGTTCTCGGACCGTTACCAATCCAGGGATAGTTCCATACACACTTACATGTATGCATGTGTGTGTATGTGAGTATGGCATATGTACATAAATGCTTAGATAAAGCTACCAGTAAGCTTATAGAAAAGGGGCATTATGACAGCCCAGTTAAACTGAACTAGCGGCGGTTTTTTAGCAGTGACTACAAAAAGTAGTTTCGATTCTAGTTGTACTATATAAAATACAAAAAAAACAAAACATCTCTTCACTAGGTTTAAATGTTGTGTCTGTTGACAAAACGCTTTCTGAAAATAATGGTTAAATTTAAAAAAAAAAGTACAAAATAATTACATAATTCTCAAATATTTTTGAGTTTACTTTAATCGCTTCAACTTTATTTTAGCTTCAATTTCAAACACAAGAGAAAAATTATAAAATTATTATCTCAAGCTGACATCCCTAAAAATGATTCAAATAAAATGAAGAGAATTCTGATCACAAATCAAAAACCATCGAAAAATCGATTACTTGATTTTTGAGGAAGCGATTTTGAATTCGATTTTTTTTTACTATCAATCGTGACAAAGGGTCAATTCACTGCTGTGGGTTCAACGGAGTTCACTTTCTGAATGAAGTTCAATTAGTTTGAATATAAGAAGTTGATTAAATGTTTTAAATTTCCGAAAAAGTTTCTTGAGGCAATGAATTGTTTAATCAAATTTGAATGCGGAAATTAGAGGCCAAACCATGATAAAAACAAAATTCTGCTTGGAAATCGAACCAGTTATTCGAATTTGCAGTTGGGGATATATCGACAACTTGATTGATGTACATACATTTTGATATTAAACTCGATGCACTCTTTGGATTTACAGTCTGTAATAGTATAAACTTTCAAAATTTATAATTGGAAATTGCTTAAGTCAACAGTTTGCTTTAAAAGTTTTGTGTCAGAAACACTCAATGTTCTGCACAGCATTGCACTTGATTATTTATGGGGAACAATGCAGATATCAATGGAATAAGAGAAATTGAATTTATGCAGAATTTTCACATGCTGACAATCAATTCAATGAAATTTACAAAAGACTGCAACAAGAATACAAGAACAAAAGAGTATGTATCTTTAAATGGAAACTCTCTCTATCTAAATAAATGTTATAAAAGCACGAATGTCGCTTACAGTACTAACTTACAATAATCAACTTCAATGTCAAGCAATTCTAAAAGATTAACAATGAATTGTGCAACACTCGAAGTGATCATTTTAAGTAAGCTAGAGAATTTTATATTATTTATTTATTACTTAAAGTAACATTCTAACAATTATCACTTGCTCTGCCATTTTCCATTTTTCCAAAGCCCATTTTAAATTCAAATTATCATTCTCTACATTTTCTGATAATTAACTTAACTTGTGCCACATTCGTTTCGCACACAATTGCGAACCTATTTAGTTTTGGGCCTAGAGGCTGCTGGACCTGGTCTAAACAGTCCTGGGCCAATTGTTTGTTATTCAATTCGCAGGCATAATCGAATCCAATTTCAAGTTGAACTCTTAGGCAATGTGAAAATCAGTTAGTTGAGCATTTTTGTTGTCGCCAAAATCGTAGCAGGAATTGCCAGCAGCTGTCCAGGCAAAGATACCAAAAAAAAAAAAAAAAAAAAAAAAATGGAAATGGAAATGGAAGGAAAGAAATCAAACACACAAACACATGTGGACACGAAACAGAAGGCAGTTGGATTCAGACTCTGAATCAGTCTGTCTCAGTCCCATTTCCACACAGAGAAAAACAAGACGTACCTGAATTATATTCGAATTAGCTCGATTTAAGTATTTTCAATACTTAAAATGTATTCTTCATGTAATTACGAATTGCTGAAACATTCTTGATATAAGTACAACGAATCTTGAATCAAGTAAAACTCTAAAAATTACTAGAAATGAGTAGCCAAAATTCTTAATATAAGTTGGGAACTCATGCTCAACTCACAGATCAAGTTCGTTAAAAATTAAATCAAGTTATTTAATACTTATATTTTTTTTTACTTAGAATTCCCAAATGGTTCTGGTTTGTCTGCCATGAGGTGCAGTTTGACGGGCACTTAGAAATTTAGACTATATTTAACAGGATAATTTCTGTAGTTAGTCTTCACTTACTTTCGCACTATTTCACTGATGACACTGATGATTTCGATTATTTTATTAGGAAGCGTGAGCTGTTTCTTGAAATTCATTTATTTATATTTATTTTAAGAAAATTTTCTACATTGCACAAATCAAGTTGACACGATTTTGATTTAAGTCTGCAGTACTTAATTGAGGCACGCTCTAAAGTTATTTTTATGTTAGAAAATTCTCAAATACTTAGATTTCGTACTTAAAATATCGTACTTTATAATATGATTGAAATACTTGGCTTTAGTGTAGTTTCAATCTTGGTGAGAAATCAGGTTTGTTTCGTGTACGAAATACCTGATTTTTTCTCTCTGTGTAGTCTCTATCTCTGTCTCTGTCTGACACTGCCACGGACTGTGTGGCAATGCGTGCGTTCGACCGTGTGGCGCGTTCGTTGAGCCGTTGCGTCAGGACGCACACAAAGCACGCATGAATTTTTTACTGGACTAGAAACAGCCGCAGCACAGCCTGACATGGAGATGGAGCTGGAGTTGGAGATGGAGACGAAGGCGGGAACAGTGGGCGAGGGGTGGGGGGAAGGGGGAAGGGAGGGGGGTGCGGAACATCAGAAGGCAGCGCCAGCATCAGGACATTTACCGGCAGCTTCCTGTTTTCGATTTGCTTTACAGTCTAAATATCCTGTACACATATTGTTGATGGGTATATACGATGGAATTAAAGTCAACTTAAGTCGAACTTCCCTAACTCGAAACACTATTATCCAAAGAAAAAGTTTAGATCATGGAGACTTCGACTTATGGAAATGTTTTTTAAGTAAACTTAACTCGATTTAGTTTGAGTTAGAGAAATTTCGAGTTATAGACGTTCGAGTACTGGAAGTTCGACTGTATAATAATACAGTTACTCTTAATTTGTCTCAATTTATTACTGATCGTACTATATAATGATATAGCTCTAAGGAGAAAATGCGAAATATAAATTGATTGCTCCTGGCTTTAGTTTCTTAGTCACATTCTAAGTGACAAATATTTTTCTTGTCATAGAAAATCTGTGATACTTTTCCACTGTTAGCGATAACATTAATCTGTTCATTTCGCTGATATTGTAGATTTTTCAGTTGTTATTGTCTGATTGTTGCATTTTCTAAAACAATTGATCGATTTTTCGATACACAAAATATTGTCAGAATTCAATAATGATTTTTTACATTTTTTTAATTCATAAACTTTTTTTTTGTTAAATCAACTGCTGATCTTTTAATGCTGTGCAATAATTAAATATTAAATATCAATTTGATGACATAATCAATTTTCTGAAATTGTGATTGTCCAGAATTAATGTAGCTTTACTTTCTCTTCTTTTCATTTTGTATTCTCTAGGGTAACTTGTAGTCGGTTTACTTCTTTGGACCATATCTTTTTGCATTTTTTACTGGACGCCACGACTTACGTGCGATTACGTTCTTTAGATTGTACATGTGTGTGTGTGTGAGTGTGTGTGTGTGTGTGTGTGTGTGTGTGTGAGTGTGAGTGTGTTGCTGTCTTGCTACCCCCATTTGACTTTCACATACGTCTGGACGTCTAACCCCGCCCCCCTCACACTTTTCTTCTCCCCTCCTTCCCCCAATCACTTATTTCTCTATCATTTTCCCTTTGCCCGTTGGCCAAAAGCTGAAAGCGAAATGCGTTTGTCTGTCCCGCTGTCTATTTGTTTATTTGACAACATTTTAGAGTACATGTGTATTTTTCTATATATATAAGTGTGTGTGCGTGTGTGTGTGTGTGTGTGTGTGTGTTTGCGAATGTTTGTTATTTATGCGTCAAGTCTGTGGACTTTTTAATTTTTCATTCAGTTCCATTTGGTGTCCTGTTTTTTCTTTCCGTGCGTCTGCTGCCAATTGAAATTAGGCTTAAACTGAATGTCAAACTGTTTAGTTGAATTGCTGGCCAACAGATGGCGGCGCAATTAAGACCAAAGACGCTTAACCCATTGTTGGCCTTTTGTTGCCAACTGTACTTGGGCCCAAATCATGTCCTCTCAACTCGCCTCGCGCGTTTTGCATTAGCCAAATGACATTGAAATATTACAAAAATTTAAAAACCATTATAAGCAGACAAGAAAGCCCCCAACCCCCAAACTCGCCCCTTCTCTCTCTATCTCTCACTCGCTCTATCTTGCTCTTTCTCGCTTTCTCTGCATAAATATCTTATGTAGACTCTACCTATACATATAAAAGAAAGGAGCAGAAGGAGTAAAAATTCTTAGCACCAAAAATTGCGCGCAAATAAAAAAAAAATAAAATAAAAGAAATTTGTATATAAATAAAGAGGAAAATCAACAGCAGCAGTCGAAAGAAACCAACAAAAAAAAAACATCCACTTTTCCACTTTTTGTTTTCGTCCTTGTCGACGCTTTGTTCTCCTCCTCCTCCTCCACCTCCCCCTCCACATCCTTTCCTTCTGTTCCAACTGGACCCAGCATGGGCCGCGTGGGCGGTAAGTGGGGGGTGGTGTTAGAGGGAAGAGGGGAGTGAGGGGGGCAGCCTCATCTTTTCGTACTACCAATTTGCAAGTGACCATAATCAACCCCTTTATTTTTCTTGATTTTTTGTTGTTGGTATGCAAAAAAAAAAGTGCGTAAGGCGATTGCTGATGAATGTGAGAGGTGGAAAGGGGCAAGAGGAGGGACAAGTGGCAAGGGTAGTGAAAGAGGAAGGGGAAGGCAAAAGAAAAGTAAATGGAAAGGAGTAAGTAGCAGAAGTAACGAGTGCAAAGTACAGCTGAACAAATCAAAGAAGCAGAGGCGTAGTTAACCGAAGGGGTAAACATATTAATTTCACTTAACCATCAAAATCAATGTTATGTCTAGGATCGTAATATCTTGAGCTAGGATATCAAAGTCTCACACTCTAAGAACCTCTGTGCTAAGAATAGAGTTAATTTCTAAAATATTAAGTTATATATTATATTTGAAATCTTGAAATTTATATTTAACTAAAAATAATTAGTGCATTAAGTAAACGCGATTATCCTTATGTCAAAATAATCTAGAGGACACATACATAGATACAGATAAATAGGAATATGTCTAAACAAATTTTCGGATACCCTTAGATTTAACATTTAATTAATTTATATTTAATATAATTTTAAAACTAATTAATTTAATTAAATTCAATCATTGTTTTATAATTTTTGTTACTAATTAAATCTGATTTAGAATACTAATTATGAGCAACTTTGGAGCTTACGTTTGATCAGCATTGATCTCAATATCTACCTAAAACGATATCCTTTTTTACTATATTTTGCAGAAAGTAAAATCTGAATAATCTGTTAGTTAATTGACATCACATATAAAATGAACTTGACTAACTTTGGGTCGGTCAGTTTATAAATGCCAAAATTGATTATATAACTCATATATGTTATCTGATTATTTTCTTATTGCTTGTCAGCCAATTGAATTTTGGTTAGCCAAGTAAACGAACCCTTTTTGGTGTCAGCCCTTGGCCAATTTGAGCCATCTACCCACTGACCTATGCTTATCATATTTGGTCAGTGTCTGCGCACGTGGCATGCAACAAAGCGTTGTAAGAACGTTCCATGCATATTCAAATTGTTTTGCAGGAGGAGGAGTAGGAAAAGGAGGTGGAACAGGAGTGGGAGAAATCACAGCTAACGAAAATCAAGCTCACGCACTTAAATGCCACCAAAAGAGAAAATAAAAAACGTTGCCGTCCCAATCAAAGCACTTGGCCCTTTGTCGCCGCCACCCCCTCAAGAGCCCATTCCCCCGCCCCCTACCTTTTCCAGGCCATAAAACGCGACAAAAAAAGCAAGAAAAGAAAAGAGAAGAAAAATTAAAATACGCACAAAGTTTTGACAGCTGAATTGGCATAATGATGGGGTTAGTGACGCTTTCAGAAATAAAGGCGGGGCAGTTGAAAGGGGTGGGGGTGGGGGGGTTGGGGGCGGAGTAGATGGGTCTTCCAAGTGGGACGGACAGCCATTGTCACTCCGGTCCGGCCGTGCTCTTAGAAATCCTCCACCAAACTTTGCTCTGCTTCTTGGCATTCACAATTTCATTTCTTTTCATTTTTTCCCCCTTTCTCAGTTTCTGTTTTTTTTTCTTTGCTCTTCTGCCATCATCGTTAATTTTATCTACGCAAATGCAAAATAATTACTTTACTTTTTCTTTGGTTTTCCGTTAACCCCACCCCCTTCCCCCTTCCTTGTATTAACCCTTTCGGGACAGCGACTGTCGAAATTTATGTACTTTTCCTTCGTCTTTTCTATTTCTTCTTTTCACGTTTTCTGCGTTTTTCACTCTTTTTTTTTTTGTTTTTTTTTTGCTTTTTGGTATTGAAAAGCATTTTAAAATTCAGCGCCAGCTGTCCTGTATATATCCTTTATATATATATATTTCAATATATATATATTCATTTTCATCTTTTTTTTTCTTGTGTTTTTTAATTAAACAAAAGGGTTAAAAAGTTTTCCAGCAGCGTCGCATCTATGTGCGAGAGAGAGAGAGAGAGGTACAGAGAAAGGGAGAAAGAAACGGGGTTAAAATCAAAATTTTTGCCCTCAGTTCGGGCCGCGTTTTCAGTTTTCTATTTAGTTTTCATTTATTTTTAAAAGGAAAATTTTAATAACAACAAAAAGATAGGGTTGGACTCGGCTCGGGCTCATTACCCCAACCCCCTCAACCTCCTTATCGGACTTGTACCGTCTTGGGGTAAGTCGCACACAAAGAATACAAAAAAAATAGAAAATAAATATATATACTAAGTATGCTAAATAGACAGATATCCTGTAATTGGTTAAAGTCCAAAGACAGCTGCTGTTTGGGGCAAAGTTTCTTGGATGATTCATGGTCAAAATTGTCAAAAATTAGCTTATTCCTCAAAGAAATAAGAAAGAGATCTACTCCATTTACACTCCTTAAAGTGTACAGGGTATAAAATATAAAAAAAACAACATTAATGTAATTTTTCTGCAGCGTTTCAGTTTTCTCTCTTTGGAGAATGAAGCTAGTCTTGGAGGTGGAGCTCTAAATGAAAGTGGAGATGGAGATGGAGCTGGATTTGGATTTGGAATTGGAGTCCCAACAGTCAGTCAGTCAGTCAGTTAGTCAGTCAGTCCTTTCCTCTGTCCAGTTTGTCTTGCTTTGTATTTGTATTTGTATTTGCCTTCGTTCCCTTTTAGCCTTTCTTTTTTTTTTTTTTTTAAAATGCCTTTTTCTTCTCTCTACTTTTTGGCTTGCCTTTCATTTCGGCATGTGTTTATCTTCACGTCTCAGTTGTCCGATTTTCCTTTGACTTAACTCACTGGACAGTAAATGGAAATTGTATATATAAATGTTTCATTACATTAATTTCGCTTTGAAGCCAACTGAACAACTCGAACAATTCAAAATTAAAAGTGAGCACAACTTGAGATAGTTCTTTGTTCTAAGAACTCGACGGCATTTCAACAGTTTAAGTAATTAAGACCAAACAAGTATTGTGAGAATTAAAAATTGTAATTCAAATTGTCAAATGGAAACTTATAGAGCATAAATAAAGCCGATATTTAAGATGTTGCCAAACTTAGAAACTGCAGTTTGTCAGACTCTAAATATTGTAATACGTTTTCGAAAAACAGGAAATAAATGAATGAATAATTTTGTAAGGGCCTTTTTAAATGCGACTTATTTGAGTAAAAAGTGTCGGAATATGTAGGAAATTCATTGTCAAATCAGAAGAAAGAAAAAAACTTGTTTGAACAAATATCTCACATTTTATAGTTTTATTTTTTTTATTTTTAATAGATTTTTAGTTTTTCCAACTTTGGCCGTTTCATAGATCTCGTTAGAGACCTGAGTTGGCAACAAGTGTCGGCTATTGACTTCATTAGTCAGCTTTCACCCCTGTCCACCCTTGGCTGCAACAACCTTTCTAGTTTCTACAACCCCCCACCCCTCAGAAAGTTCCCCTTTCCCCCTTTGACTTGCTCGCACAATTTAAACTCACATGGAGTCGCATTTATTTCTATTCAATTTGATAATAACCCAAGTGTGCGTGGCTCTCGCAGGACTTTAGGTCCTTGTGGACTTCTGAGTGTGTGTGCGTGTGTGTGTGTGTGTGTTTAGGGGGAAGGGCAAAGGAGCAGCAGCTGCGTGGGCAGCCACAGTGGAGCATTTAGAGTGGACGCAATGTATCAACGGCTGCTCTTTCTCCTCCATCCTCCATCCGCCAACCTCCATCTCTCTTTGCCTCCTTCTTCTGATGTCTTCTTCTTTTGCCGCTGCACGCACTTTCACTTTCACTTTCGCCTTCGCATTTACTTTCACTTTGAGCGCCAAAAAAATAAAAAAATAACCCAACCTCCCGCTCGCCAGCAAAAGTGAAACTCATTTTCCCCTTTTTTTCACTTTAGGCCACAGCAACGCCTACAAAAAGTCCAAGGAAAAGCGACAAAAAAAAAAGACGAAATGAAAGAGGAAGAAGCAGAGAAAATACCCCCTTGAGTTTATAACTTAAAAATTCAAAGCACGAACAAAGTTCTAATTTAAACACTGAAAAGAAAGCAAAAAAAAAGAAAGAAAAAACAGAGAAAACGCACGCGGCAAATACATGTCGAAAAAAAATTGGACATAAAGTGCACGGCAGGCGAGGCAAGTAAATAAAAAAAGGAGCAGAAGCGGAAGGAGAAGAATAAGAAGAAGAAGAGGCAAAAGAAAGCCAAAGCCCAAGACCCGGACACAACGTCCTGCGTCCTTCCTCCTGCTTCCCTCAACTCCTTTGGGCGCGCTGCGGACACTCGCACACCACACACACACACACACACACACACACACTCGCACACACAAATAAGTAAAAAAGTAAAAAGTAAAGTAAAGCAAAGGGGTGGCAATCGCAAGTTCTGTTTTTGCGAATATAAAGCAAAACAAAAAAAAAGAAACTGCGTAAAAAAGCGTCAAGAAACAAGACAAAAAAGAAAAGCAAAATACTAGAGGGAATAAAGCAACCATCACTAGTGATCGACTAAAAGATGTTCTCTAGTTTAACCGACTAAATAGTTAACAACATATGTTTTAAAACAGCAGGCTGTGAAACGTTTAAGATTATAGCAAAAAAATAGTTGAGAAATTTGAATAAAGGATAAAGAAAGAGACCCTATTATAGAAGATTACTCTTACTTTAGTAAAACGTTTACGAATGCATTGAAGAGAAGACTTTTTAAAAGAAATAACTCATTTAGAGCATTCAAGGAGACCGTTTAATTGTTGATGCACCGAAAAAACAGAGTGACTAATACACAGTCTAAGTCCACGCATGGGTGCACAGAAATGATGCCAGTGAAACGTTTACGAAAACCCTTCAAAAGCCAAATGCACTCCAAAGAGAGTAAGCTATGTATATTCGCTCTCTGGCGAGTTCAGTTTGCCCGTTTCTCGCTAAATTGTTTATAAATATATATGTAAAATATATTTATGTGAATCGTTTACGAATGACACTCAAATGATATTGATAAATATATTCACAAACATGACCTAGAGCCTAAGAATTTCACATTGAATTAGAGCCAAGCTGCATAACAGCCTGAAAGTAGGCAATGTAAACTTTAAAAAAGAGATATCAAATGATAGAGAGAAAGAAAGTGATAGAGAGAGAGAGAGAAGAAGTGAGAGAAGGATAAAGAAAGTGAAGTTTCTTAATGAAGTTTCGTTTACTAAACATAGAGTTGAGAAGGATACTTTTGAATGTCTTTTCCATTTCAAAAGCTGTCTCTATTTCTTCCCCTCTCATAGGTCGCTTTCCTTGTCCAGGCCAAATTTGTTTCCACTTTGACCTTTGACCACTTTGAATTGAGTCTTGACCATGCTTCTTATTAATTAATGTGCTTGACGTGTTATTTATATGTACATATACTTATATTTATATATCTACGTCGACTGCTGCTCAGTTACGAGTATATATCCAACTTTAGAGTTCGTCTCTCTCTCTCCCTTTCTCTCGTTTTTTGCTCTTCAACATCTTATTTTTTAATGCAAGTATATAAATGTCGATTTCCTACCCTTGTGCGATTTGCAATTGTAAATGCCGATGTGGGAAGTGGATCAAGGGGGCAACATTGGGGCGGGGTGACAGCTCATTATGTCCATCGTCGAAGCTCACATTATTTACTGGCCATCGCCATATTGCAAGGGAGGAGTCTGGGGGGTCAGGAGGGCAAACGCGGGGTCATCATTGCCCTTTTAATACCCTGCAGGGGGAGGTGGCTTAGGCGGGTCGTTCAGATTTGAATACTTCACTTAAGATCTTGGTAACTATAGAACAAGTTTTCAACGAACAATTGTCTAAATTAGCTAAGACTTTTAATTGAAATATTAGTTTATAATTCAATATCTAAATAACAAATAAATAAAAATAAAGAAATAAATAAATAAACTAATAAATGCATAAATAAGTATTGTTTGCAAACTTTATCTTCAAGATACGATATCCAATTATCTGAATCTGTACAGTTTGTATCTATAAAAATCTTCTATGTCGGACTTTTATCTACAATAATTTCTGCCTTCTTATTTATTTAGAATAAATCAAAATTAGTTCAATGGTTTAAACATTCCTAGTCTGCATCTAGCCGCAATATCTGTCTCTACTTTAATCCGATCTAGATGTATCTATATAAGATTCTATTATTTATTCAATACAAGTATTTTGTATTATATAGAATACAGGTATCTCTGGATTTATTAATTTATTCTTTCCATTACATATTCTCTATAATGTTGAGACTAGCTAAGCAATCTATTGTCTGATCAATCGTCTTTATAGAAAACTCCCACAATTATCTATATTTTCATCTAGATTCTCTCTATATATGAAATATTCCTATATCTATTATCGGATATAGAATACGTGATACCCTGTAGTTTTATTATTGAGAGCATCGCCAAGTCGAGCATTACATTTCCATAGATTTCTTTCTTTAGGCTGGGCAATAACTTTTGCACAACTTTACTTTTTTTCCGAGCCGCTCGCCGTGTGGGCGTTAGATGATGAGGGGCGTGGCTGCCGAAAAAGGGTGGCCACGCAATTATGTTTAATTGGACCTTGTGGGCTTTGTCTTTTTCTTTTTCTTTTTTTTTTAGCCTCTCTCTTTTTGATTTTTCCTTGGAATTTGAAAGCAGAACTTGGCTGTTTTTTAAGAAAGATATTAAGTGCTTAAAAGAGACTTCAAAACGATGGAATGGCGAACAGTTGGAGGGGCGTAAGTAATAGCAATTTGCGAATCACTTAATAATGTCTCAATTTTGATATTCAAAAGGTTATGCCATGATAAGTTGAATGATAAATGAAAATCATTTCAAACTCAATGATAAACACTATACATAGATTAAATGACTCTTGTGTGAACATATTTGAATATTTGTATATTTATGCATTGTCCAACTATACACAGAAATCATTTTAAAATTAATGATTAAATTTCTTGATTTCTTAAGCATGTTTTCAGGATATTATAGATTAATTAACCAACCACTGGTTAAAATAGTCAAATAAGCTTAAAGCTGAACACATTCCAAAATATTTTCAGAAGAGGAATTCAAAAATCGTACTTGAATCAAGTTTTTCGTATTCGATTTAAAAAATTCCAAGATTGTGGAACTCTTCACACCATTTGAATTCATTTTATTCCAGAATTTCGAAGTTTTTCCGATCGACATAAAAATATATAGTTTATGAACTTAAATAGAACTATAGAAAGGTGATTTAAATATTATAACTATAACTAAACTGAAATTAGTTGTAATTAAAAGTTAATTCCATCACGAAAGTTGACTTTAAAAAAGAATCGTCAGTGGATTCTTAATTTTCTGAGTATTTTGCTTAGCCCAGTTTTTTCAGTTAACAAATTGTTCCAGTTTTCTCTAAACATTTTCATTTCAACTCTCATTTGCCTCATTTCGGTTGAGTAAAACAAATTGTGTTGGGTATTTAAATTAAATGTTAGCAACAAAGTGAAATAACTATAACAACTAAAGACAATGACAATCAAAGTGCAAAAATGTTTGGGCCAAACTTTTGGATGGCTCAAATGAAAGCAGCAGAGGAGGCAGAGGGGGAAAGAGGAGGAAGAGGAGTTGAAACAACGACAACGATGATGACAAACAAATCGCTACAACTATGTAGATGTAGGAATGCCACATTTACGTCACTTAAGCTGCACATTAAGTGGCAGCTTACACAACAACAACAATAACAACAACAAGACACTCACACATACACACTCTCAGACACTCACTCACTCACTCACACACACACACACACACACACACACACACGCACACACGCGCTTGCAGTTACAACATAAATTAAGTTATTTTGATAATCAAAACTGAGAAGCGAATGTTTTTGTTAGGCAACCCAGCTCAGGGGATGCTCCACAGGGTGGGGCAAGTGAGGGGCGGGTAGGAGGGGCATCTAGGAGAAAACATGGGCATTCATTTGTAGTTTATAGTTGTAGTTAGTTAGCAGCAGGCAGGGGGGGGGGAAAGGAGCGGGGAGTCCTGCTGGTTTTCCATTTGCCAAGGGTTGTTGCTGTCCATTGTTGTAGACGTTTTACATTTTACAATGCCAGAAGCACACACTCAACACACACACACACACACACACACACACACTTGTACAACTCTTGGCCCTAACCCCATCAGTGCCCCCCTCCACCTCCAACCCCACCTCTACCATGGTCCATTTGACCATATTTCACGTAAGAAACTAATAACTCAAAAACAAAAACCAATATCTTAACTCAATTTATTTGCATTGGGTTTTCAGAATTGAATATATTGAAATTTGTGCTCATCATGCAATTTAAAGACAACAAAGCAGATATCTTATCAGAAACTACAAATCCCAGAGAATGTAATCCATAACAGATTTTTGGAGCTCTGTTATCTTAACAGTGTGTAACAATGCTTACATATTCTGCGTATATAGCATTCAATTTCTTCTTCTATTATATTATATATTTTTATTTTACTTTTTTTTTATTCTTTAAAATTTTTATAATTAATTTAAACAAATTTTCTGCTACCTTTATCAAGTTTTACATTAGGAGATAAAACAATTGATCCCAGGTGATGTATACATATGTATATAGAACTTATGTTAGCTATATGGTCAAATGTATATTACTTACAGTATTTACTAATGAATTATATTAATTAAAAAATCTGTTGGGGAGATCGAATGGATGAAACCTTTGGGGTATTCTCTAACATCGCCCACTTTGGGAATACTTAGATCTCTGTCGATGTCACTTCTATTTCCAACTACTTCTGAGTCCAAAAAAGTGGGCAAACGGACCACTGTGCACGCTCCTGACAGGCGTCCAACATAGTTAGCACAATTGTCTTGCATACTTTCTCGGGCATGCGTCAAAGCGCGTTGCCAACTCTGTGTATGTGTGCGTGTGTGTGTGTGTGAGTGTGTCCAACAACTGCCCAAGCTGGTCACCCCACACAAACACACACACATTCACACACATTCACACACACTCACATTCACCCCACCCCCCACTCACTACACATCTCCACACACTCACAAACTTACAGTTTTAAAGGCAGCTGGAAAGTGCGCACCACCTTCACACACACACACACACACACACACTCATACACTCACGCACGTTATGCTCGCACACACAGACACACACATAAACTAATTTACCTACGCCAGCAGTTTTTGGTACACACACACACACACACACACACACACGCACACACATAACATATATGCAAATTTTGCAATGCTTTATTTTTGAGGGTTGTCCGCATATGTGTGTGTACGTGTGTGTCTGTGTGTGTGTGTAGACGGAGGGCGGAGTAGGCGTGGCGGTCTGCCAAACCAAAAGCCGCCTCGTCATTGTACTCGTCTGTTCCTCAGCTCCTCAGCTTCCTCCTCTTTCATCTGGCACTTCCTGCTCTTCGCTCTCTCTTTCTGCTCCTCCTCTCTCTCCTTTCTCTGCTCTTCCGCTACTCCTTCTCCTTTCTGGCCATTTTCAAAGTCGTTAGGCTGCCTTTCGGGCATTGTTGGACTTATGTTGCCCCTTTCACTTTTACTTTCACTTTCACTCGCACTTTTCACTGCATGTGTTTGTACCCCGCCCCCCCCCCCCCGCTCGCCTCTTTCTACTTTCCCCACCCACTCACCTATTGCCAATGTCCATTAAGAGCAGCAACAACAACAACTACAAAAATGGAAGCCACCGCATGCTGCATACATTTTAATCTTTAATTTATGGCTTATTCAAAACTAATGACACTGAAAGTGTCCATGCCGCCGCCTGCCGCTTTTCCTGCTGCCGCTGCTGTTGCTTTTTCTGCTGCTGCTGCTGCTGCTGCTGTTGTTGTTGTCGCCTTTTGTTGCAAGCCGGCCAGTTGGTTGGGGCAAGGCAGTCAAAAAGGATTGAATACCACATAAAAGGCTTGGACAACACTTTGTGCCATTGTTATTCCAACTCGTAGTATGAGAAAAGGAGAGAAATACACAAAGAGAGAGAGAGAGACAAGGACATCCAATTTAACGAGCCAACTCATTGCAGTTCTTTGAGATCTGATGCCATGGAAACCTTGCAACAAGATACTTATTCACAGAAGCCACAACTCTTTTCAAAGAATCCTGCAACATTTGCTACGAGCACTCGACATGAATAATTCAATTATATATTTAAATAGACTTGTGTTTCACATAACTCTGGAAATGTTTCACATTTAAAACGACTTGATGGAATGTTAACAAATCAACATCTAAATGAATCATTCGTAAAAAATCTCAATTTAACGCTGATTTGTATCTTGTCATCAACATATTGATTAGATTTGATTCGCTTGAAGCAGAATCAGTATTCCAAGTATTCTAATAATTTACACCATTTAAATTTTCAACTAAATCCGTTATATTTTATATAATTGCTTCGCATTGCAAGCTATTTTTTTTTTCAGACTCTTTGGGCCATTTTGCAATGTGCATATAAATTGTATCTAATGCTTAGCTTGAAATTTGACATTAATTTTTATACATTTAACGTCAGAGTATGTTTTCAATATTTTCATTATTACTATTTCTACGCTGATTCTATTTTTCTTTCCCATTCATTTTCTGGAATTGTTCACTTGACCGCCGCTTGACGCTGCAATTCAATGTCTATGGACCAGCTAAATATAGATAAATAAGATGAAGAGAATGCGAGTAGTTGGCTGTCATTAGATATGCCTGGCAACCCTTAAACCCTATGCATATATTCACATGTGTCTGTGTGTGTGTTTGTGTGTGTGTGTGTCTCAAATTGTTTGCCATTTGTAAGCGTTGTATGTTTTAGGCCTTTCTCGTTTGCTGTTGTTTTAAAATTAAAATGAATGCCCGCAAGCAATAACTACGACAAGCCAAGCCAACCCACAACCACCCACCCACCCCCCTCCACTAACTCTTGGCTCTTACTCTTACCAATCACCCACTAGCCAACTGCTGTTGCTGTCCAAGACAAGCCAACATCATTATGCGTAGCTGTGTGTCCATGTGTCCATGTGTGTATGTCTGTCTTTCTGTATGTGTGTGTGTGTGTGTGTGTGTGAAATAATCTCGTAAATTACGCAAAAAAGGAAACACGCCGCCAGGAAGACACACACACACACACACACACACACACACACACACACACTCACACACACAGCCTCATGCTGCCCAGGAAGCAAAGCGACCAAAGCCGAAGCCAAAACTCGAGTCGAATAGAAGTCCAAGTTCCATCGAGTGGTGCTCGGTGGTTGTCAGACGACGACGAAGCACCACGTGGACCACACACACACACACACACACACACTCTTGGCCATGCTAAAAACTAACAACCACCGAAAGAAGAAGCAGAAGAAGGAAGTCCGTGTTACGTCGCATTGGAGCAGCTTAAATAGTTGAAAATCAAAAATTATTAAACTAAACTTTTCTTAGTTCAAGTCAAACTTGGACTAAGTATCTTAGTTGGTTCATTGGTTTTTAAAAGTTAACAACAGTTTAAATCATCTCATTTTTAACAACATCACATTTGTAAGCTGCTGTTAACAGTGTTGCATTAACATTTCAGCTGTTAGGTTTAGCAGTGATCTCGATTAATTCAAGTGCAATAACATATGTACATATATAACATACTCAGCATATGTTAAACACAAGTTAACATTTTCAACAAATGTTAACAGTGCTACTTTTAACAGTGTTATTTAACATTTACAAAAACCAATTAGGAAAAAAAATCGATTTGATAACAATACAATAACATATTTGCATAATGTTCATGATTGCATTAACAGTTTTAGCTTCTGTTAATAACATATCTTTAACATTTTAGCTGCTTAAGCAACTGTTTGAGCTTAATACTTGTATGTTATTTATTACTATAATATTTGTTTGGTTTGAAATAAAAATTTTTTTTTAATTTATTCGAATTAAAAAGAAATTTTCAAAAAATAAATAAATAAATAAATTTATTAATTAATAATTAAACAAATAAATATAATTGTAAGCTATGCAATTGAAATAAAGCAGCCCTCGCTGCAGACACACACACACACACATATGTATGTATGTATGTATGTATTCGTATGCAGCACATTGTAAAATCCGTTCAGATGCCACACCCCATGCCCCATACTAACCCCCCCCCCCTCGCCTAGTTTGCCCAGCATCGTGTGTCCATTCACAACACTTGCGACGCACAATATAACAACACCAGCCCCATCCCATCCCCCATCCCCCTCACTCACACACACACACGCACACGTGCACACACACACTCTGGTCCACTTATGATGAGTTTACATTTTCGAAAAGCGAGACATGAAAATGAAAATTGGGCAAGGAAACTTACCAAAGCCAACAACAAAAACAACAACAACAACAACAGCAACAACAACAACATGTGAAAATCGCCCTCGCAACTCGCACGCATTTCTCATAGTTGAAAATCGTGGTCGTTGTAGGCGTGGCAAATGGGCGGCTGTCACACATTCAAAACAGCTCAAAGGCAACTTGTGGAGGTCGTAAGCGAAGAAGACGATGAAGAAGGAGAAGCAGCAGAAGAAGAAGGAAGAGGCAGAGGGGGGGCGTATGAAGGCAAACAGGAAGCCAAATGTGGCCCGACGTCGTCGTCGTCGTTGCCGTGCGCACCCCTTGCCCACCCCCACCCCTATCCCCATCTCCTTCTCCCCCTGCTTTCGTCCTGCTTCTTCCTCCTTTGCTGCTGTTTCGCTCAGCTGCCCGTTACGTATGCATATTTTGCAAGTGCGTGATGGCGGGAGGAATGGGGAGGGGTGTGGTGAGGGAAAGGGGAAGGGGTAGGGGGTGGGCAGGTTAACGGGGAGGGGAGGGTAAACATGTCAGACCAGACGACAACGACAACGTGAAAGAGGAAGAGGAACAGTAGCTGAAGCTGGAGTGGGTTGGGGTGGTTGGTGGTAGGGGGTAGGAGGTTGGTTAAGGGGTTCGGGTGTAGGGTGTACAAATGAGAGCTTGAGCAAGGACGCAAGATGTATGTGCTCCATGTGTGTGAAACGTAGACGATGGCCAGCCAAGTGAACAGGAGGAACGAGAAGAGTCAAAAGGGAAAAGAGTGAGGGGAAGCGAGAGAGGCAAAGGGGAAAGCGGACGGATGGACGGACGTCGTGTGGACGACGGCGATGCTGACTTTGAATGTCCATGTAGACATTTTGCAATTTTGAAATACATGCGCAGTCACACACACACACACACACACGTCACACACACACACACACACACACACACACGCATATGCGAAATGCTTTTAACATTTTCTAAGATTCAAATTTCGTAAATTATCCCTTTGCGAGTTGCTGTGCGTGTGTGTGTGTGTGTGTGACGCATATGTGTGTGTGTGTGTGTGTGTGACGCATATGTGTGTGTGTGTGTGTGTGTTCCGCTTGTTGTGCGTCGCTGCTTTTTGGTTATCGATGGCCAGCTCGTGTTGCGTCCATTGGCCAGGAACTAAACACGAGTCACGATTTTCTGGCTTCTAAATTTCTCATGCTGTGCTGAGCCCCTTCCACCCCATCCACCTACCCCAACCTCCTGCCCCTTCCCCATTCCTCGCCCTCTGAACTCAGTCTTCCCCCACTAGCGGCCTGTGTAAATTTCCAACTTATTCAGATAAACTTAAGCTAAAAATTGTTGCCTCGAAAACTTTCATTGCATATTTTTAGGCGTCAGTATAAAAAATGTGCAACACGGCGTATGAGTGATATCGAATGCACATTGCAAATGTCGGGGAATCACTGCGTATTTCTTAAGGTATTTTACATAATATATCTTAAAATACTTTAAAATACATGTACATACATATGTACATATGTATATAAATATTAAATTGTGATTTAAAATAAATTTCTATTGGGTTAAGAAGCGATTTCTTAAATACATATGTATATTGCCTGGAAATTCAGTTTTGATTGACTTGATTATGTAAAATAAAACCAGCAATATATTTGAAAATGAACTAGTAGATACCCTGTAGTTAGCTGATCAATCGCTACTCTGACTATAAGTAGCAAATGTTAAGCTGAAGCTTTAGCACAAGTTAAACTCTAGTTTAACCTTTATTTTATTGAAAAAAAGCTTGAATTATAACTTTGTTTGAATCAGAAATTGAGCTGTTTCTTGAGTCTTAATTTTATCTCAAGTCAAAATTAATTCATCAATTTAATTATCAGCTTACTTATCAGCTTAAGTTTCGGCTAAAACTTTAATTTAAATTGAATTTAATTTTAATATTTAATAAAAAAACTGTAAGTTTATGCGTCAATTAAAAATGCAGTTAAACTAATATTTTATTTAGTTTTAAGCATTTTTTCATCTTAAGCTGAACTTGATAAATATTTTTAGTTAATTCGTATTTAAAAATTCCAACTAAAGTTTTAACTTAATTTTAAGCTTTTCTTTAGGTTTAATTTAAAGTCTAGCAAATTTGGGAATCTTGTTGGAATTCGTAAGTATTCCTTTCTATAGACATTGCTCTCCCTCTCTCTCCCTCTCTGTCTGTTCCTCATTCCAATGCCTGCATGTGGTTGATTGCCACCCCTCCCCCCCCCCTTTGTCCCATCAACCCTGTCCACCTTATCGCATTGCTGCTGCTATTGTATTGGTCATTGTGTGTGTGTATGTGTGTGTGTGTGTGTGTGTGTTGAGTAGTTCAAATTGTATTTACTGTGTGTGCTTTGTATTTTGCATACTCGCAGCAGCTTTGCCTTTGAAATTAATTTATTTTGCCAAAGCGCGACACACACACACACACATGCTCAAACATATATGTGTGTGTGTATACAATTGGCCATTGGGAAAGTGAAAGTGTTGGACGACGCGTCGTTTGGTCGTGTCTCTGTCGCGTCGCTGTCGCAGTGACGTCGACGTTTGGCGCTCAACTTTGTGCCTTTTGCCTCGAATGTCCGCGCTTTTGGTTGGCTGACTGTGTGTGCGTGTGCGTGCGAGTGTGCGTGTGTGTGTGTGGGCGTCATGTGTGTGTAGTTGGCATGCGGTTAAAAAGGTATCTCAAAGATACTAAATACTTTATGCATGAATGTGCCAAATAGATTTACGAGAAACGAGAGAAGGCAGCAGCCCTGGTCTTGTCCCTGTCCCTGTCCCTGGTCCACTCGCTCTCCCTCTCCCACTCTAAACAAATGTGTGTGTGTGTGTGTGCGTTTTATGTGGTGGTAGCTTACACATGCATACACACATATGCATAAATGTGTCTGTGTGTTCGTCGATATTAAATTTAAATTGGCGCTTGGATATTTTAGAAAACGGAGTGGGAGAGCTTAAGCAAGAGAGACAGAGAAGCAGCAGAGTAGAAGGAGGACGAGGAAACATAACGGTCACGATGCCTTGCAATTAAGCTTTATGTGAGCTGAGCGTGTGTGCAGTGTTTGTGTGTGTGTTTATGTAAAGCCTTAAATATTAATAACAGTTACAATTTTTAATGATTAAAAGTTGGCGCATGTGTGTGGCCAAACTCTCTTAACGATGTGTGCGTGTGTGTGAGTGTGTTTGTGAGAGCTTAGCAAAAGTACAGTTAGACAAATGTCAGTCAAGTTTTGACAAGTGACGGCCGTTTGAGTTACCCCAGCCCCCTCCCCCCACTCACCCAACACACTCGCTCAGCCCACGCACTCAATTTGCCTGGCCTTCAATACAGAAAACAAAAGAGTTGCAGTCAAATCAAACTGCGTGAGAGAGAGTGAGTAGGGGCAACAAGTGCAGTTAAGAGTAATGTGCAGTTGGCACTAATTAAAGAGAGAGCAACGCGTCGGTAATTGCAATGTCAAGAGAGCAGAATGAAAATGGAGTCAGCAGCGACGCGCCGCTACGCTAATTGCTAGCAGTGCTGCATTGCAAAGCTGCAAGCAGAGCTTAAAGCATAGCAAAAGCAGCGACGCGACGCTAGCAGCACGAAACAAATGCAAATGCAAAAAGAAATGCAAAAACAAATGCACTTGTTGCCCGCAACGACAGCAGCAACATGTTTACGGGATTATGGACGGGGGTTTGTTTACGTTTGTTTGCACAACGGTTGATTCATAAAAACGCTATAAAACGTGCAGAAAGGCAAACCGAAAAAGGAAAAAGCAAAACATGCGATAGAATAAGAGCCAAGTTGACAGACATGAGACGCGCTATTACGGTAAAATTAGAGCACAGTGGGAGGGGGGATGGAAATAAAAAAAAACAAAACAAATCGTATGTGTGTATGTTGCACACGTGTTGCACATGCAACATGCATTTTGCAAAAAAAAAAAAAAACACGCAGACTGCTCAGCAACAACAACAACGAGCAACAGTAGTAGAAGAATATACAAACTAAGTAACTGCAGATTAGACACGCACAACGGGCGCAAACAGCAGGCCAAGCTGCGACGGCAACGCCGACAGCGACAGAGCTGCATGCATATGTATGCCAGCCATTTTACAACCCTCGCTTAACTCACCGAACAACTCTCTCTCTCTCTTTCTCTCGTCTGTATGCATTGCTCATTTGGCTGTTGCAGCCGCAGTCGCTGTCGCTGTCGCAGTCGACGCGCTGTTGCTCTCGCCTGACGTTTCATTGCCATTTTGTTGCAGTTGGCGCGCAATGCGTTGGCATGTTTAATAATGTCTATGTGTGTGTAAGTGCGAGTGGTGAGTGTGTTTATGTATATATGTATATGTGTGTGTGCTCATGTGTGGCTGTTGCATTGTTTGCATTTCAAATTGAATTCCTTTAAAATTCAATCCTGCCCCTGTATGTGTGTGTGTGTGTGTTTGCGTATGTTTGCGTGCGTGTGTTGGCATTTTTGTGCGTTGTGCATCTGCTGTTTTTTTTTCTGTCTCTCTGTTTTGTTATTTTTCCCATTGCTGTTGTTGTTCTTCTTTATGTTGTTGTTGTTGTTGCTTCTGCTTCTGCCGACGTGCATTTTTCAATTATGATTGAGCAGCATTTGTCGTTCGTTTTGTTGTTTTGGTTTGGCTTAATTCTTTTGTACAAATCAATGCTCATATTTATGTACATATGTATGTATGTATGTATATGTGTGCTGTGTTTTTTCTTTTTCACCCATACTTGTTCATTTGCTTGCATTTCTCTCCTTTTTAGATTTGGTATTAAAAACTCTTCCCCCTTGTTGTAACTGTTCTCATAGCCAAGCCAAAAACTCTTCCCACTTCTGTAATTGATCCCAAAGGCAAGCCAAAATCTCTTCCCACTTCTGTAGCTGTTCCCAAAAAAAAAAACTGCCAATTATCCCCAACCGATGTATGTATGTATGTTTGTATGTATTTATGTATGCAAATGAGAGCGAGACGAAAAAGATGCGAACTCAAAGAAGTGTTAAGAAAACAAACGCACAGAAAACAAGAAGAAAGAAATCCAGAAATCAAGGCAAGATTGTGCAAACGAAAATACTGAAGCAAAGCCAACAACAAGTAATGCACTGAGCGAAAAAAAATAAATGAATTATACATACTCGTTAATGTACAATATGTACAAAATAAATTTAGCAATATATACAATGTATATACTTACAGTTTTATTAGTTATTTTCACTTCTCTTGAGTCTCAGCATGACAATTTTTATTTGTCACATGTCACTAGAAATTCTCGCTGTGTAATTGACAGTTGTCGCCGTGTGAAGAGCAAATAGATCTTACAAGACATAGAAAACACACTAAACTCATGCACATACATTGTACATACATATGTATGTATGTATGTATGTATGTATACTATGTATGTCCATACATACTACGTTTAAACAAAGAGCGTGCGAAGTTTCACTTGCACAAAAATTAAGCACTCAACCAACTAATTCATTCTTATTAAATGCCGCGCAAAGCAAACACGTGACAAACACGCGGAAACGTAACTAAGACCAAGTCGAGCTTAGAGCTTTCGTCACTGAGTAGGAATATCAGCAGAGAGCTTTTCGCAGAGGAGTAGAAAATTCAGAGCTTTGATATTCTCATTAACAGAGCAGTGCAAAGAGCGCATAAAAGAGAACATACATAAGAGCATTTACATACATATGTGACAGCTTAAATCGAGGTGAGTTACACTGCATTAACAGAAACTGTTGAACCGCAACAACTAATTAAGATAAGATGGTTTTTATTTTAAGTTGATTCAAATTTTTAATAAACTCAAATTTATTTAAAAATCATCAGATTTCCTTATGCAGGCAGCTATAAACACATACAACTTGTAAGTTAAATTGATTTTCATTAAACCCGGCTTAGCTGCCTTATAAACTCAGCATGAGGAGAACATGCGGAAAGGCAACAAAAAACAAGCCGAGCTTAGAGCTTTCGATAGAATGAATTGGAATAGCAATTCAAAGCTTTGCCTATAGAGGAGTTGTAAATTTAAAGCTTTGCTCTTTCCCCATATGTATGTAGGTATGTATGTACTTAATAAAGCAAAGCAGAGAGCATACAAGTGAACACACATGGACATAGAGAGCATCAACAAGCTCTGTTATACATACTCTGTAATTAAAGTTATCGGCATTACGCCTTTTGACCTAATGTCGGTAACAGGCTGCAAATCGACGCAGCGACAAAGCGACACAACATGACGAACCCCAAAACTGCGGTTGTTCATAGTTTACATACTTACATATGTACATACATATGCATGTACATAAGTATTTAAACATATTTACTTATGTACATACGACTCTGCCGCAAAGTAAACACCAATAATAATAATAAAAATTATAAAAACAAGAAGAAGACAAAAAATAACACATACAAGCACCGCAAACTTCAAGCCGGCTTTAGCAAAAAAAAAAATTAAAAAATTATAAAAATTGAAATGAAAAGAAAGAAAACAACAACAAACAACGACGCAGGCGCAGGCGTAGAGAAACCACAACAAACGGCGCAGTCGCGTCGCCGCTCGTACATGCCTTGGGGTTTGCGTGCGGGGGAAAGGGCCCGACGCTTGGCCCTGAGCCATGCGAGTGTGAGTCATAAGTAGGGGAGGGCAATACTCGTATGCCGCGACAACGACAACGACACGAACGACGCGACGCGACGCGACGCTGGCGGCGGCGCCAACGGCATGTATGAGAGTGGCGCTCGCATTACATAAGCCGAAGTCTAAGTCGCAGCCGAAGACACAAACGCAAAGATAACGAAGTCGAAAAAAGCAACAAAGTCTTAAGCTAAAGTTGAAGCGGAGATGGAGTCAGAGTCAGAGTCGGAGGACTGCAAATGAACCGAACCAAAGCTGCGGCTGCGGCGTCGGCTTAAACTTTTGTTTGTTCTCACTCCCTCTGGCGCTCTCACTCTCAGCCTCTACTCACACTCTCTACCGTCTCTCGCGTAATTAAAAAGTAACGGCGCTGACTATGACAGCTGTACGCGCTCAATTAAAAAGTCATTAACTGACACACATAGAGAGACACACGCACACACGCACATGCGTAAGAGAGTGGGAGCTAAAGAGATGGACACTGGACACGCATTAAGGACTTGCAATCGTACGCTGTGATTGACACTGACACGCAAGGCCTCTGCCGACGCCACACACACACACACGCAGACACATACGCATACGCATACACGCACCTTGTAATTAGAGTTGAGTTAGGCGACGTCGACGTCGACATCGGCAGAACTGTCTACCTGCGCCTGCGCACTCGCAACTGTTGCGTGTCATAAATGCGCCATAAAACTGCCTAATCCCGCTGCACACTTGAGCCGGCTGCAGCATCAGCTGTCTCAAGATCAAAACGCAAGTCCCTCTCCCCCACCCCCTCGGCTCACCACAGCAGGCAGCTTTTAGTTGCTGTTGTTGCTGTTATTCTTCATTGACTCATTCTACTTCTACTTCTTGTGTTGCTGGCTGCTTCCTTGGCCTTGTCTTGTCTTGTCTTGTTTTGCACGATGTCCATATGCACGAACTTGAGTACATACAGTAAGCACCCCATAAAAGCAACATGGCATATTTTAAATCATGTACTCGTCGTTAAAGAACGATTAATGGGAATTAGGAAAATTCATACTTTTTAACTTGGAAATGTTTTTTTATTCTTAATTTTTTTTATAAATTTATAAAACAAAAGTGAGCAATGCTCCATTTTATTTGAATTTTAGTTTGGCTTAATAACTTATAGTCTTCAAGCACTTTAAACACATATATACAAAATAAAGACTTTAAGCTTATATATTTTAAATGTGCTTAAAAAAAAATTATTTATATTTTAAGCCAAGAACTCAACTCAACTTTTGG
Source organism: Drosophila rellima (assembly GCA_035043635.1). Lineage (NCBI taxonomy): Eukaryota > Metazoa > Arthropoda > Insecta > Diptera > Drosophilidae > Drosophila > Drosophila rellima. The sequence continues at coordinate 4,964,804 of JAWNMV010000302.1, read as the reverse complement.
CTCGATAAAAATCGGTATTAGCCGATTGAAATTTTTAACCGTAACTGAAATAATACTTTAATATTTCGAAACCCAAAAACCGACCTTATTCCAATCAAAATAACCGTTAAGATTTTAAAGAAAAGATGTGGAAACAAGTTCAAAAGTACTTTTTACCCTAATTTTATCACCTGAAGTCGATTAAAAGAATAAATTTAAGATTTAAAATGTTTGTACCATAAATCAGGGATATTTTTTAAGTTTTTGGCTTAAATCCTAAAGAAACTAATCGCAATTTAGCCCAAAAGTACTTTTTTCCCCTAATTTTATCACCTAGAGTCGATTTAAAGCATAAATTTAAGATTTAAAATTTTTGAAAATTTATGAAAAATGTAAAGGGGTAACACTGCAAAAATCGACAAATTTTCGAAAAAAATTTTTTGTCTCAGAATCAAAAAATTTAAATGCAAAGTTAAAGTAGGATTAATAATTTGAAAAATAAGACATTCTCCATGAAAATCGGATGAGCTTTGATGAAGTTGTGCTTGTTGAAAGTCCAAAGAGTCAACATTTCTCATATATGGATAATTTACAATAATTGACACATTTTGATACACAAACTTTTTATTGTTTGAGCTATCTCAACCAATTTTACAGAGAATGAATCTGAGTTGGTCATATTTGTATTGCCCAAAGTTGGTTCAAATCGGACTACTATATCATATAGCTGTCATGGGAACGATCAGTCGAAAATCAAGTTTTGCGACGCACTGTGTCAATTATTGTGAATTAAAGCATAAAAAACCGATATTCGTTTCGATTTGATACCCTGGTTTGCACTGTACAGCAAATTGGCGTCCTTTAAGGCGCCGTCGCTCTTAGCCTCTACCCACTGTACACACACACAGACACACAGCGAGTGAGTGAGAAAGGGAAGGAGAGAGAGAGGGAGAGAATTTGAAGCTTGCGAACCGTTTTGTGCCCATACTTTGGTTTGGTTTGCCTCTTTCATCGTCTTCGGCGTCGTCGTCTTTATTGTTTTATTGTCAGTTTAGGGATTTGACAATTTGCTTGCTGATTTTTTATGACAATCATGTATGTAAATTTTCGGTGTGCCTTCTCTCTGTCTCTCCCTCTCTCTCTCTCTCTCTCGCTCACTCTGTGTCTCTTTCAGTTTCAACTCTTCCTCAAGGCCCCCGCATAAAATGTACGTTACGCTGTGTGTCCATGTGGATCTACATACATATGTATCTGTATCTGTATCTGTATCTGTGTATTTGTATCTGTGTATTTGTATCTGTATCTGAGCGCCATTAGCTCGCATTTGGCTTACGAGATTTTTAAATACTTTTGGGCATTTTTATTCGTTTCAGCCCAATACTTCAACTTCAACTTCAACCCAAACTCGAACCCTTCATACAGCTATTTTTAGTTTGTAGTCTTTTTGTTGTTGTAGATTTTTTTGTTATGCTGTGCATAAAAGTTGAGTTTATTAATTTTAAAGCGTTGACAAGTTTTACGAGACCAGCGACGCCCCTAAAAAATGGCAACAAGAAGAATAACAACAACTACAACAACAACAACAACAGCAACAACTAAACTAAAACTAGGCTAGTAGTGTGAGATGAACGTGTGATTCTCAATCTGATATGAGTCTGGAATGGCTGTGACTCAAGCTGGGCTAATAAAACAGGAATGTGGCCTAATAATGGCAACCAATCAAGTCCACTTAATCATGCAAAAGAATTTCGCCATAAAACAGCTGTTGGATTTACTTGGTTTTGTGAACCTATGAATCGAATCATTTTACAATTACAAAGCTATTGAAAGCAATGTTAAAACAATTTGTTGCAGTTCTATAGTTGTTGTAGCATCCAAGTTTCAATAGCTCTTATCCATTTTGGCATTTCTTCATTTGTATAGCAGGAACCCATGGATCAAATCATTCACAAATTATAAGGATTTGCAAGACAGAGCTAAAACAATTTGATTCAGTTCCCTAGCTGTTCTACGAGTCGAGTTACAATAGATTGTTTCTACCAAGCTTGACTTGAAGACCTGCAAAAAACATCTCATAAGTCGGCATCATCCTCAAGCAAGAGTTTTTCCCTTTAAAATCTCCTTTTTTATATTTTACATAAATAATCAAAAGCAAAAGTAAATCAAATGCAAAAGCCAAAAAAAAAAAACACAATGCAAAGACAGCGCAAAGCAAAAACAAATGCAGTAATAGAAAGAGACAGATAAAGCGACAGCGGCAGCGGCATCGACAGCGACGTCAGCGAAAACACACACAAAACACAGTACAGCACATAAACTCTATCTCTGCTGTTTTTGCTGCTGTCGTCGCCACTGTATATACAAAACACACATACACATAAGCACAATAGCAGCGGCAGCGACGCTAGCAGCAAACCACTGCGCTGCTGCTGCTGATGCTGCTGCTATGCTGGCATATGTGTGCGTGTGCGTGTGTGTTGCTGCTGCTGCTGTCCGCGCTGCCGCTGCCGCTGCTGCTGTCGCTGTTCAGAATGCCGCATGCACGTCGGTCATTTGTATTTGGAAACACAATTCCGTTCCGTCATTTGTATTTGGAACGCCGTAGCAGAAAGAAGGACACGAGCGAATAAGCGACGAAGCGTGCGAACGGAGTGGAGCGGCTATTTTAGCTTTTAGCGCCCTTTTTTGTTTCATTTTCTTTGTATAAAAATATCAAAAAAAAACAACAACATACGGCAAAAATCAACAACAAATTTTGGCAACATTTTCGGCAAAAAAAAAACATTTTCGGACTAAAACAAACAAAATAAAAACATAAAGAAAGAAAGAAAAAAAAAACACTTAAAGTTTTAACTATAATTAACGCGTTTTCTATTGTGTTCGTCAACCTTTTTTTTCTGTTATTAAACCCAAAACGACTTAAGAATCCAAAAAACAAAGTGATCTTGGTGTTAAACAAAAATGTAATGTAACCAAAAAGAAACAGCGAAAAGCGAAAGAAAAAGGAAACGGTCAAAAAACTTACCGGCGAACAGCAGGCGAAAGCGAAACGAAATTATTTCGCTCTTGCAAAATCAAAATTCGAAATTCAAAAACAACAAAAAATAAAAGCAAAGTTAAAACAAACAAAAATCAACAGTTCTTCAAGTTCCTCGTTTCGGTATTTTTTTTTATGTTATTATTCTTCAGTTGTTTTGTGTTCGTGTGACGAAGAAGAAGAAGAAGCAGAGGAGTCGAACGTTAGCCGCAACAAAAAACATATTTATATATGTATATAAAACTGCAGAAAGCGAAGGCGCAAAGAAGTAAGCAAAAGAAACAACAACAACAAGAACAACAAAAACAATGGCGAAGGCGATCGAATGAAACATTGATAGATCATTATCAGCATTACCTTCGTCATAATTATGCTAACATAGTAAATTGCTCTTTTTTTTCTGCGAGTGCCTGCGTGTGACTTTGTGTATGTGTGTGTGTAAAAGCAGTGCGACAACAGCAGCAGCTGCAGTAACAGCGTATGCAACTGCATAACAGCTCTGTAATTCCAATGTTATATATTTGTTTTTTTTTTCTGTCATACATTCATTTTACAACAACGATCAGTGCAACTAAAAAGCAGAGAGCCAATGCTGCAACTGCGATCGCTGCTGCAAGCGCATATTTTTTTTTCTCTTTGTGTGCAATTTTGAACTAAGAGAGAGCGACACTTAAATCAAAAAGAGAGCAATTCGCACAGTTAGCAAAATAAAACAAGAGTGTAAAAACAATGAATTGCCAAATGAAATTGAAATTAATTAAAATGCGTTAATATATTTGCAGTACAAAAACGACAAACAAACAAAAAAAAAAACAAAGAAAAACCAAATACAACCCAACAACAAAAACAACAAATCGAGCGGGCAAAGCAGCCAACGAAAAACAACAACAGCAACAAGAACAAGAACAAAAGTAAGAGAGAAGCAGCAGCTGCAGCAGCAAGCAAAAACTGCGCGCCAAAGCAACAAACTAAGAGCAGCAGGAAAACATTAAGCAAAGAGAGCCACATGAGCAGCAGCGTGACGCCGACGCAGACGCAAACGTCGACGACTTATGTGACGTTATATGGCGAGCATAAAAAGTGAAATGCCGCCACTGCATGCGGCAGAGGCGCTTGCCTCAAGCAGCAGCGGCAGCAGCAGCGCCACGGACAGTGGCGGTGGTGCTGCTGGCGTTGGTGGTGGAGGTGGAGGTGGGGGTGGAGCTGGTGATGATGTTGGTGACGGCACAGCAGCAACGGGAACAGCAACAACAACAGGAGCAGCAGCAGCAGCAACAGTTGCTGCTGCAAATTCTGGCTCAGCGCCGGCAACACCAAATGCGAATGCAACAATCAGTGCCGCCGCCGACTCCAGTGATAATCAGCCTGGAACACCGCAGCCAACAACACAACAGCAACAGCAACAATCGCTAATGTCAGCCGATGCACAACAGCAACAGCAGCAGCAACAACAACAGCAACAGGCTGCTGGCATTACGCATCAACCGTATGCAACACATCACATGTATGCCACAAGTGCACAGCAGCAGCAGCAACAGCAGCAACAACAACAACAGCAGCAGCAGCAACTTTATGGCAGCATCTACGCCAGCGATATGCAACAGCAACAGAGCTATGCTGCCAGCAGCTACATCAACAGCTACGAGCAATTCTATCAGCAACAACAGCAGCAACAACAACACAGCGCCGCCGACTATGGCAGTGCCTATGGTGACTACAGTAAAGCCTCTGGTGTGCGCTACCATCCGTACTTGCAGCAGCCGACATCCGTGATGCCCGTGGCAGCAGCAACAGCGGCGGCAGCAGCAGCAATTGCCGCTGGCGACGACTCAACGGCAGCAGCAACAGCTGCTGCTGCTGCTGCTGCGGTCAGCACATCGACAGCAGCGATGAGTCCGCGTGTGGTCAGCAGCAGCAGTCCGACGTCGACCTCGTCGCACCTGCAACAGACGCCCAGTTCGCCCAACGGCAACGGCAACGGTTGCAAGTTGCAGTGCAAGAAATGCGGCAGCCTCGCGAGCAACGAGTCCGAGTTGCAGGAGCATATTGCCAATGTGCATGGGGAATCCCCGTACGGGAGCAGCGGCTATGCCAGCTCGCCGTACATCAAGGAGGAGATGCCGCTGCCGACGCCAGCAACAACAGTTGCCGCGGTGGCAGCAGCAGCCAGCGGTGAATTGCTCGATTTGGATTCGCAAAAGATGGTGTATCATCAGCAAATGTTGCAGCAACAGCAACAGCAACAGCAGCAGCAGCAGCAACAACAACAGCAGCAGCAGCAGTTGCAACAACTGGAGGCTGGACACTTGCCCCATTTGCCACCGGATCCGTTGCACTCGATGCAGTCGATGCAGCAGCGCGCGCTGCACAGCTGGGAGCAACAGCCGCCAATGGCAGCGGGCAACGAGGGATTGCCGCCGTACATGCAACACGCGCATGTGGCACACGTTGCCCATGGTCATCCGCTGATGGACAAGTCCCCCTACTCACCCTACTCCCATGTCCATGGCCACGGCCACGCCCACGCCCACTCCCACTCCCATGGCCACGCCCATCTCCATTCACCGCCCAAACAAACGGTTTACAATCACATCAAACAGGAGTACGGAATGATCAAATCCGAATATCCGGACTCGCAGCATTACGTGGATAAATCCTTTGATCCGACGGCGGTCGAAGTGGCCACCGCAACGGCAACAGCAACTGCCGCCGCCCAGCAACTGGCCACGAGTCCCGCCGAGTTTCCCAGCACCACCACGGGGTCGGGAGCGGGAACGGGTCAGGACAACAGTGGCAACAGTGGCAGTGCCACGCCCTCGCCGTATCGCGGCTTTGAGCCGCCCAGCTCGAGTTCCGTGCTGCCCGCGAACAGTTTGACGGCCAAGGCGGCCACCTGGAAGTCGAACGAGGCGCGACGGCCCAAGACGTACAACTGCACGGCGTGCAACAAGTGGTTCACCAGCTCCGGACACTTGAAGCGACACTACAACACGACGCTGCACAAGAACGCGGTCAAGTCGAGCGGTCAACCGGATCCGGCCACGCTGCCCATCTCGGCGCATCATCATCCGGCGCGGGATCCCGTCACGAAGACGAGTCGTCGTGGCAATGCCGCCGCCGCAGCAGCAGCAGCCGCCGCGGCAGCAGCAGCAGCAGCGGCAGCACAACAGCAACAGCAGCAGCAGCAGCAGCAACAACAAGAGACACAAGTGGCGCCAACGGAGGCGCCGCCAAGAAGTCCGCCGGATTATGGTGGCATTGGTGGTGGCAATTGCGGTGGCGGTGTTTCCTCAGTGGTGGGCACTGCCATGTCGCAGTATTCGACATCGCCGTCACCGACCACAGCACAGCAGCAGCAACATCTGTTGGCCAGCAGCAATGGTTATGCCACAAACGGACATGGCCATGGTCATTATCATGGCTATAATATGCAACATGTGCAATCGACAACCAATGCAGACAGCAACAACAACAACAACAACAGCGGCAGCAGCAGCAGCAGCAACAACAACACATCGACAACAACCGTTTTGAACGGTCACCCAAACGGGCTAGCAGGTCCCTCCGCCCCAATCAACAACAACAACAACATGCCGTCCTCCCAAATGAGGGGCCTGCTGAACAACAACAACAACAAAACAACAACAACAACAACAACCAAAACACCCACAACAATCACAACAGCAACAACAACAGCCACCACAACAACAACACAACAGCAACAACAAGTCATAGTTATAAAGAGCGAACAAATGGAGGACAGCAACAACTCACAAATGGAACAGCAACAACAACAGCAGCAGCAGCAGCAGCAACAGTTGGAGCTGGAAGTGGAGGAGCAGGAATTGCAGCAGCTGGAGGAGCAGCAACAACAGCAGCAGCAGCAGCAGCAACTGGAGCAACAGCAACACGTATTGCTGGCAGCAGCAGCAGCACATCACCAGCTGGAGCAGCAACAGGTCAACTATCTGCGTCCATATCACAGCAACAGCAGCAACAGCAGCAGCAGCAGCAGCAACTCGCCCCTTACTATTTACCAGCAGCACCAACAGCAGCTGTTGCCGCTGCCGCCGCAGCTGCAGCTGCCAGCAGCAATGGATTTCTCGCGCACCCCTCCTCCGCCGCTGTTGCCGCCGCCGCCTATGGCAGCGCTGCTGCCGCCGCCTATGGCAATGGACTACAACATGCTGGCTTTGGATATGCAGCAACAGCAGCAGCCGCACAGCAATATGCTGCAGTGCAGCAGCAACATCATCAGCACGCCGCAGCAGCAGCAGCAGCCGGTTATTACCACCACCACCATCACCACCACCACCAATCAGCAGCAGCCGCAGCAGCAGCAGGAGCACCACCCCCACCCCCTCACGCACACGCACACGCAGCACACCTCACACATGCACACCACCAATATGGACATGGAATGCACCACTATGCAACAGCAGCAGCCGCCGCAGCAGCAGTTGCCGGCGCAACAGGTGCAACATTATCTGGAGCAACAGCAGCTGTCGCCGCAGCAGCAGCAGCAACTGTTGCTGGCGGCAGCGGTGGCGGCAGTGGACAACAACAGCAATCACAGTATAGCCAGCAACAGCAACAGCAATACCCCCAACAGCAACAGCAGCAACATCACCAGCAACAACAGCAGCAGCAACATCACCAGCAGCAACACGCGCACACCAACGCCGCCGCCGCCGCAGCAGCAGCAGCAGCAGCAGCCGCACAACATCACCACCATCAGCAGCAGCAACACCACAGCGCAGCAGCTGCTGCCGCTGCAGCTGCAGCAGCCGCCGCTGCCCACGCACATCATCACCAGCAGCAGCAACAACAGCAACAGCAGCAACATCACCAGCAGCAGCATCAGCAGCAGCAATTCCACCAACAGCAGCAGCAACAACAACATCAGCAGCAACAGCAGCAACAGCAGCAACACCCTGCAATGCTACCAGCAACTGCCGCCATTGCTGGAGCACACAATGAGCTATCACACTATTATTGGTAATGACGGCTACGACACGGCCTACACGAGTGATGGCCAGATATTGCAACTGATGCCAGCCTCGTTGTTCGCCCCTTTGCCCTATGCCCCCTTGTCGCCGTATTCGGTGGCAGCACAACGTTCACCCCAAGAGGGCGATTTGCCGCCGGTGCACACGTTGACAACGGCATTGCATGCACAGCATGCGCAGGAGCAGCAGCAGCAACATCATCAACAGCAGCAGCACCACCATCATCAGCAACATACGCTGCCTGCAACGACAACATTAACGCTGCTTGCCACGCCCACTGCCTATTCGCCCACGGTGAGCAGTTCACGTGCAACGCCAGCATTGGAAATGGATATGGCAACACTGATAGCACAGCAGCAACAGCAGGAATATGAACTGGAGCAATATCAGTTGCAGCAGCAGCAACAGCTCGAGTTGCAGCAACAGCAGCAGCAACTCGAACAACAGCAGCAGCAGCAACAGTTGCAACAAACTGTTGCCGTATTGCCCAAAAAGCGACGCAATGCGGCCGCAGCAACATCAACAACATCAGCTCAGTCACAACAGCAACAGCAACAGCCGCCGAGTAAACGACGTCGCTACAGCAGCGTCGGCTCGACATCGCCGCATTCGACAACATTGCCATCGGGCAGGATCAAGTGCTTGGAGTGCGACAAGGAGTTCACCAAAAACTGCTATTTGACGCAGCACAACAAGAGCTTCCACTCGGGTGAGTATCCCTATCGCTGCCAGAAGTGCGGCAAGCGCTTCCAGAGCGAGGACGTTTATACGACGCATCTGGGGCGACATCGGACACAGGACAAGCCCCACAAATGCGAACTCTGCCCCAAGCAATTCCATCACAAGACCGATCTGCGGCGACACGTTGAGGCAATCCACACGGGATTGAAGCAGCACATGTGCGACATTTGCGAGAAGGGCTTCTGCCGCAAGGATCATTTGCGCAAACATCTCGAGACGCACAATCGTCCACGTGTTGTTGGCAAAAAGGCAGCAGCAGCCGCAGCGGCAGCAGCAGCAGCAACAGCAACAGCTGCCGCCGCCGCATCAGCAGCAGCAACTGCCAATGCCAATGCCAATGCCAATGCAACAGCAACAATTGCTGCTGGCATTAAGACCGCTTTTAGTTTGGCCAATGCAAAGGCCGCCAGAGTTTTGTCCGCTCTCTCTAAGCACGACTCGCTGGCAGCCGATGACGATAGTTTGTTAGACGACGATGATGAGGATAATGATAATGATAATGATAATGATAATGACGATGATGATGAACAGCAGCAGCAGCAACTGTTGCTCAGCACTGATCATCATTTGATTAAAAACGAATTTGTTCAGATTAAGCATGAATATGAGGAAGAATTCACTGAGGATTTTCACATCATTGAAAAGGACATTGAAATGTATTAAAAAACAAACTAAAATGGGGGGAACAAATTGTAGGTGATATGGGTTAATAAGGGACTAGGATGATAGGTGATAGGGCTCTAGAGTTTAGCTCTTTAGGCTGCGATGTGTGTCTTCAAAGGCGTTAAACGCTTTGGTTTGCCCCCCCCTCAACCCCCTCAACCCCCACTCCTCTTCTTTAGCCTCCCCTGACCTTCCTCAAAAAAGGGGCACAAAGATCCTCAGTTGCATCTTGGGCCTTTTCTTTTTTGTGTTGCTTCGTAATTTTTATAAATGTTTTGCAATTAAAGAAAACGCTTTTTTATTGCTGCATGCAATAAATTGTTGTTTTAAAAAGTTAATTTTTTTTTTGCTCACACACAAAGCGTGCCGCCTTTGAAGACACGCCCACTCAGCACAGCTGTAATTAATAAACAAAAAATATAAAAAATACAAACTTTGCCATAATTAACAAACTAAAAACAGAAAACTATTAAAAGTAATCTTTTTTTTTTTCGTTTGAAATTCCTAATTGTTGTAGCAGCAAATTTAATTTAAATTAAATGTAATTTAATTGTATTTGTAATTATAATTTAAATAATAATCATAATTATATGTGTATTATTTGTAATTTGTAATGAAATTGATATTTTTTTTTTTAATTTTTTGTTTGTTTTTTTGTAATTGTAATTTTTGTAAGGGCCGCGCATACCTCAGCATAAAGCAAATGAAAGAAAGTAGCAAAAGCAAAGGAAAATGATAAAGAAAGGAAACGCTTAAAACACACACACACAGACACACACACAGTCACATACACATACAATCAGGGCAAGAATCACAAAAAAATAAGGAAGAAACACAAATAGCACATTTTAGTTGACTCTTGTTTTAATTTTAAATTTTAATTTCTTTTGTATGTATAATTTGTTTAACTTAACTTAACTTTGTTTGTTGTTGTTGTATCTATGAGAAAATAAAAACCCATGTAAACAAATGCCATATAAATAATTATGTAAACTAATTAAAAAAAAAAACAAAAACCAACAGCAACGCAATGCCAATTGATATATAGTTTATATATAGATGTTACACTAGCCTACAAAACGCCAAATTGTCCAGCAACTAAACACAAAAACGATCGCAAAATCAGGGATATTTTACAATTATTATTATACCATGTATATTTCTATATATTATAGAAATATATATATATTAATATACATGACTATGATTTTATACATATTAATCTATTTATTATGTTTAAGTTTTAATTTATGCAAAACCATAAACTGTAATTATTTAACTTTAGTTACCTTTAATTTGTATGCTCTACTTTTTTTTTTTTTAAATATACAATATACAATTTATATATATCGAATATTTTTTAATTTAAATTACAACTTTGGAAATACTCAAATCAAAAAAAAAAGAAACAAATTGACAAATTTTCTTATAATTCGCCATTAGCTTTATGTTTTTTATTATATATATTTTTAACTCCAATTTGTTAAACTATTTTTTTGTCTCCCTATACGAAAATATATATATGAAGATATAGAATTAGTTCCCTATAAAAATATATACATAAATTGATCATTTTTTTGTGTAACTAGCGCAACAAATTTATATGTAGGAATATATATATCTAGATGATAACTGAACCATCTACGTGAGAACAAAACAAAAGAAAGACATCAAAAAATCGAGAAAAAATCGCAGGGAAACACAACTATTAAAAAAAAGCTAAAATAAATTATTGAAAATGTTTCAAAACCAAAAAAAAAAAACAATTATTATTTTCTTTTCTTTTATTTATTTCATTTGATTTATTATTATTTTTTACAGTTTTTGCTACCCTACAAATTGAAGTCCTTGAGTATCAGCAGTCAACTTGTATTTTACTTAAGCCAACTAGCTGAATTTTGAATTTTGAGAAGCGTAATTTTAGCTTAGCTATTGGATTGCACGGAAGACAGTTTGTAATGTGATATCTGCAAGATACAATATGGTGAAGACTGGCGTAGACTAGTCTACAGCGCATTTAGAGTTCGCTTTGCGTTGATTTCTCGTTAATTTTGTTAATTATTTTGGTTGAAATTGATGTTCAAAGTTGTTGTTGCTGTTGCTAGTTCCAGAGAAATTACGTGCGTGTGTCTAAATATATATATGTATGTATATGTATATATTTCTGCTTTTCGTTTTCTTTTATTATATATTTTTTTAAGTTTTTTTTTTGCTGTGTTGTCTTAAGCGCAAGTCTCGAGAGTTGAGAGGCCGCCAAACGAAACTCGGCGACAAGACGAAGGCGAATTTTAGCAACGCGAAGAAAGACAGCAACGTTATGTATGTATGTACACACATCTGCCACACACACACACACACATACATAGGTGTATGTATTTATGTATCTATACATAAGCAAAGCAATAGCAAGTTCTGTTGCGGTTCCCTTTTCGGCGCACTTCGCTTCAGTTGCCCATAGAAAAAGATAGTTTTTTTTCATTTTCGACGACTGACTGAAAGGATGTTTTAGTCAAAATTATGTTCAGCTAGACTTGCACTAACCATGGACTGCAGATACATTGTGTATCGTTTGACTGTTGTTGTTTTTAGAAGATTGAGTTAGAGTCAGAAATAACTATAAGCTTGGGATACTTTTGTATCTTTGGTATAATTTTATATGCAGATAATTAAATAAGAGTCTGAGTTAATATTGAGATAATTTTTTTTAACTGATGCAGCTAGAGAAGAAGTAACTATAAGCTTGAGATACTTTTGTATCTGTAGCTAGTAATGGATTGATATACTTTTAGATGCATATCTTAATATAAGGGGTTGATAAAAGTAACTGCTCAATTGCCACACATTGCTGATTAATCTACATTTTAAGATAGCTAAACGCTTGAGATACTTTTGTATCTCAAGACGCTGCGTCGGATAGATACTACTCGAAGCAGAATATTGAAACTTGAAAACTTGTCTCAAGTTGCAATTAGAGCTACTGTTGAAGACAGTTGTATGCTAAAGATACTTTGGTAGAAGTATCTTTAGATTAATAAATTACAAATAGATAAAGATAGATCAATAGATCTTGTTGCTGGCTCAGCACATTATGGCGACATTTAAGTGCCCAGCAACAGCAGCAACAACAACAACAACAACAACAAATCATAAGCAAAAGCAAAATATCTTTGTATCCGTGGCTATAGATGTATCTGGCAAATGCCAAAGACAACAACAAATCGAAGCAACATAACACGCACACATGTTCTGCCCCAGGTCCATATGTATCTGTATCTGTGTGCAGGAACAGCAGTAAATAGCCAAAAAAGATATATACACACACACACACACACAGACACACACAAAGCAAAGACAACGTCGAAGAAGAAGCAAACGAAATTAACGTACACGAAACGAACGAAAAGTGCGCGCCACAGCAAGAGGCAGCGACGGCGACGGCGACGGCGGCAGCGACACCGAGTGTATCTCAAAGATACGCAAACGCAAACAACCCAAAAAACAAAAAAAAAAACAAAAAGACGTCGAAGTTGCGCGCATGCGCAGACGACGACGCAGCAGCAACGACAACAACAACGGCAACAGCAGCGTCGTCTCTTGGCTATGTCATCATAACACACAACGTCTTTGTCGTTATTGTCTTTGTCGTTTGTACACTGCGCGAAAATCATCAACACATTTCGCTATAACCATTCAAAGCTCAGCTGAGCTTTAGAAGAAGAAGCAGACTATCAAAGCGCATCGAATATCGGTTTCACTTACGGTTTCGGTTGTGTTTTCATTTAGGTTCTTAGGCTAACGGTTACGCAAAATTTGCATATATATCGGTTAGCGGTTTTTTGTATATTTCGGCTTCGAAATACAGGTACAATTTCGGACTACAAAAAGAAATGTAATAAATGTTTGAGATGTGTACATTTAGAACCAAATATTTTAAAATTTCAAAAGTTCAGATCTTTTTATTGAGATCAATATATAAATTAAATTAGGACAGAAGTAAAAATTAAATTTGTAATTTATCTATATATGAGAAGTGTTGACTCTTTGGACTTTCAACAAGCACAACTTCATTAAAACTCATCCAATTTCCATGATGAATGTCTTATTTTTCATAATATTAACCCTTCTTTACCTTTGCATCTAAATTTTTTTGATTATGAGACAAAAATTTTTTTTCGAAAATTTGTCGATTTTTGCAGTGTTACCCCTTTACATTTTTCGAAAATTTTCAAAAATTTTAAATCTTAAATTTATGCTTTTAATCGACTCTAGGTGATAAAATTAGGGTAAAAAAGTACTTTTGGGCTAAATTGCGATTTGTTTCTTTAGGATTTAAGCCAAAAACTTCAAAATGTTCCCTGATTATAGTACATGGTATTCTTTAAATTTGAATAGATTTGTCAAATCCTGATCGATTTTCAAAAGGGATGTTTTTTTGACCATTTTATTATACAAATATTAATCTGGCATCAAAATTGGATCATTTTCAGAAATGTACTTTTTTCGAAAATTTTACATAGTTACCCCTTTACGTTTCTCGAAAATTTTCAAAAATTTTAAATCTTAAATTTATTCTTTTTATCGACTTCAGGTGATAAAATTGGGATAAAAAAGGACATTTGAACTTATTTTCACTAATTTTCCTGAAAATCTTAAAGGTTATTTAGGTTGGAATAATTTCGGTTTTTGGGTTTTCGGTATAATAAAAAAGTTTTGTTTCGGTTACGGTCTCAGTTACGCTTGCCCATGTGAATCGGTTAATACCGGTTAACGGTTACGGTTATGGCTACGGTACGGTTTTAAGCCCGGACAAGAAGTGAGCAAAACGACAAGAGCTAGAAGTCTGACATTTTCACACCACATAGATATTACGATTTTTTAAGAGTTTTATTTAAGATGACATAACGTGAAAAACGAAGTGAAAGTGGGCTAAAATAAGACAGTAATCTATTAAATTTAGTTTCTTATATGGAGAATTGCATTGATAGTTTTAGCTTGTTGATCGTTGCTCGTTCAGTGTATCTGTATCTGTATCTGTGAATTTCTACTTGCTGCTGACGCTGCTTCTGCCCTTTTGGCTGAATATTGTTGCTGTTGTTGTTGTTGTTGCTGTTGTTGCTGTTGCTGTGGCTGTTGTTGTTGCTGCCGCGTTTGTTCTTGCTGTGCGTTTTTCTTACGCGGTTTGTTTGTTGAGCATAAAACTGGTTTCCTGTACATATGCTCATCCAGCAACAACAACAACAACCACAACAACAACAACCATCTGTAATTTTAATTTTTCGGCAAGGCAGAGATTTCGATCAACGACGACGACGACGACGACGACGACGTCGCTGCCCAGGTAGAAATTGTGTACCTTTGTATTGTTTGCTTACTCTCCACGTACGTGTCTGTGTGTGTGTGTGTGTATCTTGTAGATACCTTGAAGACAGTGAGCACACACACACACACACACACACACACATATATACTACTCTCTTTCATTCTTTCTTCTTCATGTGTGCGTAATCCTTGTTGCCTTTTTCATGCTTCTTTTCTCCATGCTGTTTCGTTCGTTTTCTACTCGTGTTGTTGTTGTTGCCGAGTTACCATGATTCATAGTTGTTGCTGCTTATACACACACACACACACACACACACACACATGTATGCCACAAAGACAGCCTGTCTATGTATCTGTATCTGTAGCTGTATCTGCTGCTCCTTTCCATACCAAAAACACAGTCAAAAAGGAGTGGAAAAAATATCGAGAAACAGAAAAATACAAATGGACAAAGCAAAAGCAGAGATTGAGAGGAGACGACAACCAAAAAGAAGAAAAAAAAAGCGTTGGAGAATTTGTGATCCAAAAACTGTGAACTGAAAAGGCTTTTGTCTTTCGCTTTTGTATCTTGCATCTTTGTATCTGTATCTGTATCTGTATTTGTATCTATAGCTGTTGTGTGCAAATATCTGTGGCATACATTCTCATAGAACAGCCAAACAGCCGCCTCATCTGTTTTTTCAGTTCACTTTTTTCTCTCTCTTCTTATTCGTTTCTTTTTATTTTTTTATTTTATTTTTTTTGCTTTTTATGATGGATGTGCAAATTGTTTGGCAGGATCGCTGCCCCATTTGCCAGTTTCGCAGTTGCCCTTTAGAATTTCTCTTGCGAGTATTCAGTTGTGGTTATAGCCAACACTACCCTCCTCTCTTCCCCTTCGCCCTTCTGAGCACATGTTCTCTTGGTTTCATTTGCTTTCAATTTTGCTGCTATTGTTTGATTTATTTTATTTTTTTGGGCCTGTCTAAACTCCCCCTTTTTTTTTTGGACCTAACTGTTCTTTGTTGCGCTATTTGCCATTATCAGCTCGAGAGAGAGAGAGAGATACAGAGCTAGAGAGAAAGAGATGCAAATAGTTATCTCTTTTCCTGCCTCGTCTCTCTAAAAATGTCAGCACGCATTTTTCATCAATTTTCGCGTACATTTTTGGGGCCAACTCCTTGACAGCTGACTGTCAGTTGTTGATTAACCCATGTTGTGTCAAACATGATGCCAAATTAGCTATATAAAAAAAAAAAGTGGAAAATTGTTTGGCCTGCAACTCGTTTGACACTTAACACAAAAACGCAATCAAATTAGGCTGAAAAATTTAAATCTCAGATGTGTCAATGTGTGTAAAATGGGCCAAACACACCCCTACCACCCCCCTCCCCCCCCCCCGGCCTTTCCATCATGCCCCATTTCGGCTGTCAACTCTTAGCTAACATTTTCCACGGAAAATTGTTCATTTTCTTTTTGTTTTTGTCTTTTAATTATCAAACATTTGACAGCATCCTGATGCTGATATTGTGTTGTCTAATGATAGATACACACACACACACTCACACTTTGACGGTGTTAACCTTTTTTGAGGTTGGCTTTTTGAGAAAATCTCGCTTATGTTTGCCGCGCTAGAAAAATCAACCCCCGAAATAGCGTTAGATATTTTTCGATTTTTTTTCCTTTTCTTCAGCTTTGTTAATTTCAATGCCAGCAACAACAACAAGAGGCAGCTATAACAACCGCAGTAGCATGGCCGCCATGCTGCATCATCATCATCATCATCATCATCTTCATCAACATCATCATCCTCATTATGAGTAACAACAACAACAACAACAACAACATCATCTTGAGTTTTGTATCTTGAGCATCTGCCAACGCCTGTTCAAGTTGTCTCCTCTTCCTCTATCTCTCTCCCTCTCCCTCTCTTCCTTTCTCTCTCTCTCTCTCTCACACGTAGTCTCTGCTCTCATTCCTTTTTCTGTATTCCCTATTTGTGACTGCGATTGCAAAATAATTTCAGTTATAAGCATGAATCTTTTGATTTTGATTCCTGCTTTTTTATGTGCAGCTTTAGTTTTTACTATCAAATGCGTTTCTTAAGCATTTGCTTCTGTAAAAGTTGTATATTGTGCAGTTATTGAGACCCCAAGTACAATACACACACACACACATATGTACATATAGATATAGATAGTATCTATCTAACTATCTATTGAACTACTTAGAAATGTATCTACAAAAGTAATTCATTTCTCGCTGGCATTATTATATTCGCATATAAATATTATACATCTTTAGTTGATTTACTGAAGAAAGTTTAATCGAATTATTTCAGTTTCAAACAATTTAAAACTCTAGTTAACTTTCAGCTAGTCAAATCTATCTCCATCGACGGAAAGTCTATTGGAAAATCATGTTGAATTTTCGAAAAACTGAACAGCAATCAATTGTGTTTCTATAAATTTCAAGTTAATAAATCCATTATTCTGACTAGGTCTAAAAGAAATTAGTTGTTATTTAATCTCTTAATAGTTTTTATCTATTCAAGCAGAAATCACTTTAATTTATTTAATAAATCTCATCATAATAATAATTATTTCTATTGCTAAAATCATAGATTCTTGATAAAGTGAAAACGTTTTTTAAACACACGATAATAACTTGGGTTTATTTAATAAATCACATCATAATTGGTTTTTTTAATAGCACTAAATTCATAGACTGCTGATAAAGTGAGGTTAGGTTAGCTTGGCTAAGCATTGTGATGCCGTTTAAGGCCAACAAAATGTTAATTACTACCATTGATCTCACTCGGATCAGAATAAGTATAATTTGTTGGGGCGTGACTGAAAATACAGAAAAAGAAAAAAAATTATAATAGGAAAAAAGATTAAAAAAATGCACTCATTCCCACATTACGTAAGCGCACAGCTGTCTAACTATGTGTGTGTGTGTGTGAGTGTGTGTGTGTGTGTGTGTTTTATAAATTATTATTAATTATTTGCCACCCACAAGAAATGCAAATCCAATCGCCAGGCACTATGGCCATCTCTCTCTCTCTCTCTCTCTCTCGCACACGATAGCAACTGGGCAAAAAACAAAAGACTTAGGCAACGAACTTGGCCTCAGTCGCTTCCTCGCTCAAAATGTACAAAACTATAAATACACAAAATATAAAAAAATAAAATATAAGCATACAGGCTGGCAAGGCTTGTGGCTTTATACATATACAGACATACATACATAGTTTATATCACTATAAAAATATGTGTAGATGTGTGTGTGTGTGTGCGAGTGTTGCTAAGAAGGAGCGTCGAATGGCGCACAGCTGCGCCACATTTGTTGTTGCTGTCCAGAAATTGTTGCTACATTTTGCTTGTTTTGTTGTCATTCATTTCATGTGTGTCCTAATTCCAATTCAACAGAAATTTTTGTCTCACAATCACAAGAAAAACAACAACAACAACCAAATAAAATAAAATAAAATCAAGTAAAGCGAAATAAATCTTAGAGCCGAGAGGCAAGCGAAACGAGTTGAAAAAAATTTAAAAAAAAAAAGAGAGAAATACGTAAAAAAAAGTTTAGGCTAAAGTTTTGTAGTTGTTGTTGTTGTTGTTGTTGCTGTCGGCGCTTTATCCGATTTTGTGCTGTGCGCTGCTTGTTTTTTATGACGAGTTTCCGCTAATTGCTGATGCGCTGCAGATTAAATGAAGCAACAACAACAACAACAGCAGCAACAACAACAACAGCAGCAGCTGCGTACAAATGGGGAGCGACCCCGGGGGCTACAAGACGCCAAATGTAACACGAAAAAAGCCAAGGGGAAAAAAATACAGAAAACTAAAAACGTGAAAAACAACAAAACTCCAATTTTGAAGTCAAATTAGAAAATTAAAAAAGTTTGCAACAGATTTTCATATAATTCGTAGAATTTCTATTAAATAGAAAAAGAGATATGTTTAATAATAATAGCAAGACATTCGATAATTTCATAATTTCTCAATTTCACACGCTATGCGAGACGGTGACCAGAAGTTTAAAGCGGGGAAAGGTAAAAGGGGGGGATGTATAACAGTCTGTCAGGATGATGATGAGAATGACGTGCCTGTCACTCATTGTCAGGCAAAACGACAGTTAATATGCCCTACAAAGCAGTCAGCAGGGCATATCAGCACTTAGGCATGGGTCGTTGTAACAAGTGTTCACTGTATTTACAGCGCATGCGCAAAGTCGTTGCGAGTCAAAGTTAAAGCCCTTGATTTGACTGTGATTCTGGTTCATTATTGCGCTGGCTGTAGTCTGAGTGATCTACAGTGCATACACTGCGAGAAAGCAAAGGAGTTACTTTGATTTTATTTCTTTTAAATAACTTTAACGTATATAAAACTTAATGCCAGAATTGAACATAGTTAAATACTTAAATGAAGCCTAATGAGGAGAATAAATGTATACTATAAAAAATAATGAAAGTTATAGGTATTATCAGGACTAACTATTGATATTTCTTGAAGCTTAAACACAATGTTAATAGTCCACTTCTTTTTTTAAATTTAATGACATGTATTCTAAACAGTAGCACATTAATCACAGTTAAATCGGGATCTAAATTTGTTCTAGCAGTGTATATATATATATATAAATATATATATATATATATACATATATACAGGGCAGCCAAGGAAGACGCGGCAAACCGAAATGAGAAAAAAATCAGAATGTTTGTTGGTTCATTTCATGTGATTGGTGTTGTTGTTGCAGTTGTTGTTGTGGCTTAGATTGTGGGCCATCTAAGCAGCGTATCGAGTGAAGAACGAGACAAGCAGCAGCAGCAACAACAAGAACAACAACAACAACAACCACCACAATCAGAGCAACAACGAAGATGAGAATTATAGGAATTATAAGAATTACGCTGAAACTGAAGTGAAAGACATCGTATAGATATCAGATTATGGCGTAGACTCAGCTAATAATTCCAATACATACAGACAATACTAGGTGTGTGTGCGTGTGTGTGTGTGTGTGCATATGAGCATAATGAGCTATAATTGGATTAACGATTTATTTATTGTATTTCTTTTGTGAGCAACAACAAAATTTTTACATTCGCCTGCGCCAGCTGCGCTGACAACTGAGAACTGAGAACTTCGAACTGAGACTCTGAGAAACTCTGAGAAACGACATCGATAACGACCACAACAACGACAACGACATTGAAGATCCTCCCCGTCCCCATTTCGGACATTGACTAATTAGCGGGCATCTCTGGGCAATGTTTGATAATTACTGGCAAAAAAAAAAGAAAGAAAAACATTTGCATTAATCTCGCTCTCTTTTTTCTCTCCCCCCCCCCCTCTCTCTCTCTCTCTCGTTCTCTAACACATTGCAGCAAGCCGCAGCAACGTCGCCTGGCCAACAACGAAGCGTCAATACCAACACCAGCACCAATACCAATACCAATATCAAAGCCATAACCAACAGAACATCCAGAACAGGAATTACAATGCCCAAAAACGGCTCAAAATTTAAATTGAATTGAATATTTCGGACAAGAACCGTTGGCGAATCTATTATTATTATTATAACAACTATCTAATTAACTTATGTATGTATGTATCGAATAGTTTTAACTAAACAATCGTCCCAAGCAATCCCAAATGTTCCCTCTCTTCCCACTCTACCCCATTAACGTATGTGTGTTAAATAAGTATGTGCCAGGAAGTTTTTTACTTCCATTCAAATGGGCATCAATGTTTCGTTTTTAAGTTGCAAAATGTTTTATGTATAAGCAGCACAATTAGTACATGTACTAAATTTAGTACACTCACAATTCGCACCACTTCTGTTCATTTATACCAGTTAACTTGTACACATGAGTCAAAATTGACATACAAACCATGCACTAAAATGTACTAAAAGAAATTAGTACATTTAGTACGCATTCGAGAACTGCAATATGCTCAGGAAAACGAATCAATTCCATCAATTTTACTAAAACATTTTATCTTTAACAGCAGCCTGTACTAACATCTGGTATACATTTAGTACACAAATCAAAATGCGTTCCTAATTTAGTACAAGGGTTCAAGCATAACGAAAAAAAAAACAATTGTATTTTCGTCTAAGCACCAATGAAATGTCTTGTAATAATATGTGTGTGCCAAACATAGATGTACTAAAATGTGTACTAAACTTAATGCTTTGTTAAAAAGTGTGCAAAATGTGTATTTAGTCGAGATCAGCATCAATATCAGGGTTTATTGTAATATCAGACATTAACACAAATGTACTAAATGATCTAAAGGGTGTTCTAAATTTAGTACATGGCTATATATTAATTCAAATATAATAAAGTACAACAGCAATATCAGGCATAACTAGAAATGTACCAACCGTGTATGTACTAAAACTGTGCTAAACTAACAAAGTACTAAAAAAACAATTAATTGTCACATAGAAAAGAGAATAATAACTAGATATGCAATGTACATTTAAAATGTGTATGTGTATGTGAAGTTTTTTTTTTTTTGTTGTATTAACTAATTAATTTTATGAACGAAACAAAGAAAAGGAAACTATATAAAGACCTATATCAACATAGTGCATATCATTATTTGGGCAAGTTAATACAATAATTAAGCGTAAATAGCAAAGGTTAACTAAAACAGCATCAGAAATGGCAATAATTTTAGTTCAATTTCATTTCCTAAATGTTCTTAAACTCTGTGCAATACAAAGAAAATAAAATAATAATGGAGGTGGAAGTGGAAAACGGATAAATCGAAGAATATATTACAATTAAAAGATATATACAATAATGTTTTTTTTTTATGTATGTATAGAACTATAAATGTAAGCAAAAAAACAAGTAAGACGATTACCTCAGCAAAGATAAAGATGCAGATGAAGATGAAGATGAAGAGAACATTTTAGAAAGAGATAAAGAAAGAGAAAAGGGGAAAGTAGTAGGAAGAAAGAAACAGTAAATCAACTGCAGCTCAAGCAACTACCTCGTTAACAATAATGAATGAAAAACCAATGGAAACAAATGTCAAGCATATACATATGTATATCAACTAAATAGTATATATATATATATATATACATTTATATAGTATATGTATCTCTCACGAATTGCAACTAATTATACGTAAAACTAAAACAAATAACAATTTATACGAATTGCAAACCAAAACTTAAATTAAATGTACATTAAATTTAATTGTTTATATATACAACAAGTACACATTTAAATTTATATATAAACATTATATATATATATATATTATATACATTAACAATTTACTTAATGCCCGCCCCCGTCCCGCCCACAAGTTGTCATCGGTTTAAATTTGATTATTTATTAAAAAACAAAACACATTTTGGCCAAACACGAATTGTTGCACACATATGACAACGGGGCGTGTCTTTGGGCGTGGCTCAAACACCACCCCCCCCCTGTACGCCCTACCCCATTCCCCTAAACGAACTAAAGAGGAGGCAAAAGAAGCAAAAAAAAATGTTTATCAATTCTTAAATGTAGCAGTTGTAGTTGTGCATCTCTTTTAAAACAACGAAAACTAATTGCAAATTATTAATAAATTCAAAACTAAACAAATCTTAAATGTTTTAAGCGATTTTCGCTTTGGGTTTTCTTTCTATACCTTGTAGCTAGTTACTCATCGGGTATGATCAAAGTCCAGTGCTTGTCCGAGAATTATTCCATACCTACAGTAAAAATATCCTATAGTGAACAGATTCCTTCAACTTATAGCTTAACAGGGTATGTACAGATTCTGTCAATCAACTTGCTTAACAAATTGAAAATACAGCTGTTCACCTTATGGAGTATACACTGTACTAACAGGTCGTCACATCAACGTAATAAAGCCAAGTTAATTACAAGTTAAAATCTTTTCAAACTAACTGCAGGGTATCTGCTAGTCGAGCACACGCGACTAGAACAAACTTAATTTGAACGTGTTTATTGTTTTTTTTTTTAATTCGAAGAAGCAATACTCAAAGCAGGCGAATTTTGTTTAGATTCGATTATTTTCCGAATTGAAAGCGAAACATATTTAAATTATGTAGCAACTACATGTTAAATTTTAGCAATTAATTATTATCAAAACAAAACGAACAAGAACGCGTAATTATATATATATATTTAAAAATAAAAACGAAAAATCTATTGAAGCAAAGAAACTAAAATAAAAAAAAGAAAGAACTTAAGCGACACACAAAAAACTTAAATCAATTTTCAAGGCACCAAGTGAAATTACGAATTATTAAGAAGAAAGAAAGAAAGAAAGTATCTTCGGATTAACCGAAGCTTGAAGATCCCTTGAAGATGAATAGGAATTACATACATACATATGTGCAACTGAGTTGATAAGCCCGTTCAGATAGGGTATCTATATACATATATGCATATAAAGAGAAAGCAAACAAATCGCAAGCGTTTTCTGCATCGACTATTGGATATTATTACAAAAAAAATACAATTACACAATTGCAGGAAAAAAAAGAACAATTAACAATAACAATAATTACAATAATTACAATAACAATGAACAAGGAACCGTGTACCTCTCTCAAAAACAAAAACAACAAAATCACCTGGCTAAGGGCAATTCGAATTTAGATTCCGATTTCGGCTTCTAGTCGGCGTACTGTATGTGTATAAGTGCGTGTATGAGTGTGAGTGTGTATGCGAGTGTGTCTGTGTGTGTGTGCGAGTGTATATGTGTTTGTATATTTTTACATAATCGAAATGTCAAATCCAACATAAAGTATGAATACCAAACTAACATCAATAATTCAATCGATTTTTTTGTAGTGCACGAAAAGCAAAAAGCGCAAGCAAAAAGCGCAAGCAAAAAGCGCAAGCAAAAAGCGCAAGCAAAAAGCAAATATATATAGAAAATTAAGATGAGCATGGAAAACAATGGCAACTCACTTAAATTCAATTGTCATTTTGTCATATGTATAACAAATTTCTTCCAAAACTACTATATAAATGTATTTACAAGTATTTGGTAATGTGTAGCATACAAAAATTCTCAGCAACAAAAAACAAGCAGCAAACACTTAAATGTCTAACAATCCGATAATCAGTTCTACACAAAAACCAATTAGTATATGTACATAAATGCATATTCGATTAAAATGAAATGAAACAAAAGCCAGATAAGTACGTACATTCAAGTACAATTAAAAAAAAAAAACATATATGCGATTTAATACCATGAACAAAGAGAAAGAAGCAAGCGAAAGACAGAGAAAGTAACAAAACACTTGTCATCATTTAAAATTAAAAAATATATATATTAAAAAATATATATATTATATGTATAAAAGCACACACAAAAAAAGAGAACCGATTTTTTTTGAGCCGAAATAAAGCATAAAACAATGTAAACTACAAAATACAATACTTTGCTTTTTATTTTTGGGTTTTTTTCAGAATTCTGGTTTCAAAATTCAGAAAATTTCAAGGAGTATTTCAATATAATGATTTCCTTTTCTGCGAATATTGATCTATCAGAATCAAGAGCTTCTGAGTACTAAATGTGTAAAAGTTCTAAATAATGTCTCATTAATGAAGTGAGACCGTTTGAAATAAATTGTAATTTTAATTTGGAATTTAATCGGAAAATTCCAAGAAGAACTTGAATTAAGAAATGTGTTTTCCCGAAATGGAGTCCTAATTCCGTAGTCTAATCCATCAGAGCCACGAGAAGAATTTCAATTTAAAGGTTTTCTTTAAATATTTCGAAATAAATAGTTATTTAAATTTAATCGAATATTCACATATAACAAAAATTTGATGATTTTCTTATTCGAAACGAGATCCTATTTCCAAAGTGCAACTTATTCGTTGGGATCGAGAGCTTTTGAGTCCTAAATGTCATACTAACGAAGTAAAACTGTATCAAGTATCTAGGTTGACAGTGAGAGAGTCCGCGTAAAATCCATTAGATTGCAAATTATTTATAGATTTAAGAAAAGTATTAATGCAAATGGTAATGATACAAGTGATGCGGATAATGACGATGTTGAACTTGAAGCAATGATTTCAATGCTGCAATTGAAGTGCATGTGAATCAGTCATACACTCACACTCACACTCGCACTCATACACTCACTCCCCAGGCACTTGTGCGACGCGGGAGGGGGGGCAATAGGCAAGGCAAGCAACAGGCAAAAGACCGAGTCAAGCCGAGCCGAGTCGCGCCGAGCCGAGCCGAGCCAAGCCGAGCCGAGGCGCAATCACGCAGACCGTGTCCAATTAAAAGGCGCCGTACATCATTTCGAATGCAGCAACAGGGAAATGTTAAAATCTACAGGTGGTGGCGGCAGCGCTGGCGACAACGACAGCGACGACGACGCCAACGACGGCGACGGCGACGGCGACAGCGACGACGACGACGACGACCACGGCGGCAATTTCTCAAATTCGAGTTTCCTGCACGGCAAAAGGAAAATGAAAACACAGAGACTAAAATTGAAAAAAACACACACACACACAGAAAAAGTAGGCGGCTATCGGCTAAGGAAGACAGGACAAAAGATAGAGACAAAAGCGAAACGCAGTGGAAATTGTTGAAACAGGTTGCACACACGCACACACACACAGACACATGCACGCAGACAATGCATGACATGCATACACTCTCTTACTAAGAGAGATAGAGAGAGAGAGAGAGTGAAAAAGAGAGCCACAACGCACAGTGGATAAATTGCTTAGATTGACTTCTATTAATTGAAGTTGTTGTTGTGTCCCGAATTGCAGTATTTGTTCTAGATTAAAAAAAAACTTTAAACACATTATTTATCATTTCTATTTAATTTAAATATATGTATATGACTTAAAAGTGCGTTTTTATAAATATGTATAAAAGTTTTTTGTACATTTATAAATTGTTTTTTTTTTTCTATAGTAATATTAAATCTATGCTCACAGTTTCAAGAGCTCTTTCATCATTTGATGTTCAAAAGTAACCAGAAATATCGAAATCTAGTATGCCTAGCTGTTTTTATTTTATTTACAATTTTAATCTTTACTTTAAATTTAGATTTAGATATGTATACTTTTTGAAAAGATCCATTTTCGGAACACAACGATCGCTTAAGTATTTCATTTCACTTAATTTCGTTTCGTTTCGTTTGCCAGTCCGTCCCAGTGTCCCAACTGTCCCGACTGTTCCCCCTACCCGATTCGTATGTCAAATTGTTGTAATTTATTATTGCATGCCAAGTTAATGAGTCCTGTGCCTCTCTTTCTTACTCTCTCCCTCTCTTGCTCTCGCACACGCTCACGAACAATGAAAATCAAAAAAGAAAAGAAAGAAGCAGATGAAGAACAGAAAACATTTCAGTGCACACCTTCCTGCATTTAATCCAGTGGAAAATCAAGAAAAATAATGCGTTAAGGGACGGGCAGGTAAAAAAAAAATCACACACACACACACACACACACACACAAATTGAACGAAAAAGGCAAATGGAAAAACTGTTCAATGCTCATGTTCTTTGATTGTCTATTTTCTTCTTTTATGTGTGTGTATGTGTGCGTGTGTGTGTGTGTGCGTGTGTGCGTGTGTGTGTGTGTGTCCACATTGATTGAAAGTTTTGTTGTTGATTGCATTCTCAGTCGAAATGGAAAGCTAATAAAAATTGAGGTGGGTCAAGAGTACCGAAACGCATATGAAGAGGGATCAGAAAATGAGACAACAATAACAGAAAAAAAATAAAGAGAGAGAAAGGGAGAGAGAGAGAGAGTCAACACAGTAGCCAAGTGGCTGACAAGAGTTCAAAGCAGTGCTGCCAAAATTTAAATTAAAAGAGGATACAATTAAAAACTATATATCACAAATAAAATATATAGACAAAATGTAGAAAATTAAAGAAATATGAAAAAAGCATAATTCTCATTAATTTAAAAAACTTTCTAAAATAAAAAAACAAATTGCTTAGTTTTGAAAAATACATAATAATATAAACATATAAAATTAGTATGTCGAGAAAAGTTGTAAATACAGTCAAACTTCCATGGAGATTTCGACTTGTCGAATTCATTTTTTTTAGTTTATTGTCACTCGATTTAATTTGACTTAGAGAAAATTTGAGTTGTAGAAGTTCGAGTTATGGAAGTTCGAACAAATATATATATAAAACACCATAGAAAAAAGGAAAGTGCTATTTTACCATTTTCTTTAACAAAATACACTTAAAATTTTTTTTAAAAATTGCTTAACAATTTTTTAAATTTAGTATTAATGGAATCAAATAATAATTGGCAAAATAATAAATTGGCAACACTCAAGCATAGTTTGAGCTTTGTGCTCTCTTCTGACGCTTCGCTCTCCCGCTCTCTTGCTCTCCCGCTCTCTTGCTCTCTCGGCTCTCAACGGTTGCTCGGATTAGAACGCAAGCTAATTGAACTGCTTGCCGTAGGCTTTATTTTTTTATATTTGTATTTGTTTCGTAGGGTTACATACACACATACATATGTTTGCTGCTGTTTAGACCCTTGTTGTTGTTTTTGTTGTTGTTGTTGTTGAGTCTTCCCCCATCCGCCTGTTTTTTGAACTGAATTGGAAAACCTTTTAAAGCGCTTTACGCTGTAAGCAGCCCCTAAAAGCAGCTTACACTTTCACTTGCCCACGCACACACACACACACACACACACACACACACACACTCTTTTGTTGCTTGGGTAAACAAGAAATGAACAATTTTTGCATATGTATGTATGTATGTATGTATATGTATGTAAGAGGCAAAGTCACAACTTACAGAAGATGCCCCAGAGAGAAGCTGTTTTTTGCACGACTGCGATGCCCCTTCAATGAGACCGAGAACCTGGTCCCCCCACTCCACTCCACTCCTGGCCCCTCCCACTCCACTCCACTCCTGGTCCATTCACGCCCACGCCCATTTAGCCCCAGGCAAGAAGCTGTACAACTCTCCCACTCCGCCCTTTCCCCTCCCCCGCTGTATTCGGCACATAATCACATAACTTTTCATTGTGCAAGTAACTCGTGTGTGTGTGTGTGTGTGTGTTTGTGTGTGTGACAATGTGTGAGTGTGAAAACTACTAGAACTAGATTACAAAAGGCGAAGATTTGGTAAGCCTTGAAATTGGCATCGAATTCGACCTGGAAGACTATGTAAATACGCTACCCTTCTTTTAAAGCGGGTATCTTAGCACTAACTCTACACTTTGATTTTTATCCTTCCTCCGTTCACTCATGTTCAAATTTGATACTATTCCGTTTAACTTGTTCATTTCAGCAACTCTACACAAATCTTATTCGTTAGTCTGTGTGTTTTCGCAAGAGTCTACACTTTCTTCAACTATTTTAAGTAGCTCTACACCAATCTACACTGTACTATATTTAATATATATTTATATATTTTCAAATGTCATCAAAAGTCCAACTTAATACAAGCTTTGACCTTGTTATCAATTCTACACAACAATATTATCCACACAATTCTTTTCTTCTCTACACTGCTGTACTTAAGTCTACTAAACCCTACATAATTTTCTCACTGCTCTAAGCAATCCTTTTTTGTTCAGTTTAAAAGTATTATCAGCTCTTTTTATCGACTATTATTTATTTGGAAAATTCTACACAAGTCTACACAGTCGCCGAGTTGTTCTAGAAACCTTAATACTAAATCGTCGTTAGGTTGTTAGTTTTATCTTTACTCTACTTAAGTCTCCACTTCAGTTTCTCTAATCTCCACATTACTCAACTCTGCAGCGCATTCATGAATTTCAAAGGACATTCTATTCTCAATCCCTTGGCATTCTTAACCCAATTCTATTGGCCAATTGACCACACAAATGGCCATGGCTGAAATATGATTAATGCTCAACTTGTTCTGCGTAGCGCACAGCAACAACAACAACAACAAATACAACAAGAACAGAAATCGCATATTGATCCAATACAATAGTATATGCAAATATTTCATAGATTAAATATATACTTAAATATATTTACACACTTATACACAGGAGCATGAAAGCCTAACAGCCCCTCCCCCCACCACCCCCCGCCCACTTCATCTACCAACGACAGGAATCCATGACACACACACACACACACGCACACACACTCACACAGACAGAGTCCAGAAGCTCTGCTTCCGTATTTAGAATAAAACGCATTTTTCAAAGCTGAAGCCAAAGATGCCAATGTGTGCATGAATAATGTACACACATATGCATGTATGTACATACATACATACATACATATGTACAAATACAATTTACATATGCATGCGTGTGTGTGCGTGCTATGTATGTACTTTGTGATGTCGCTGTAGGCGTTTTTGGCCAGTTGGCAAACAGACCAGCAAACACACAGTGGTCCCTTTTGGCCAGGAAATACAAGAAAGCTGTAAATATATATTTGTTTTTATTTTGAAGAATTTCAAACACATTTTTTTGGATTATTTTTCAATATAGTTTTTGTTTTAAATGATTAAAAAAAGATAATTAATTAAGCAAAGTTCTGTTTATCCACTGAAAATTGAACGATTTGAAAATGAAGGAATTTACATTTTCAGCATTATAGATAGTCAGAAAACTTTAAAGCATGTTCGATTGGATTGTCAGAACGTTTAAGGAACTCAAAAATATAAAGATTATATTTGATAACTTTAATTGTTTCTCAAGTCTATAAAATAATGTTATAAAAAGTGTCCAGCCTTTTTTATTTTTTTTAAATTTTTCACTGCTTTGAAGTCAAGCACAAATTTATAGAAAATAAAATTGGAACAAAAATAATAAAATTGATTGATTTAATAAAAGGGTCAGGTTTGAATTTATTTAAGCGAAAATGACCAAAAACGACCACTGTGCAACATCATGAAGGCTTGGAGCTGCCCGAGGGCTTCAGTGTCAGTCAAACGCCCCTAAAACCAGCCCCCCCATCCCCTCCAACCCCCGTCCAACCCTATGCCAATATTGAAACTTTCAACTATACACACACACACACACACACGCAGGAACAGATGCGTGTGTGTGTGTGTGAACCACTTTCACTTTTCACCCACAGCTGAAACTCGGCTAGCCTCCTGGTCGAGACGATAAAAAAGCTTAGGCTTATGCTTTCGCACATTTTAAGCCCCACTCCCCTCCCCCTACCTCTACCCCTCCCCCTCCCCACCATGTGTAACGGTAACGCCCACCGAAGAGCGGACACAACAAGAGCATAAGGAACGTCTAGTGCGAAGCATGCGTAATTTTTGTCCAAAATGGAAAGGAGGACGAATTGTTTGTTGACTGTTCTGTATTTTGCATGTGTGTTGGCAACTTTTTACAAATAAAATAAAATTGTTAAAACTGCTTTAAATATAAAGCCAACTTTTCTTAAAAGACTTTTTATTTAACCATCAAGATTTGATAGTTGTGGCCAATTATGAAACTACAAATATATATATTATATTAATAAGTTAAAATTAAAATTAATCTAGCATTCAAACTTTAAAAAATTTAACAAAAAATAAAATAAACAGTGGCTCACAGATTGACTTTATCGACCGACTACATTTCCAATTATGCAACTTATGCATTAATTATAATTTTTGAAAAATGTATATAATAATTTAAAAAATTTAAGTATTTTTTTGTAATTATGAAGATTAATAAATAAATCTTCACTTAAATTTTATTATCAGATAAAATAATGTAAAACCCGTTATATGTACATATGTAGGAGTAGTGGGTCAAATAAGCTTAAAGCCATTGTAGCCATAAAACAGCTGAATTGGCAACACTGCTGTGAAGGGGGTAGAGAGAAGTGCGGCAGCGCATAAGAGCGCACACATGTGGCCATAACGTGTCCCTGGACTCCCAGTCCCCCTGCCCTCAGTCCCCCGCCCCCTGACCACGCACAGTTAAGAGCAGCAGCCGCCCTCCGGCTAAACTGTCCAGCAACGAATTTCGTTTTGATTTTGCATACGGTTTATCTCTTCAACATTTTTACGCTATTTGTGTGTGTGTGTCTGTACAGCTGACTTTATTTTCATTTAAAATTCAAGCTTTAAGTTTTCACTTAAGGAAATGCAGCAATAAATAACAGTAAACTCATTAGCTTAATGCACATGGGCATTTCCACAACAATAAGAAACACAACAAAAGTTAACAAGATATGCCATAAATGTCAACTGTGTGTGTGTGTGTGTGTGTGTGTGTGCTTACAAGTTTGGTAATTAATCGTTTAGCGCACAGCAAGCAGTCGACACGTTTGCCTTTGACCCCGCTGGGTGTCGTTTGCTAGCCTGCTGTGTCTGCGTCTTTTCAGAAAAGGGTTCTTGCTTTAAGTTGTTCACTGCAAAGACAACATTAAACTCAGCATATAAATATTATTTCAAATTTGGCGCCATCTGCAGCACTTAACGATCTGTCAGCGTTGCCAGCTCTATAAAAAAGCGTTGCCAACGGAAAGATGCGTTGCCAACTTAATTTCTATCCTTTGTCAACTTGGTAAAAAGCGTTGCCAATTAACTATTGTGTTAAAAAAATTTATAAATAAGCATTGCCAACTTTATGAACATGCATTTCCAGCAAAATAAACAATATATAAGAAAAATAAAAGTAGAGTTTCCAATGGGCGCTTCAAATACATATAGGTATCGATACTTATTGAGCCACACACAACGGAGTCAGTTCAATTGAACAGCAACAATTGTCGCTTGTGAACTAGCGCCAAGTGCGAACAATTTTCGAAAAAAACAGCTCTGCTGAGTAAAATTTCCACAATTTGCTCGTTTTGCGTATTGAACATAAACAATTAGTTGATAAAGACGTGTCAAATAATGAGTGCGCATGGGAAAGACAGTGGTTACCCCACAACGAGCGGCAACGGAAACGGCAGCAACAACAGCAACAACCAGAATGGCGATTCTCCCATGCAGACGATGGTGCAACAACAACAGGACGCCGCGATTGCGCAGTCAATGGGATATGTGCGTGAATTTCGCAGCCAGGCGGCAGCATATCAACAGCTAAAGACGGAGGAGTCGCTAGTGCACTTGCAACGCAGCATTGCATTGTTGGGCACGAAAGTGGCGCCGCATTGTTATGCCGCCGGGCCCGGCAACGTCGAGTTGTCCAAGTTCTTTGTCGAGCTGCATGCGCTGATGGGCAGCAGCCTCGATGCCGACGGCGATGCGTTGTGGTCGTGTGTGTCGCTGTTGCAGCACTGCAGTCGCAACTTGGATGCACGCCACAACATTGTCCAGAAATATTGTTTTGTCCCGCTGTTGAGTAATCTGCTGAAGCGAACCACACGGCCGGAGCGTGTGCAACGTTTGTTGTTGCTGCTGCAGGACCTAACGTACGGCATCAGCATCAGCTGGGAGGAGCCGTATCTGGTGGTGCTGCTGGAGCATCTCGTTGAGCTGGTGCACAGCGTGGAGGAGTGCGATGCCAATAGCACAGATGTGGACAGCTCACATGCCCAGCTGGCGCTGTCCATACTGATCAATCTCTGTTATAAGAACTTTGTGGTGCTCTTCCTGTTCCTGCGCTGCGTCAACATCTCGAACTTCAGTCGACGCATACAGAATTATGGCCTGTTGGCCTACAAAATGCTCATCATACTCACCGAGGATGTCCATGCCATGGAGCAGCGTGAGCTGCACACATTTCTGCGCACTGCCTTTGCCGGCATGGAGAATTGCCTGAAGCAGTGGCATGTGCCACAGTTGCGGCACATTGTTGACATCCTGTTGGACGCACAATGCCATGGGGGACTGCATCGCGCCATGCTCAGTCACACACACTTCTGTGAGGACATTGAAAAATTGCTAAATGTGAATTTTATACGTTTTTCACTCAATCTTCACATATGCTAATCCTTCTCTCTGCTTGCAGCAATTTGAGGCACTTCAGCAAATGGATGATGCCAATGAGGATGAACGCAAGCATCAGCAATACTGCATGCAACTAATCTTCCAGCTCATTGGCTATGTGCTGGAGCTATCGCAAAACAACGAATGCATTAGCCTGGATGCCATTATGACTCGTCTCTATGAGCTCGTCTGCAATTGGCTCGACTCGGAGCTGTGCGGCGTGGCGGCGATTGAGCTGCTGACATCGCTGCTGTGCCTGGGCAAACGTGCCGCAATCACGCAGCTGATTGCCCGCGAGCCCGCGCAAATTGTCGAGCTGATCAACAGCGCCGTGCGACAGAATACAAAGCCTGCCCAAGTCACTGCCACTTTGCGACTGCTG
Source organism: Drosophila rellima (assembly GCA_035043635.1). NCBI lineage: Eukaryota > Metazoa > Arthropoda > Insecta > Diptera > Drosophilidae > Drosophila > Drosophila rellima. The sequence goes on along the minus strand of JAWNMV010000302.1, from coordinate 4,931,812 downwards.
CTCGCGCTGCTGAACGAATCCAAGACCGAAAAGCTGGTGCTGTCCAAAATTTCGGATTCATATTTCGATAAGATTCTGTCAGCAACGCTGTCGCTGCTGCCGCAAATGCTCAGCGCCCAGACGCTGGCGCCGACGGAGGTGGAGAAGGCCATTTTTGGCCAGCTGCTATTGATTAACTTTGCCAGCATTGCCAAGAAGGCGTATTTCGACAAGTGCTGTGCTCTCCTCGAGCTGCCACAGCTGCAATATGCCCTGGCCCGCGCCATGCTCAGTGGCAATGAGCAACTGGTTTCGGCTGCTCTCCAAATAGCCCAGTTCGAGCATTTCCCCAAGGCGGCGGTGGCAAAGGTTGGTTGCAGATATTTAAATTATGCCCACGATCATCTTTCTTTTCTGTTAAATAGTTGAATATTTGATATTCTCAAAATATATTCAATTAAATGATATTAATCGTAATATTTCTTTGCAGTACGTATCCAGCATTAGCAACAGCAGCAGCAACAACCATATCAATGCCAATGCCAATTCCACACTCCCATCCAGCAATGAGCAGGCGGATCAGTGGCACAATCTGAGTGCGATTTTGAAAAGTCATCGCACCTTGATTGACAAGGAGATGGCGCATCGTGTGAATGCTCTAATCGAGAGCATTGGCGAGACATTGCAACGGAATGAGCTGCACACGGCGCCCGTTTCTCAGGTGGTTGAGTTGTATAACCATCGCATCGATAGCCTCAATTGTGCCACGCAGAACTTGCAACAGCGTTTGGAGCAGGCGAGTCTCCAGCTGAGCAACATCACGCAATTGACAAATGTCCAAAATGCCGAGCTGGAACGATTTCAAACCAAAAACTTTGAGCTGCTCATCAGCCAGGAGCGGTAAGTAGAGAAATTATGACTGATTCAATTTGAAATATTAATTAGAGCTCTTAAAATTTTACTGTACACCGGATTCTTTAGTATGATCAAAGAGAACTATTATTCAAATATATTATATATTACTTAAAAAAGTGGAAGTCAGAGTTTGTGTCTTTGGATCACTTAAAGTTTAATGTGAACCCAAGTTTTTAAACTTTTATGTTACAACATCTGAAAATTAGTTAACTTAACACATTGTAAAAGAAATATGCAAAAGTGTTTTATTTAGAGATCGACCCAGGTTATCACACATTTACTTTATTTAATTCACAGTTTGCAAACGCAGTGCAAAGATCTCAAAACTCAGGCGACACGGTTGAAAGAGAATCTGAGTAACCTGCTTAAGAGTTTGTCGGAAACCTCCGAGCAGCTGCAGACCAACGAGCGACGTCTCTCCGTCAAGCAATCGGAGATCGCTGAGCTGCAAAGGGACTGCGAGACGCTGCGCAACAATCTCAGTGTGAAGACCGAGGAGCTGTCCAAGCTGGAAGCACTCCGAAAAGAAAATGTAATCAAAGGCTAATCACTCAGTTTCATCTCAATTGCAACTAAATGTCATTTCATTTTCCAGAGCACACGCATCGAGAAGCTCAAGGAATCGGTTAATGCCTACGAGCTGAACATTAAGGATAAATTGCGTACCATTGAGGAACGCGGCACGGAGTTGGCCAAGACCCATAAGGCATTGGAGGAGCAGCGTGAGGCACGCAAGAAATTCGAGGATTTGGTTAGCGTGCTCGAAAAACAACTGCAGGAGAAAAAGGAACAAATCGAGAATCTCGAATCGGAGCAAAGGGAAATGGAAGATGTCCGCAAGAACATCTTGAGCCTTATGGAGAGCAAAAAGCCGAGACGAAAGCCATAATTGACTCTGGAGTTGCTATAAGTTAGATATAAGACGCAGTACTACATTAATTTAATTATTATTTAGCTATACAATTTTAATTATAAATTATGTTTGAAAGGGTATTTTTTCAGATCTTTTTCTGTGGGGTAGAGCAAGAAAAGATTGTGCATCTCTAACTTAAGTAAAAACTTTATACGCTGCCAACAGAAATACCCTACAAATAGAGTATCTGAAATATATTTTTTGATTCGGGTATTAATATATTGATTATTAAATTAAATTGTATTTTTTTTGAGAATTTTCTTTAAATTATTAAATTATACAATAGCAATTATATATTGGCATTGCTTTTCATTTTCACAGCTGTATCTCAGAGGTTTCTTTTTTTGCTGGCATTTCCAACAGAAAGCGGCTTACAGATGCCCTGTAATCAGCTGCTAACAATAGGCTAGAGAGCAGGGTATTACATAAGATAAATAAAGAAAAAAAGATTCTTCAGAGTTTAGCGGCTAGAAACTCGTTGATATTTGAACGCAAGTTCGCTAGGATTGAATTAAAAGAGCAATAAAAAGTCATTGTGGTTTATTATTTTCTGTTGTTGTATATACATTTTAATGCAATTTGCACACACATACAAAGCATTACAAATACAATGCAACAAAATTTATTTGTTGTTGCGCAAAGTTGAATAAAATTCCATTACAAATTCCAATTTAACCAAAAAAGTACAAAAAATCAAATAATAATAATAAAAAAAAAAAATAAAGAAAAGATTACAAATATTAAATATAAATTACAAAATATTGCATATACATGGGTGGTGTACACACACGTGTGTGTGTGTGTGTGTGTGTGCTTTCGTGTGGTGTATGTCGTGTGTTTGTAAATTTACTAAAATGTTTGCTATATAATTGATAACGATTATCATTTGTCATTTACTTTAGGCTCTTAAATAACTAACACCAGCTTCTTCTTCGCACAATAATGGAAGTGAAAGAGTCTAGAATAAGGATCAAAAGCGCAGCAGCTTAAGAGAATATTACAAAAGGGGAACAGAAGTAGAAAGATTAAAAAAAAGGAGATAAAACAAAGTAAAAACTTGAAAAAGCTGCATTATTATAATATAACATATAGTCTACCTATATCATTATCATCATCATTCTCATCATCGTTATCGTCTTTAGCATTATCATAATCTTCATCGTATGTACAGCGCATCATCAGAGCGAGCGAGAGGAAGAAGAAGGGGGAAATCCAGGAAGCAGTTAAGGAAGTTGTGGATGGAAATAGAACAGGAAGAGCAACAAATTTGCCAGCACCAACAAAATGACAACAAACGCTCTATATAACTATAACTATATGGTCTAAAGCGCTATTAAAATACATATATATATATCTGCCTAGATATAAGTTAAACCTTCTGTATTGTGCGATTGTTGTTCATTGATTGACAGATTGATTGATTGAGGCTCCTTAGCTGACTGATTGCCTGTTACATAACGAACTGATTCATTGTTCATTTAGGTTTCGTTTCTCTTTTTTTTGTTTTTTTTTAGGATCCAAAATGTTCCTTATCCTGATCGATAGTTTCGAACTCATAGTTGCCACGCCCATCGAACTGCAGATAGTAATCGTGATGGACCCAGAGTGATTTCCGATGCGACACAGTGAAGAGCGTAATTCCCGCCTCACGGCAATAACTGTACATCTTGCCCTCAACATCGACGGAGACGGCACTGGTGCACTCATCGAGGATCGCAAACTGTGGCTTGTGGTAGAACAGACGGGCCATGGCAATGCGCTGCTTCTCGCCACCGGACAGCACATCGATCCAATCCTCAATCGCGTCCAGGCCATTCTCGCGCTGCTCCAGATACGTGAGCTGCACAATGTCCAGGAAGTGCAGCAGATCCTCATCCGATCTGCCCAAGCGACGCATATCGTCACGTGTGTGCGGATAGATAATCTGTCGAGAGAGAGATGGCAATAGTGAGTGAGTGAGAGGCACAAAAAAATAGACAGATAGATGGATAGATGGATAGATAGATAGATAGATAGATAGATAGATATATAGATAGATAGATGGACAGATAGATATATATATAGATAGATAGATAGATGGATAGATGGATAGATAGATAGATAGATAGATAGGTAGATAGATGGATAGATGGATAGATATATAGATAGATGGATAGATAGATGGACAGATAGATAGATAGATGGATAGATAGATAGATGGATAGATAGATAGATAGATAGATAGATAGATAGATAGATAGATAGATGAATAGATAGATGGATAGATAGATAGATAGATGGATAGATGGATAGATAGATAGATAGGTAGATGAATAGATAGATAGATGTACTTAAAATTAAGATTAGTCTGCAAGAAAAGAGAAATGCATTAAAAAGCTATCATAGAAAGCTTTAAGCAGCTTTCAAGTTTCTAGTAGCACAATAAACAAGAAATTTAGCCTTGAGCTTTTTTATTAGCTTTCAGGAGTTTTCGGATTAAAGAAAGGAACGATTAGTCGAAATTTAAGCTTTAGTACGAAAGGCATTTTTGTTTTCTGACAGATATCGCAACCAATATGCATCTGAAGTGAACTGAAAGTCATTCTACTATATCATATAGCTGCCATTGGAACGATTGATCGAAAAATAAGATTTGGTATAAACATTTTTGTTGTTTCTGTAGATATCGCAGTCAGACTCGCAGATTGTTAAATATATAAAAGAGAGGAAGAGAAAGTAAGCTCTAATTCTAATTGGCAGCTTTCAAGAGCTTTCAACACGTTAAAACAATTAAATGACAGAGACGGATAGAGACGGATAGAGAGAAAGGGAGAGAAAACAACGCCGAATGACGGAGAGAGCAGCAGCTGTTCCCAGAGCCACAGCGTGCCCAGCTGAGTTTGCTGTCAAGAGCATTCCAAGTTCATCATTCCCAAATTCATAGTGGCAAATTGTGGAGCATTACCTGATCCCGCAAGCTGCCCAGCGTCATGTAAGGCCGTTGTGGAATGTAGAAGAGCTTGCCACGCGACGGCTTCGTGACCTTGCCACCCCACGTGGGCCACAGTTCGCCCAAGATGCGGAACAGTGAGGATTTGCCACAGCCATTGGGACCACAGACCAGGACATTGGTGCCAGATCTGCAAAATGACAAAATTCCAATTAATATTTAAAGAGATTGAGCGAGAGCGAAGCTAACTCACTTCACTTCAAAGCTGAGCTCCTTGACGAGCACGTCGCCATTGGGCGTGACCAGCGGCACCTTCTCGAAACGTATAATATTATCCTCGAAGCACATGATGCCCTTGTTGGGGCCAAAGCTGCTGGCCGAGGCGGAGGCGGAGGCGGGATCGCCACCATTCTGGGCCAGGCTGTTGCCATTGACCATGGTGCGCTCGTAGGTGCCCTTATTGAGATCGCTGAGCACCTTGATGAGCTCCGTCATGCGGGCCGTGAAGCCCGCCAGCCGGGACATCTCGCGTCCGGCCAAAACCAGACGGCCAATCGCCTCCGCCAACTTGACCAGCATGCGTCCGTACGTGTAATAAGCCTGAAGACGTTGGCCGCTCTGCTCGCCGGACAGCAGTGGATGATTGTCGGAGAAGAATGGAATCGACACCGCATAAAAGCCGACGATCGACGCAAAGTCTGCGAAATAAATGCAAATCAATTTCATGAAATTTCTTTCTCTTTTTTTTTATATTATTATAGAATCGAAGCAAAACTGACACTGAATGTTGTGACAAATAATCGGAGCATTTAAATAAAAATATTTGGATAAATCCAAAAATAAAATGTTACACGCATTTTATTTTATTTTAACATTAATATTTTTAATGTAAATAAAAAAAATGATCAATTAAAGAAAATTCATTATTTTTATGAAAAATTATAGCGTTAACTTTATACAATAGCCAGGGGGTAAAAATTTCAGCTTTCTAGCTTTAACCGTTTGGCCTACACGTTGATTTTCAGTCAGTCAGTCAGGACAAAGAGTTTCTCATATAGATTAAAATTGAAAATATTTATTGAAATACATTTTCTTTTCGTATGTTCAGTAAATTTGAATTTTCCAAAAAGAATAAGAAAAAGGTTATTGAACAATCCAAAAGAAATACTAATTAAAGTTGTAATAGACTTATTCAATGAAATTAAATTAGAAAAAAAAATATCTACTTAGATAATGAATTTAATTTTTTGATTCCTCAATAAAAGCCAAAAAAATACTTTTTATTTTACAATTTCAATATAAAATAAAATCATTTGGGCATGCTGATGGGCATTTTGGATGGTCTTGTGAGAAATGGATATTTTAATTAAAATAAGACTTGATAGATTACTTACATTTGCCCACAATGTTGTCGATGATGCCCATGCTGACGCGGAACTCGAGGAACTTGCGCAGATGGGAGCGCAGCTTGGAGTAGCTGGCCAGGAGTGTCAGCTTCTCACGGACATTGCCCTGATAGAAGGCCACCTCCTCGGAGTTGGTGATCAGCCGGCTGTTCACGTATCGGAATTCACCCTCCAGTTTCTGCTCCTCGACCGTCAAACGTCCGGTGGGTCGACGCAATCGGGTTAGGAAGATGCCGGCGAACAGAAGGTAGAGCATCAATATGGACGGTGTCTTGCCACCGAGATTGACCGTTAGTCGGTACACATAGATAAAGATGTCCAGCACCGGTTTACTAATGTTCGAATACAGATCCGTAGCGCTTTCGCAGAACTTATCAATGTCCGTGGTCAGCAGCTGATCGGCGTTGGCTATTCGGTTATCCAGATTTGACATTTTGTAGTACGTATAACCACTGTAAATTCAAAAATATATAGATAGCATATTAATATTGTTATAACTATGTGAACTGAACTTCAAGTTGAGCTATCCTATTGAAACTTGATAGAGCAACTCTCCATTCATTTTTAGTCGTAATCAAATTAAAATCATTATGAACTGAAGCACTATTTAGCGTATGATAGTAAATCAGCTAACTGAACTCGGTTCTTCTTTAAGATATTTTGTTGAAATTGCATAATACTAATAATAGATGCAATCAAAGCATCAAAGGTTTGTAGTCCAGCCCAACTTTCTGAACTCGTCTCTTTCTTAACATATTTTGCTAAAATTTGTTATAGTAGTTAATAAAACTATTTGCTAGTTATCGCTTAATTAACATTGCTTGGATCACTCACTTGAGGTACTCATTGTACAGATGATGCGTTAGATTTGTGCGGAATCGCAGCTTCAGTTCGCCCAAGCTCCACTTCAATACATTGGTGACCACCGAAATCTTTAAGCAGATGAAGAATTAATTAATTAGATAATATGTATAGAGAAAGACAGACATTTGTAGAGAAGTCTTACCGCCGGCAGAGCAGCCAGATATTTGAGTAGCGCCGTCTTGAACTTGGCCCGATTCATATGTATAATGGTGCTCTCGACAACAGTCGCATTTTGGATCATCCAAATGTCGCTCACGGAACGTCCAATCAATGTGACGGCAATCAGCATCAGCAGACCCGTCTCCACACACCAGAATTTGGGCACAAGTATGGCTATAAGGAGAAAAACATATTGGTTACAAGCTGTCGACGAGACCTACAAGACGGAGGATTTAAAGCTCTCTACTTACGCAGCAGCTTTCGCAGCTGTTTGAAGAATACTGAATTCACATGCGCCTTGTTCGCCTTTTTGTCCTTCTTCTCCGAAATCGTATATTGAATTTTGTCCTCATAGCCCGATTTCCTGTAAGTCACACAAAACAAAATTGGTACACATAAGTACATTTTCAGTGTTGGAAAAAGCAAAAGTTTATTCTCAAATGAAAATCTTAACTCAAAAAATTAATTAGATCCTCAATAAAAAGAGCAATATTCCAGTGTTGGAAAAGCAGCCAAGTGTTGGAAAGAGCAAAACAAAATTCGTAAGAAAAGATTTCTTCGAAAGTCAAGGGTAGAAAAGATTCTCAATAGGATTGGCACTTTTCCAGTGTTGGAAAAATGTGTTTCTTTACAAAATTAGCATATCTTTTAGTGTTGAGAAGAAAATAATGAGGTTATCGTGAGACATTACTTGGAAAAGAGTGTGTAGAAGAAAATTATAGTGTTGGACAAACACGAAAAAAGAAAAAACAATATATTAAAATCAGAAGCCCAATTAAGCTAATAGATAGTCAAAATAGATTAAAAGTTTGAATGTTCAACTTTCAGTGTTGAAAAATATATTAATCTGTTAACTAGTCAGCGTATTGTGTTGGAAAGTAAAAAACAGATATATTTCAACTTAGACATAATCATCAAAAATGACACAAGAAATCACAGTGTTGTTGGAAATAGTTCAAAACACAATTCACATTTCAAGAGTAAAACTCAACAGAATCAAATATATAGATAGACACACAGACACAGATACAAATACATATAGACTATAAATATTATAGACATTAACTATAAAGCACAACTATAGAATATCAATTGAATTATGGAACGATCGAAACTGAATGATGAGCGCAGTAAAAATAATAATAACAGCAAACACCGCGAGGCATTACGTGTGAGATTCTTGCGCAACAATAATGTACGATTCGGGGGCATTATTCTGACCGTTTCCCGGCGGGAGCATCGAACCTTTGAGAAGCTATTGGAGAGTGTGACCAGAGCACTGCACAAATCTCCGGCCGTACGATTGCCAACGGCCGTTTGCGAATTGCGTCGCTTGGATGGAAGTCGCATCACGTGCGTCACGCAATTGCTCGATACGAAAATCAATCAAAACTCGAATTCGAATTCGAACAATGAGCAGACGGAGCTGGAGATATTGGCGAGTAATGCAGTACCAACTGTAATCGCCTGCTGTCAATATGAAAAGTTCCGATGCTTGGATTATAAAGCTTTGACATTGGATCAGGCACCGGTCGCACGGAATTATACGCGAATTCAACGCACCGTTTGCCCCTCGTCCGTGTATGAGAATATGCCGTTGGCCATGTTAATACCGCGCACATTGCGCTACACCTATACAACGGGCCATCGATTGTCTAACGGTCATTCGGGTGCTGTGATCGTGTTGCGACATGCTGTGACTTGTCAGCGACTCGTTCTCAAGGTCATGGAATTCAAGAGCCACGATCATCGCGAACTCAACGAATGCCGCATTCTTCGCAAATTGCGGGGACATCCGCACATTATCAATCTGATTTTTACCGAAATCACAAATCGGGCCATTTACATCATTGTCGAGGCCATGGATATGGATTTGATGGATTTCAAAAGATCCTTGAGCCATTTGACCGCCACTCAGGCGACACATGTGATGCGCTTGATCATCAAAGGACTCGCCTATATACACAGCATGGATATTGTACATCGCGACATCAAATTGAATAATATTCTGGTGCGGCTCGATAGACGATCGCCGATATTTCTGACCGAGGTGAAAATCGCGGATTTCGGTCTCGCCACCAATTGCACTGAGGATCAGGTGCTATATGGTGTTGTCGGTACTGAGCGGTTTATTGCGCCGGAAGTGATCTCCGGGAAGGGTTATAATAAATTGGTCGATTGTTATTCGGCTGGCGTTACGTTTCATATGCTAACAACGAATCATTATCCAAAGGAAAACCATGTGAGTGAGAAAACGGTCATCGAGAGATTCACAAATTGGTCCAATTGCTGTGATCTCATCAGCAATATGCTCCAAACAGATCCAAATCTACGTTGGAGCTCAACTGAGCTAATGGAGCATCAATTTCTTGATGGTGGTGGACACAGTTGGTACACCACCAGTTAGCTGCATTAATCAATCAATCAATCAATCAATCAATCAATACACGATCAATACTTTGTGACACTCACTTTGACGTTCATCAATCATCATCATCAAAAAAAACATGTTCATTAAATTCTCTATGTATGCACTACGTTTTATTTTATGCACATTTTATGTATCACTAATAACAAACTGATCTTTCGAACTATATCCCGATAATCATTTAATGATCTTACTTTTTTTTATGTGTTTTTTTATAAAATATTAGAAATTCGGAGGCTTCAATTTGTTTCGTCATATCAAATAACAAACCGATCTTTTGTACTACATCCCGATAACCATTTATTGATCTTAGTATTGTTTTTTTTTTTTTTTTTTTTTAAACAATTTTATTAAATATCCGAAATTCGGAGGCTTCAATTTGCTTTCGTCACTTGACTAATATCAAATAACAAACTGATCTTTCGTATATCCCGCTAGTCATTTATTGAACTTGGTTTTTTTTTTTTTAATAAGATCATTTATTAAATATCAGATATTTTGAGGCTTCAATTTGCTTTCGTCACTTGACTAAAATCTCGTGAAGAGGTTTCTCTAGTATTGATATCCAACTCAGATGCTGTTTATCATTTTCAAAACTTGCTAGACTTGATCTGTGATCATTGATATATAATAAAGAACCGGTCGGGAAATATTTCCCAGTCGACAACTCTTCAAAACCAATTAAACCAATTTATAAGCACACTTAAAACAATTACAAAACAATTTTAAAACGAATTAAAATGTGTTTATTTTTTTCTATTTTGAAACTTTTTATTATTAGATAATAGTTTGTAGGCCCTATACAACTTTCCTGGAATCGCTTTGGAACGTGCTATGGAATTGTAAATTATGAAAAGTTGGAACTAATTTTAGAAAGAAAAAAAAGACCTTTTGAACTACTGATAATAATTATTAGATATTAAACTTGATTGGCACGATCGAAGTGATGCACCTTTGTACCAACACTTTTAACTCTGAGCGCAATAAATGCTAATAAACATTGTTTATGACTCAGAAAGCAAGACAGCAAAAGGTTGGAAATGTTAATTGTCGTATTTACCGGTAAATAAACAGGAATTTTATATATACATACATATGTCTGTGGAACCTATAGATATGAATAATCTATATATTAGTCTGGTAATGATATAATACCATCTCATCTAATATTCAATCAAACAAGGCCAAAAAAAAAGAACATATTGGACTTTGATTTAGCCTAAGCCAATGCCAATGCAAATGAAATGCCGACGGGCAAAGGGCGATTCGACCTGTTCTCTGAGGCGGCTGCTTATCAGCGTTTGGGTCATGGTAATGGACTGTGGATTCTGGAATGTGGATCGTGGATCGCGACTTGTGGGTGGTGATGGTGCTGGCAAAAGATTGCGTTCGCTTATCGCAGAGATTTGCGTTGAGGTGAAAAAAAAGAAAATCATAAAAAATACTTGATGATTCGCGATGACTTGCAATATTGAATATATCTCTTTCACTTCGTCTTCTTGCCATTCCTCATCATCTGTTTTTTATGGTCTCTCCTTTTTTTTTCTCCCTTCTTAATTTATTTATATCTATTTTGTGGCCAGTTGTGCTTTTGTTGTTGCTATTTGAACATTTCTATCAATTTCAACGCATTCACAGACACACACACATTGTGTTTATATTAAAATCCACTTGTGGATCGTGTCTGTGTCTGTGTGTGTGTTGGGTGGTGGGGTGCATGACGTATAACACGTGTTCGGGTCCGTAGGTCGGTCAATCGCATTTGATGATCAACGACGATGTTAACCGATTCTAGAGATGGGCGCTATTCTGATTCCATTTTCATTTCATGCATTCACTTAGTAAGCTCTGCAAATATTTTCTTATCGAAATTCTGTCAGTTTGCTCTATCACATTATTAAAACTAATTGTAAACTATTGAATTGTACGATATTTTTGCAATGATTTCCTTAATGAGTAATAAAAGCGGAACAACGACAGAATGAAAAGTCTGTAAGGTTTTTGTTGTTGATTTCGGCATCTCGGATTTATCTTGGATTAAACTGTGCAATTACATGGTTCACATTTTTTAGACATGCTTTTCGCACATTATCGGTAAGCCACATATATAATAATATTTTCGTATTGGAAAACTTTGACCCGCAACCATCACTAATCGATACACAATACTCGTGAGCTAGCAGCTCTGTGTGCACCGTACAGTGTACACAAGGGCGTAGCCAGGGCGAGGACAGCTGTCCGTACCCCCCACCCCCCGCCCGCCATCTTAGATCCATCAAATTGAAGAAAATTTATAGAAAAATATTTATTTTGTTGACTATTTGACTATTTGAACTTTCAACAAGCACAACTTCATTAAAGCTCATCCGATTTCCATGAGGAATGTCTTATTTTTTATAATATTAACCCTTCCTTAACTTTGCATTTAAATTTTATGCTTCTGAGACAAACATTTTTTTTCGAAAATTTGTCGATTTTTGCAGTGTTACCCCTTTACATTTTGCGAAAATTTTCAAAAATTTTCAATCTTAAATTTATGCTTTTAATCGACTCCTGGCGATAAAATGAGGGTAAAAAATTACTTTTGAACTTATTTAGACTTTTTTTCTTTAAAATCGAAGCCAGAAACTGCAAAATTTTCCCTGATTTATAGTACATGGTATTCTTTTAATTTGAATAGATTTGTCAATTCTTGATAGATTTTCAAAAGGAATGTCTTAGTTTTCATATTACTAACCCTTCTTTAACTTTGCATTTAAATTTAATGCTTGTGAGACAAACATTTTATTTTGAAATTTTGTCGATTTTTGCAGTGTTACCCCTTTACATTTTGCGAAAATTTTCAAAAATTTTCAATCTTAAATTTATGCTTTATATCGACTTTAGGTTATAAAATTAGGGTAAAAAAGTACTTTTGATCTTAGTTCCACTTTTTTTTTGTTGAAAATCTCAACGGCTATTTCGGTTTTCGGTTTTTCAGTTAATAGCGGTTAACGGTTACGGTTAATGTCTGCCCAAAACCCCCCTAATTTTCATTTTGGTCACGCCCTGTACATATACATATGTATGTACATTTGTATGCTGCTGTTGTTATCAGCTACTGCTTTTTTTGTTGTTAATCGTTCTGATTAACCAGTCTAAAAAGAAGTCACAGCGACTAAAATCGAAAACAAAAAATGTTTTTTTTTTTGCAGGTGCGCAAAGCAATTAAGTTCGTAGCCAAGTTCAACTGTTGATACAAATATACATACTTATATTTTAGTTGATCATAAACCTAGGTAAAAACAGTGTTGTAAATGCCTGCAAAAATGTACACACACGCACACACACAGACACACACACACACTTATAGGGCAACTGGCGATACGCGCGAATCGCGTTTTTTTTTTGTGCTTTCGCCTATTTTGCCTCTTGAAGTTTGGCCAGTCTCAGCTCAGACCCAGCAAATTCGTTGATTAACACAAAAGACACACAAAAAGCAACAACAACAACAGCAGCCAAAAAGCAACGTCAGAAATACACATACATACATATGTACGCGCAAGTGTATGTGTGTGTGTGTGTGTGTGTGTGTGTGTGTGTGTGTGTATTATTGCCGGTATTTTATTGTCGATTTTGTTATATTGCCAGCGACAAGACAGACAAGTTAACACACACAAAACTTAAAAAGCAAAAACGAAAGAAAAAAACTGATTAGACATTTTGCATGTATGTGTGAAAGATCGACAGATTTGTAACGGTAATTTTTGCCGGGGTGCAAAGTTCAGCATTCAGCTTTTTTTCTCTTGTTTTCTTTTACACACTATTATTGCTCACTCGTACACGTGTATTTCACTATATCACTGATATGATAAATATATTTTTTTTTTGTATCTTTACACACACTTCTTATCTACTATTGCTCATTCTTCTTTTGCTGTTGTTTCCTGTCTGCACTTATCGTTTGTGTGTGTATTTTACCCAGTAATTCTGTGTTTTCTAATGGGTTTGGCAATTTCACGTCCAAGTTCTAAAAACCTTATAGTTTTTTTTTTAAATTTAGTTTGAGCAGGTGCATGTGTCAAGCGCTTTTCATTATGCAAATTGTTCATTTTCAAATATTGCATTTTTTTTACATACATATGTATGTATGTGTGTTCACATGCATTTCATTTTATTCACGCATATTTTAATAGTCCTGTTAAGTCTCTGTTAACCGATTAGAACTTTGTATTTACATACATATGTACGTATGTAGCAATGTTATGTTAATCTTTTTAAATCATTTTAAAAGCGTTCTTCAATCACTTTTTATAATTATAAGTATTAAAAGAAAAAAATGAACAGTTACGCAACAGGCTAGCAATGAAAAATATACCAAAAGTAAACAAAAATTAGCATTCATTCGGGCAGTGGTGTGAACTGAAAAAAAAACAATACGTTCCATTTATTGTATACTTGTATGTATGTATTCAAGAGCAGAATGGAAGATACAAATTTTCATTTGTTGCCAAGTGTTCTCAATTACTGGAAATAGATCGCGATTGGCAACGCGATTTTCCAAGACAGTTATCGAAACTAAATCAAATGCAAGCACAGACAAAACGCCAATCTATCTATTGAGGACAGCAAATAGTAATAAGTGGCAACACTAAATGTTACGTTTATTACGTGTACATACATATGTACATATGTATGTATGTAGGTACATAGGCTTGTACACATATCATCAAATCATGACACTCGCTTGCCGGCAACTTCTTTGCCAGCGCTAAAGCATAAATGTAAATAACATAAGTATGTATGTACATATTAATGCGCATATAAACAAACATTGAGCCGGCGTATGAATGTGCAATGTGTGTGTGTGTGTTCGTAGTCGCATTGATTGCATTTTAGCTGCTGCTGCCGCCATGTCAAAGTTGTTGCACTTTTGCTCGGCGATTTGCATAAAGCTTTTTAACACCTCCCTGAGGCAATTGACTGAACAAAATTGACATTGCAAATCGATGTGACAATCTGGGCCACAGCAATGGCAGGGAGGAACGAGGGATGGGTACAAACATACATGCTACAGGTTGTTGTCATTTTTAATTAACATGCAGGAATAAAATTACCTTTTCTTTTTGTTTGTTTTTCTTTTTGTTTTGTTTATTAACCTACATATATACATACATGCAATTACATAACAGCCAACTTTAACAGCGTACTTAAGAAATCCTGATCCTAACATTAATGTAATGAACTGCTCGACAGAGTTGAGACATCAGATAAGTACTTAAGTATAATTAAATTATTTTTTATTCTTCCGTTGTCCCTAATGCAATTTCGAATTATTATTATTTTCATTATAAGCGATAAGCAATGGAAAATGTTGCAGCTAGTATGTTAACAGATACCACGCATCGTTGGCTTGCCCCACTTTCATTATATGTACATACATATGTATTTTGTATAAATATCGTTTTTGTGCACATTCCATTCCATTTTCCCTTTCCTAGCAACTACTTAGTCTAATTGTGAGTGTCATGCAAACAAACATTTGATCACAAATTCTATTAATTAGATCAAAAGGTTGATATATGTATTTATATGTGGCACGTGTATCAAATACACGCACACAGGCACACACACATACATTTGTACATGAACGCGTAACATCAATTCAAGGTACTCGTAAATTGAGATTTGGCAAGCAGCGATTAGATATCGAGTTTATTACATTACCGAATAAAAGCCCATAACAACAATGAAACGCCCTTTTGGCTTATCGCCGCTTGAAATCTATTAACAGCAGTTTCTAAGTCGAATTAACAATATTTTTGCACGAGAATCGAATGCCGAAGAAAGTGGGGGGCATAGTGCAAAACGAAGATTGGCCATAGTGAAAATCTATGACACGAACTCAAGTCCATCTCTAGTTGCCCGTTGTAACGAAAGAAAGAAGGCAGACCACAAAGAGGAATACGAAATTAATTGCGATCACTTGATCAGCTGAAGGGCAATTGTTATAGTTATCGTTATCGTTTGCAGTCATCGTTGTTGTTGTCCTTGGACCAGATGTAGGCGCATCAAAATGGGGCAATAAAAACCAGTTGGGAGCCACGCATCATACGATCCACACTCACACAGATGCAACTCCATCTGTTATGGTGTATGTAGCGTCAACTGTGACGCTGCATATAAATAAAAAAAAGTCCCACAACAATTTCAATGTCAATACACATTTGGAGACTGCAAACAAGACCTTTCCCAATATTTCATATATAGTACACATGCAAATATGTACAACTGATCTTTTCACTTACCTTTTTTTGTTAGACATTTTGCCGTACGCGATTATCCAGAGAGCTGCCGTCATTCCCGCCACGCCGACGATGGCGCTTTGGTTGTGGGCCAATTTGCTCAGGGCTGGAGCCATTTTAGCGAAACCGAAAGGGACTTCGTACACACACACTCACAGACACTCTAAGGTACACTCGCCTATGTACACTCACGTGGGCACACGCCAAAATAAATATATTTGTATATGTTTAAATTGCGCGACTACTGCTTTTGTTATTTATCCTGCGACACAACCCTGTTCTTTGGTCTTTCTCCTGTTACTGCGTTACAACAGCCCTGTCTCCAACTCCAGGAAACTGTTTTGCCTCAGAGCTTGTTTGGTTACTATGTTGTGTGTGTGTGTGTGTGTTTGTAAGTTTTTATCGGAAATTGTAAATTGGTCGCAGTTTCTAACGTTGCACTATTATTTACATAGACATTAAATATTATGCATCGCTCTGCCTAGCAATTACACTTCGTTGTTGTTACAAGCTCGCACGAAGAGACTGTGTGAGAGTTACTCTGAAAATGTCCAAGTGTGCTTTGTGCAATGCAACTGATCAACAATTAACAACAGTTTGGCTTATTAATACGTTGGACTTGGAACGATTGTGTCCTATACGCTGCACACCCGCATTAAAAAAAACACGTCCGAACTCCGGCGAAACAACAACAAATGTGAGCATAGTAGGGCTGTTGATATAATATTGATATATCGATAGATATTTTTTGGCGATGTATTTTTAAGTGATATTTTTACAAACGATAAGATTAATAGTGGAGGCAAAATATATTCTGATATGATAAATGACTGATATTAATACTATCAATATTTGTTTGTTAAAAATATCAAGAAAAAATAATAATATTTCTTCATATCGAAATATTAAAGATATTGATATTTTTAAAAATATCAACAACCTTAGAGCATTGGTGACGTGCGCTGCACGCCAAAAATGACCGATAGATGGCAATAGCTAATCGCACTTATCGATAACAAAAGAGTGTTTGTAAATATCAACAGCTGACTGTTTAGTAGCACTAAAATAAATGCAATGCTGCCATCTTATTGGTTGTGTATGTGGCAACGCTTTAAATCGATATGTCACAGCTGATCAGATTCCATTAGCCACATGCAAATTCAAAACATTGGAGCACACTGGCGCTATTTTGTTTGCCAGAGGTGAACATCTTGCACACACACACGCACACTCAGGTACCCCACACACAAACACATACACAATATTGGCGAATTTATAGTTGGGAATGTGTTGATAAGTTTATTAATAATCTTTTTAGTTATATACATATACATATATATACATAATATACATATAAGAGTGTAATAGCTTTTGATTTCTCGCCAAAATCACAACAAACAAACGGACAGTTGAATTCTACACAGCAACAGCAGCAGCTGCCGTCGTCGCCGTTGTCGTCGTCGTCGTCGTTGCCGTCGCCTTTGTTCTAGTCGCAGTGTTTACCACGTTAGATAATCGCGATCCCCTCCTTCGACGGTTCGGTTTGTGTCCCGTTTCAAGTTCCCAAGGTGCGTACAATTGACACAAAACAAATTGCAGATTGCAAATGCAGCTTGCAAATTGAAAGCAAGGCAAAAATCGATTCAGAATGCTGCACTTGTCTTCTTCTTTTTCAGCCTGCCCTAGAACTAATTACACACATACACTTCCATACATATGTATATGCAATTGGCGCATATGTCTGTATGTATTACAGGCGAGTTGGCAAAGTGTTACCCCCATCCCCAAAAAGTAAAAATTAGAGAAATCACAAAAAAAAAGTCTTAACCTCAAGTGCGAAACAAAACAAAGAATACCAATAAAAGAGTTATGTGCGTTAAAAAGGTAATCAATTACCGCTACAGATATTTTGTTTACCGTTTTGCGTGTCGCAATTCAATTGAATTGCGTGCAAAAAGCCGCAAATTATTATCGTATCACACATTGTGCGGGTGCGTGTGCTTGTGTGTGTGTGTGTGTGTGCGTCTGTGCAACAGCTGTTTAACATGCCAATTAGCAATTTGACAGCGCCCAACAACGCACACAACACTCCATATCCTAATCAGCATAGATTGCTTGCTGATTGGATTTGCTGATGTGTCAATTGGAATTCTCGTCTGTCGCCTTTAATTGAATTGTGACGGAAATTCGATACTTTTTTTTGGTTTTTATTTATGTAAAAGTTGCTTAATTAAATACTCCATATCAGTTTTATCTTACCTGCGTACATATCCCGTTGCATAAGCGCGAGAAAAAAAGCGAAACAACAACAAATGTAGTATATTCATTTCATATATAGAAACTAATAATCTATATATGTATATACAGTTAGTCAAGTAACTATATTGACAAAAGCAAATAGTCACAATTTGGTTAAATATTGTAAATAAAATTGTTAATTATATATTAGTTTTAATTAAAATAAAAAAGTTGTGCACTTTTAATTTTGTCAAAACAATTACTTGATTAACTGTGCGTAGCGGCGAACTTGAAATTTAATATTTTGAAATCAAACACCAGTATTCGACCTAATTTATTTGTTTATCTCTCTGAATGTATGTATGTATGTATGTACATATATACTGAATACAAATTAAGCCTTTGAATCTGTTTTTACGTCAATTGAGTGCATCGAAAATACACCGCAAGAAATATTTTTAGCTCAAAGTTTACCAGATGTAATTTAATATAAAAATAATAAAAAAAAAAAAGAAATAGCTTTATTTAAATGTAAATTAAAAACTGAAAGCATATTCCCATTATTGTCAAGTTTTTCACCATTTGTTTCCCTTTTTTTTGGCACAGACCATCTTTCTCTTATTTTACCGAGTCTCATTACGCAATTAGCGTTTCAAAGTACAATTTTTGCCAGCCAGACCTTGTTTTGTTTGTTTTTATGGGTGTGTACGTAAATACGTATTATTCAGACTAAAGTACATATACATACACATATATTAAATGTAAAGCATAAGCTGAGACTGAGGACGTCACTGATAAGGAGCAACACGTGGTAGTTGCCAGTCAAAAGATCACGACACCTCAAACGTACATAAATATTTGCACTTTATTTTATGACAAATAATTCATTAAATCGTATACATAATCCCATTGTTCAACAAGAGCTACCGTCCAATTGTAGACCAAAATCTTCCACAATGATAACAGTTATCAATCCATAAAAAAATGCTCAAGAAAACTGTCAAATTGCTATAATAAGGAAATTAGTTGTTTGTTTCTGTTTGAATAACCGTTGCGAACGTTTAATGATCGATTATTATCGATATTGACAGTATATCGAACGTGTAATATATATTACAGTGTGACCGCATTCTGTTATGAACAAAATACATGCTTTCGTTAGGACTCGAGTCCGTTAAAAAGCTTTAAGCATTTTTCAAATACATATAACTTTATTTAGTATAAATTTCAATTAGCTAATGGCAGCTTTTGCGTCTTGCACACAAAATACGTGAATGTATGAGCCAACAAACCGGTTAATTGTTTTTTTTTTGTTTATTATTTATTATATAACTGAATTCACGAGTGTATCACAATAAATTTGTGTATCGACAATGGCAAAAGTCATAAAATGATTTCAATAATCTTATCGCTTGTGATAACAGAAAGTCCCCTTTCCCCTCTCCACTACCACGGGCTACCAAATACGCCCAAACACCTATACCAATACCAACACCAATACCAAGAGCAACAGCAACAACAACGGCTCTTATAAATCAAGCTTAGGCGCACGCAAAGCGACGACTCTCTTATACGAAAGTTTGTATGCCTTGGTGGTTCGGCATCTGCTACCGATGCTGATGACGGCGACGACGACGACGACAACGCAGCTGCTTCGATTTTTGCACACTTATTAATTTCCGTTTCTCCTCTTGTTTGCAGTGTGAATAAGCAACAACTACACCAACAGCGTGTGAGCAAAATTCAAATACAAACGCAAATCAAAATTAACTGTCAAGATGAGCCGTCAGTTGCTTAGAAATCCAACAACAATGCAACGTGCTGCCAACGCCGTCGCTTTAACGTATACCAGAAGTTTAGCTAGCGTCGGCAGCGCTGCCAGCGTTACGATGCCGCCGCACCAGAAGCGTAGCAGCCAGCTGCAACAGCAACAGCAACAATGTAAGCTAACGCCAAGTGCTGTCGTCGTACGCCGCTGGAAATCATCGTCGTCTCTACATAACAATAACAGCGCTCAAAGCCAGCAGCTAACAGCGGAGACGACAGCGACGCAGCGCCGCAGTCAAGCTGAAGCATTGAACGCGCGTGGTAGCCATTCATCGTTCGACGTTCCTGCTCGGTTAGTATTATTCCAGCAAATACACTTTTTTTTTCTGCTCTTCTGTTTTCTGTTGTCTAGTGCCAAAACAAAAACAAAACGATAACTGACCAAAAAGAGAAGTTTACATTACCTTTTGAAATTGTTGCGTGTTTGTTGTTTGTGTTTACTTTAACAGTGCGTGTTTTTGTCGTTGTTGTTGTTTCCTTGCTTATTTCGTTTTCGTTTTGTTGTGTGTTTACAGCTATATGTCCACACAAAAGACAGACAATATGAAATGCCTAAATGTGGACAACATTAATCCGAACTTCATTGTTATGGAGTATGCGGTGCGTGGTCCCCTCGTTATTCGCGCCGGCGAAATTGAAAAGGAACTGGAAAAGGTAAGTGTGACCGTTCACAGTGTTAACTTGACACACACACACACACACACAAAGCAAAGCCATACTTATAAATATACAAACTGTCACTCACCGTTATTTGTGATACGCCTTGTAATTGCCCAAAAACGCCATCTATTGAGCGCTATTTTCTCACTTTCTATGCTGCGCACCTGTTAAACGTACTTCCAATTGGAATCCTGTTGGGTTCATCTGAATACGAAATTGAAATGCAATTATTAAAAGCTGTGCGAAATTCAACTAAACTGCAGCTGAAAAGCATCTAAAACTTGACATCAAAGTTTAATATATATTTAGTACAATATTTACTTTTAGTGTGAACAATTATTATTTTTTATTATTTAAAACTTCGTCCGCACTTGCTTAATTTCAACAGTTTTTATTGACATTTGTTTTTATAATGAACTTTAATTTTATTTGAGCTATTAAAGCGTCGTTTACTTTATTGCAAACTCATGCTGAAAAATCGAATTAGAATTAACTTTTATTTCGAGTATTAAGCCTTAGAGCTGGTTTTCTTTAATTAACGCCAAATTAGTTGACAAGAATATTACTTTTTCTGGCTCTTATTAGATTTTTAAATTATATTCTTATTGGTGTTTTGTTTCTTATTAAATCTAATCGTAATTATTGTTTCTAATTGCTCATTTTTTATCGCTTTAAATGTAAAACGCATGATATTAATTATTCTCAATTATTTCAGTCACATTTCTTAATTTTCTTCTTTTTTTTGTAATACCCTATACAGAGGGTACAATAAATTCGTCATGCAATCTCATTGCAAAATCCTATTCCATAAATAATTTATATGTATATTATTGATTAAGGTTGACAAGCTTCCTTTGAAACAACAAAAATATATTTGTCTATATTTTTTATGACACTGTCTATCTAGAATTTTACGTTAAGTCTTTGGTTTTTATATATGTATATAGTATTTTACTAGTAAAAATCAATTAAATTTTTAATAATTCTTCTATAGTTTCAAATCGAGTATTATACTTAATTAATATATATATATACTATAGTTACGAATATACTTACTCATTTAGTTTATAGAAAGCGTATACAATCTTCGACTTTCTCAGTTAAATTACTTCTGTCTAGTTGACTATCAATTATGTACATATATAGAGCTGAAGTTGAGGCTATAAATAGGTCTGTACACTTCTTAGAGCCTCACTTATAGATAGTGTATAGAGTGTATAATTGTATTGTACTTTTTGGCCCATTGCCCATTGAAATCGAGTCAAGTTCATCGAACGTCCTTCAAAATGCCGGCAGCGAGATTTTCTTTTTTACCATTTGCATTTCCCTGTGATTATGTAAGTGAAGAATACTGGATGTGGGAGGGGGGAGGGGGGAGAGGGTCGAGGGTGTGTGGAGGCGAAGGAGGATGCTGTTTAAGAACTTGTAAGAGGCGTTCTGTTATCTGTTATCAAACAAAAACAAAAACAAAAACACAACACTACAATCATAACAAACATGCGCATGAGCTTTTGAAATTCGTTTCCCTCTCTTTCTCTCTGTCTAACTCTCTCTCTCTCTCTCTCTCCTTTCTTATATTTCTTTGTTGCTCTTGCAATATACAATTTTCCAGTATTTTATACTTTTTCTTTTGCCTTCTTTTTGTTCGCGTACAACGCAAAAGATTCTCTTCGAATTTCTGAATAGTCCATTTACCCCTCAACCCACAATTGAACTGCAACACTTATTTATTTTTCTCTTCTTCTTTGCATATTTTTGCGCTTTTCCTCTTTCTCCCAGCCCGCCTCGTTTAGCTTACTTCCTCATTCGCAGCGTTTGTTATTTTGTATATTTTTTGAGGATTTTATCAGCCACATTTCTTGTATGCGGAGTGTCAAAAGGTCGTGTCGACTCTTTCTCCGTTTTGGACTTTAGCCAAATATCACCACTGTCAATAGATATTTGAAATTGTTGAAATATACTTTTTTGATTCCTTACAGTTTGATTTGTGTCTTGGTTATATTGACAAATGTCAAAAAAGTCGCGGCCTCTGTTAAGTGGCTGTTATAAGCTTAGCTCTGCTATGGCGCGCTGTTAACAACGTCGGTTGGTTGCTCTGTTAAAGGGTCTGTTAACGAAATGTATCTCAAGTAAAATGCTGTTACTGTTAAAGAATTTGCATAATATACTTAGATATTAGCTAAAACTTGAATCATCTGTTATCAATTTTTTGATTTACCTACTAAATAATAGCATAAATTTGTTAACAGCGACAACTGAGAACTGAGATTGATTTTCGAATTTTACATTAATTTGTAGACACTTCAAGGCACTAACTAATCTTAAATAACAGAATTCGGGCCTTAGAGTTTAGTTGATTGCCATTGAATTGACTTTCGACACTGTTTATTTGTTTATAACTTTCAATAGCATTATGGCTTTGTATTGTTTTGCTGTTAATCGCGATAAATGACCCGATTACGACACACTCAAGTGGTGAATGTGTGATATACAATATGTGCATATGTATATTTATTTTATACCTGTATATAGCTAGATATTGTGTATATATTTGCACACGCTCTTGACTTGCGGTTCATGCCTATGGAATGGCAAACGTAAAAGGTTTGTTTACAGTTTCAAGTGCCTGTCGCTGTATAGATATATATATACATATATAGTTATGTTCAGTTGTATATTATAAATATACATATATTTACTCAATTGCCTAGACATACACTTCGACTTGAGAACAATTGCTGCACTCATTTCTGGAATACCCTGTAGCTGTAGCTGAGAGGGATATGATAGGTTGGCTCACAGGGTGAATCTACATATGTATAAAACAGACCATTTTTTGTTAAAAGCTTCCTTACTGATCAGTTTGATTAGCTAAGCTTATATACATAGATAGATATTTTTTAAATATTGCATAAAATGCCTTTTTTGAATTTTTTTGAAACACTTTTTTTTTTTCTAAAAATTGCATTAGTATAGGTTAATAAACACTCAAGATATATATTTAATGGTATGCATTTCACTATAAGTATTGTGCTCGAAACGTCGATCTTTAGATCAAGTTTCAATATTTTAATTTTCAATTTGTTAAGTTTTCGATTACCTTAATTTTTGAGTGAAGTTCGTAGAAGGTCATTTCGGCTTTTCTTTTTCTTTTTTATTATTATTATTTCGATTTGCGGTTACGTTTAGAAGAGAAATTGGATATTGTGAGTTTCAAATTAGCAGCTGATTATCGTATCTTGTATCTAGGCGTTACTTTTGGCATTACTTTTGTTGTTGTTGTTTTCTCTATTTTGCTTTTTTTAGGTATCACACTTTTCTCCGGCTTTCGTGTGCTACGTGATTTCCTATGCATTCTGTTTGTTCAAACGATAAATTGCTCATATGAAGCCCCCGTTCCCGTTCCGCCCTTTGAGTGCAGACCTTAGACTGATCCGAATCGCACTCTATTATTTAGTTACTCATACATGGCTACCGTCAATTACCAGACCGAATCCCCATATTGCATTTGCCGTTGGCATATGTCACTATATAATATAGTTTGTTTTCCCTTCCTTTTGTTACTTAAGCAAATTAAAGAGCTCTGGAAAAAACGATGAACCCAGTAATATCAACTAACACCAACTACTGATAACGATTGACCACGTTTCTAATCCATAAAATATAGAAATTACATATATTTTACCATCGCACTGAATTCAGCTCTCAATTGTGATATTTGTCTGAAACTTGGCTTGAAACTGTTTCTTTTGCCGTTAGATATCTTATAGATTGAATCAGATCCTAACTGACTGACAAACTGAGAATCATTGTGTAGGCCAAACGGTTAAAGCTAAAAAGATGAAATTGTCACACAACTTAAACATAAGTGGACCTGACTTGATTATTATTATAGAGCTAACTAAATTAGAGTTTAACCTTTAAAGGAATATATAATGTTCGAAAACTCCAAATTTAACATTTTCGACCCTGTGCTTAAAAAGTAAGGCCTATGTAACATTTTAGACCCTGTTTGCTTATTTTGCAGTAATTGCTCATGATTAGACGGATGTTTAATGTGTCTACCAATTGGCTAATAACAGAGCACACAAAATAACCAAAGCATTAACATATTTGATTTGTTTGGGCCAAAATCAATTGGCGAGCTTATTAAACCCTCATTACAGTGTGTGTGTGTGTGTGGGTGGCTTAATTTGGCCAATTGAGCAACATGTAATTTGGCTAATTTCAATTACTTTTAACGATTTCTTTGTACAGGGCGTGAAGAAGCCATTTGACCAGGTGATTCGGGCCAACATTGGTGATTGCCATGCGATGGGACAACAACCTTTGACCTTTTTGCGTCAGGTGAGTAAATTGTGTGGAAATAAATACTTATACAGCATTCTTTATTCGGGAGCACTATACAACAGGCATCAACAACAACAACCCAGTTAGAGTCTTTCTAAATATGGGAGCAAAAGATCAGAAAAAAAATTATTGAGACCCAGAATAAATATATATAATAATAAACCAATTTTTTAAAATCATAGAAGCTTAAAACCTACTTCACTAACGGAAAGAGCAGCCGTGGCTCTCAGAGCCACTGCGTGCCCACCGCTGTTGTCATTCTAGAGTAAACCGAATGAAATGTGACTTTCAATTGCGTTGTTTAGTTGACTTTTGATTACTATAATTATCGGGAATTTGTGCAGATATTTAAGTTAAATTGAATTTTAAAATGACTGAACAAAAGTGTCACTCATATTACATCTATCTAATTGTTATAAAATTCGCAATTCAAGCTATTGGCGCTGACGGTTGAGCCGCGTCTGTTGAACTCGCCCGATTATCCCGCCGATGTGAAGGAGCGAGCCTGCGCCCTTTTGGCCAGCTGCAGTGGCGGCTCGATGGGCTCGTATACGGACTCCGCTGGCTTGGAGTATGTGCGTCATCAGGTGGCCACATTCATTGAGGAGCGCGACGGCGGTGTGCCCTGCGACTGGCAGAATATCTATCTAACTGGCGGAGCATCGCCTGGCATCAAGAGCATTCTATCGCTGGTTCAGTAAATATACATATATCCGACTTTTTAGTCTTTTTAGCATTTAATGATTTTCAAATTTGCTTTGCAGCTGCGAAGTGGATGCCAAGACACCTGGCATTATGGTGCCCATACCACAGTATCCATTGTATTCGGCAACTATATCCGAATATGGCATGAACAAAATCGATTATTATTTGGATGAGGCAAATAAATGGGGTCTCAAGCGCGTCGAGCTTCAGCGCGCCTACGATCAGGCAAAGGATCAGTGCAATCCACGTGCTCTGGTCATCATCAATCCCGGTAATCCCACCGGCCAGGTGCTCTCCCGCAACAATATCGAGGAGATTATCCGATTTGCGTACGATAATAAGCTGTTAATATTGGCCGATGAAGTGTATCAGGCGAATGTGTACGACAAGGACTCGAAATTCCATTCCTTTAAGAAGGTCATGCACGAGATGGGTGAGCCGTATCGTAGCCAGGAGCTGGTCAGCTTTTTGTCCGTCTCGAAGGGTTTTCTCGGCGAATGCGGCATTCGTGGCGGCTACATGGAGGTGATCAACATGTGTCCCCAGGTGAAGGCCATGCTGACCAAGTCGATAACGGCATCGCTGTGCAGCACAACCGCCGGCCAGGTGGCAGTCAGTGCACTGGTCAATCCACCCCGTCCCGGCGAGCCATCCTATGAGCTCTACATCAAGGAACGCTCCGATGTGTTGAACGCGCTGAAGGAACGCGCCGATTTGGTCTACAAGACCTTCAGCAGCTTCGATGGCTATACGGTGAATCCCGTGCAGGGTGCCATGTACGTATTCCCCAAGATCGATATACCGCCAAAAGCGATCGAGGCGGCCAAGGCCAAGAATATGGCAGCGGATGTCTTCTATGCATTTGAACTGCTCGAGTCAACGGGTAGGTTGAACAATTTCACTGTTTTCAAATAATTGGATTTGACCATTTCTCTTGTCTCTTTTGTTTTCGTTAGGCATCTGCATTGTGCCTGGCAGCGGATTTGGCCAACTGCCCAACACCTACCACTTCCGCAGCACCATTTTGCCGCAGACGGACAAGCTGAAGCTCATGCTGGAGAAGTTCCGCAAATTCCATGTTGAATTTGTCAATAAATACAAGTAGACGCCCACGCCCACGCCCACTGTGAACGCCTCTTAATCCGAAAACCACTTTGAAATTCACTTTTAAACCATATTTTTTTTTTCTAAATACTTTTTTTTTCAAAATTAAATTGTTAAAAAAAGCTATATACAGAACATTTTTTAATTTGCATTCAATATATGGTATATATATATATATACATATATATATGGTATATATGTAGATCCACAATTATATTATATGTAAATTTCTCATGTGCCTGGTTTGTTTTTATTATTATTTTTTTTTATTTCTCGAAATGAATTTCAAGTTGCCAAATAACTAGATTGACAATAAGATTGTTTTGTTTGTATTTAGCAAAAAAGTTGTTTATCGCTTTGTTGCGTTACTTATATACACAATAACATGGTTAATAATAGATTGATTCAAAAAAGAGAACAATTTATATATATGTCCTTACGAGAAGTCATTACTTGATGTTATATTAATATATATTGTATTGTTGTTAAAAATATATATCAAATACACATTCAATTGGCATTCAGTTTCTAAATTCAAAATGGGCTAAGGAGCATAACATAGTGGAGCCTAAAAGTATGCAATGTCAAACTATATATACATACATATATGTATATATATATATATACATTATAAGCAAGCGCTACATGATTGTGAGTTTATCAATTGATCATTTTTGAAATTTTTAAAAAATTCTTTTAAAGTCAAATTGTTAAATATAAGTACCAAACGAATATCAAAACTATAGACCTAAAGTTGCGATGTAATTATTGCGTTGGAAATATTGATGTTTCGAGCTGACTTTACGTGCTAAACTTATCAATAAATGTAACGAAATGGAGAAGACTACTTGAAGAATGAACTAAAAGGAATGTCAAGGAATAGTAACACATCCAGAATACTTAAATTTTGATTCTTCTAGAGTATAGGGATAAACTGAACAAAAAAAAGTTGACTTAAATTTTAGCCATACTAGAATCGGTCGAACTTCCCCCAGTAGTTGTAGTTTTTGGTATTGGGCATTCCAACTTGAAAATACATGAAAAAAAGTCTGGATCCTCTTAAGAATCGATATCTTGAGACAAACAATTATTTGAAGCAAATTAACAATATGTATTTGAATGAATATTGAATTAAGAGGCAATCTACATGTCAAAATTTGCGCGTATATTTTGAATTTATACGTATTTTATTAATATTATTTTTAGGAAAACTCGATCTTAAATATTTGTGGATATATCGATAACTCGATTATTTTGCTGTCGACATCCACATTTCGATATTAAACTCGATTTACAGTTTGAATTTGCATCACTACACAGTAACGGTAAGTAAAGAAACGTGATTTTTTAGAATTTCATAATTTTTATTTACGTTCATCATAATCCTTTTTTTTACATTTTGGTAGATTACAAAACGAATTGAAACAAAAAAGAGAATCATTCACAAATACTTGTACCTTTCGCTTGTCTCGCGCTCCGGTTGTATGTTGCTGTTGTTAGTTAGTAGTTGTAGTTTGAGTGGTTGTTGTTGTTGTGGTTGTTGCTTTCGTGTTGTTGTTGTTGTTGTTTTTTCTTGTTTTGTTACGAGCTATACACTTACATTCTAAATATACATCCAACTTTGTGTGTTCGGGATTCTTTCTCAGCCGTTGGATCTTTACCTTTTGTTTTGTTTTCTTTTAACATAATAGAATAATTATTTAATTTTGCATTTTTCTTGTGATTGATTGTTGTTCTTGTCCGGATCTCACAATAGTTGATCATACAAAAAAAAAAAAAAAAAACCAAACGGTCTGTAATAGGAAATTTGATTTTGGCCACAAATAGCAGCGCTTTGTGTGTGTATGTGTGTCTAGGGATAGTGGCGGGTGTGAGTGTGTGGGTGTTGAACTGTGTCATGTGGTGCGGCATTCACCTAATGCCGATCCCTCGAGTCCGAGCGGCTGCGACGATCACGTGAGAAACTGCGACTGCGTGTCCGAGAGCGTCTTGGAGAACGTGATCTGTAATTAGATTGGCGTAGGTGGGGGCGGTTGGGTTGTGGCAAGTGAACACGTCGAGAGAGAGAGAGACAGAGAGAGAGAGAGAGTGGCAAAGAAAGAGAGAAAGAGAGAGAGAGAGAGAGAGAAATACAAAAAATTAAATAGAATTTTAAACTTGCGTTGAACATTTAAATAACGATTAAACAATGCTGTAACAATGCTGTGAGCACTGTCAACTCATCAGGATCTCCTCCTCTCATTTCTTTAGTTGCTATATGAAGGAGAGTTGGGAGAATTGTTTTTGCTTTCAATTCAATTTGTTGTGCTTGTTGTGGCTGTGGTTGTAGTCGTTGTAGTTGAGCTGAGCTGTGCTGAACTAAGGCATCTGCTGAGCTGGCATTCGATTCAATAGATTTTTTCAGTTTTTTTTTTCTTTTTTGGGCCCCGATTACGAAAGCGTTTGGTGTGGCATATTTAATGTAGTAGCTTGGTGGTGTTGGTGGTGGTGTTGGTGGTGGTGGTGGTGGTTGTGGTGGTTGGTGGCATATACAATATATATATGATGAGCAAAGCAGATTGAGAAGACTGTTGTTGTAGTTGTTGTTGTTGCTCAGGTTGTTCAGTTGAGAATCGACTGACTAAAGTAGTTGTTGTGTTGTTGGTGATTGATGCTTAATGCTGCCACACACACACACACCCACTCACCCACTCACACACACACACACACACACACACAGATACGCAGATGAAGAGCTGTTGTAGCTGCAGAAGGTGGCACAATAGCAGTTGGGGAACGGGGCAGAGCAGGGGGGATGCAAAGTCTCCTTGCTGTTGTCGTTGTTGTTGCTGCTGTTGTCGTTGCCGGTTGCTTCCGCGCTGTGCAGTTGCAGTTGCAAATAGATACATAAATATAAGTATCTAATTTTTGGTGGTGGTTGTTGTTGTCGTTGTACTAGACCAGACAATTAGCGTGTGTGTGTGTGTGTGTTTAGAGGAGAACAACAACAACGTACAAAACATAACGAACTAACAAACAAACAATAAGAAAAAAATGCGTACGTTAACAAGAACAAAAAAAAAATTATACAAAATTAATTTTACAAAATAGACAAATTAAATGTTTTCTTTTTTTTTTTTTGCAAATTTTACATACGCTTCTTGAACGGGACGCATATAGCGTGTTTTTTTTTTGCCCAGTTGCTTTAGGTGATAGTTGTTGTTGGTGGTTGGTGATATTGGTGGTGGTGGTGGTTGTTGTAGTTGTTGTTGTTGTTCAGTTCGCTTAAACGCATTGCGGTTGCAGGAGTAGTAGCACTAGTTGAAATATTGTTGTACTGAAGGTGAAGAATGAAGCGCAGCTCAGCTGAATTTGAAGAATTCGCATTTTTTTTTGTTTTTTTTTTTTTTGATGAAGTTTGGTTGATGCTGAGCTATTCATTAATTATTATTGGGATCACCCACAACCGGGGAGAAGAGAGGAGGTAGTAGTAGTTGTTGTGATGGTGGTGGTGGTGGTGTTGTTGTTGTTGGTGGTGGTGCAAGACTGAGAGCTAAAACAACAACAAAAGTTAAAAAAAAACCCAAATAAAAGCAGAGTTAAAAAACTTCATTGCTTTGTTGCACTTTTGATGCATGTAGCTGTAGTTGTAGTTGTAGTTGTAGTAGTAGTAGTAGTAGTTGTAGTTGTTGTTGTTGTTGTTGTACTTGTAGTTGTTGGTGGTGGTAGGCTGCTTGAAGATGAGAAGATGATGTTTATATACAGATATACATATGTGCATATATATAAATATACATATATATATACATATTTGAGGGACAGAAGAAGCAGTTGGAGAGCTGAGTTGTTGAGGCTGAAAACCCGGGCGATGAGACGCTGATAGGCGTTGAAGACTGAAGACTGCAAGTTGTCTTAAAGTTGTCTAAAGTTGTAGTAGTAGGCTGTTGGAAGCGTTGATTGGTTGATTGATTGATTGGCTGATTGATTGATTGGTTGCTTGGTTGGTGTAATTGGAGTTAGATTTGATTGCTTGCATTTGCTGGGTCAGTTGT
This sequence comes from Drosophila rellima, assembly GCA_035043635.1. NCBI lineage: Eukaryota > Metazoa > Arthropoda > Insecta > Diptera > Drosophilidae > Drosophila > Drosophila rellima. Next base: position 4,901,020 of record JAWNMV010000302.1, on the reverse strand, counting down.
TGAACTTGCTTGTTGTTGTTGTTGTTGTTGTTGGTTGGTTGGTTTGTTTGGTGTTGATAGTGTTGTTGTTGTTGTTGTTGTTGTTGTTGTTGTTAATATGTGTGAGCAAATGGTTGTTGTTCGAAAAGTAGAAGCTATGATGAAGAATGAAGATTGTTGTTGTGGTTGCTGTTGTTTTGGTTGTTGTTATTGTTGTTGTTGTTGTTGTTGTTGGTCGGGTGTTGATTGATTGATTGACTGCTCACACGATTGCGCTTTGCTGGCCCGTCGCATTTGGTGATTGTGTGCGTGCGTGTGTGTATGTGTGGGTATGTGTGAATGCGAGAATGAGTATGAGATAGAAAGAAAGAGAGAGTGAGTGAGTGAGTGAGTGAGTGCTATGTTGTGCAGTGTTGCTTGTTGATGCTCGTTGCTGCAACTTGCTGCAGCCGACTGATGAACATACATACATAGTATGTTACACACATACACTAACGTATGTACGTTTGTGTGTATGTGCTGCTGAGAGAGCTTGAGAGTAGCAGCATATGCTGTGGTTCTTTGTTCTTGTTGCTGTTCTTGCTGTTGTTGTTGTTGCTGTGGCTGTGGTTAATACAGTCAGCGGAATATATCATATTTGTTGAAATTGGCAATTATCATAAAGCCGCAGAATTTTGTTCTTGTTGTTGGTTGTGTTGTTGTTGTTGTTGTTGTTGTTGTTGGTGGTGGTGGTGGTGAAATGTGTGTAATAGGAGGAGCAGGAGCTGTTGTTGTTGTTGTTGTAGTTATGAGACGTGAAGTTGTTCTTGTTGTTGTAGTAGTTGTACTTGTTGAAGGAAGAGGAGGAGTAGTAGAAATTCTAGTAGTAGTAGTAGTAGCTGTTGTTGTTGTTGTTCTTGTTGTGCTTGTAGTAGAAGTAGACTTTATCCTGCAAAATGATTGTGAAACCACATTAAAAACGGGCCCCATTCGTTGATTCGATTTATTTGATTAAAGAGTTTTTTGTTTCTTCTAAATTTGATTATTGTATTCTGTTTACTAAAACACAACAAATTTATACAACGGCCAAACCGACTTGCTGTAACAAGTGGGCAATAAAGGGGAAAACGGGAAAGTTTCGTTTGATTCGAGGGTTGGGGATATAGTAAAACAAATCATGAAAGTAAACAATATACAAAAAAAAAAAAAACAAAAAACAAAACAAAATTTGAAATATATACTATCGACTATCTATTGAGCAGAGCACCGTATTGTATTGGACTATTTAGTGTCCAGCCCCTGATTATCGATAATCGATTTTCAGACTTTGGAATCTGTGCACAATGGATGCGCACAATACTACTGTAAATGTATATGTGTATGCGTGTTAGTGTGCGCTGTGCTCACTTTTACAACCGGGAACTGCAATCATTCTTGTATGTATACGCACATTGGCGGGCGGGCCCAAGCGTTACCCATATTTTTGTTCTGTTTCTGTTTCTGTTTTTGTTTTTGTTTTGCCTCAAATCGATTTATCATACTTTTTGTGTGTGTTCTGATTTATTTTCTTCTTTTTGGCCAGCTCATATACAATGCGCAACGTCTTTGATGCCACATATACACACACAGATATACATACATACATACTTATGTATGTACATACATATACAATATTTTAATACAAACATATGAATATGTATGTGGAAAAATAAAAAGACAGGTGAACACAATGAATGACACTCACCTATAACGTCCGCCAGCATCACCAGCGCGAGCAGCGGCACCTCCTCCACCACCGCTGCCGCTGCGTCCACCACGACGGCCGCCTCCTCCTCCGCCGCCGCCGCCGCCGCCTCCACCGCCACCGCCGCGACCTTCGCGTGAACGACCGGAGGACATTTCAACTCGTATGCGTGTGCCACAGCAGCGTGTACCGTCCAGTCCGCGGGTCGCATCCTCAGCATCGCGACGATCCTCGAACTCAACGAATGCAAAGCCAGGTGGATTGCGTGCAACCCACACATTTCTCAGGGGTCCGTATTTGCTGAAGGCGTTTTCAATCTCATATTTTGAGGCCGATGAGCCCAAATTGCCAACGTAGACTTTGCAGGCCAAATCCCATTCACGATAGCGTGGCATTATGTATTTGTATATATATATTTATAGATAGATAGCAGTTGCTAACTTTTTTTCGAGTTTTATTCTTGCCAACTTATGTATTAATTGCGTCGCTAGGTACACACAAAAAATTTTCACTAGCAGCAGGCAGACACAACCACGCTTACGTAGAGAGAAAAATTAATTTGCGATTGTCAGCTATCGATACAGAGGGGGCGAAAAAAAGATGGCAGCCACTTATCGATAGCCAGTACACAATACTGTGTGTATGCAAAGATATCTATCGATATGTCGAAGGGTTCATCGAGAATTTAAATAACATTAAAAGTGGTTAAATTTCAAGGATTTATATTTAAAAAAAAGAACAGATTTCAAATTCAAAAGCTGTTAAATGCTTTAAATATATATTTACCTTCGTGTTTTTGCAGCCCTGCGAAGTAGCAACCCTGGTGTTTGACAGTGCGGCACCATCACGCACAGCTGAGCTCTCCTATTATTTAATCGCACAAAATTTCGTTGAATTTAACAAAAACTTCAATAAAACAACACAGTACAAAATGGCTAAGAGCCCAGAAACTGTTTCTTTAGACCAATTGGACAAGGATCAAATGAAAACAGTGAGTAATGTCGCCAACTTGATTGACAAATACGCAACAAAAGTGATGCAATGTGCAATCGAATCAAGCGCCTGGAATATGTTCATATATATATATATATATATATGTATATTTACGACAATGTACTGAGAGCAACGTGTATAGTTTTCAGATTTCCTCATGTCATACAACAAACTATCCGAAATGTGCTTTACGGATTGTGTGCGCGACTTCACCTCGCGCGACGTCAAGGACTCCGAGGTAAGTTTCCAATTTACCCGGTCTATACGACAGCTTAAATAGATCCAAAGAAATTGATTAAGTGGCCAATATAAACTTGGCCGGTTAAAGAATAAAACTAACGAATTCCGATTTCTAGGAGAAGTGCTCGTTAAATTGCATGGAAAAGTATCTGAAGATGAACCAACGTGTCTCACAGCGCTTCCAGGAATTCCAAATGATTGCCAACGAGAATGCATTGGCCATGGCCCAAAAGACCGGCAAAATATAGAGGGCTATAAGCTCATCAATTTTGTAGAGTTTAGTTAGCAACACACACACCGAGACCCGAGCAAACAATGCATTTTTGTTGCATTTGTATTGTCTTTAACTAGAAATTAAATAAATACCAAAAACAAAAGCAATTATCAGGCTAGTTATGGTTGTAACTCGACAACGATTCGTATTTTATTATTTGTCGAACTTAATGCAGTTTTGAGATTACAATAGCCGACTATACACTAGATTCTTTCTATAGTTTTCATGCTTTGTATTTAGAATATCTCTGAAATCAGTTTCTGCACAAGAATTTTTATAGATATGTAACTAGAGGTCGGTGTTATTTTTATTATTTATTTGGGAATCTTGTTTGGTAATTTAAAATAAAAGATGACAAATCGATGAGGGAGAGAGGGATTTGGGCCTTTCGTTCGTTCGATTGGTTCCATTGTACCACGCAGAGCAACAGAGGGTTAATCAGTTCAGCCTCATTGAAATTATTTGTAGAATTTTTGGGGCGCCGCGCAATTGCTTATGTGTTAATGCCTAAAAACTACATTTAAGTAACGTTGACAGTGGCCTGTAATTGTACGTTAATTAACTCGACATTATGATTATCTAGCTAGCAGCTAAATCAACGCATTGCAAGCGATCTTAGCCAGTTGTCGGAGCACAATTTGCAATAATTACTACGATCATTACATTATTGTTGTTTAACTTATGGTTGGAAGCCATCGCCTGCGGCTTACAATTCAATACTTGGAGCTACACACGCTTTGTTGGCCTGCAGCTGAAGCAACTCGCACGTTCGTTCAGTGACTGGGGCCGCCAGCCTCTGAGGGGAAGCCTTCAGCTTCGTTGATCAATGCATATTCCAAGATGACGCGACTCTCTTTGTATCTACCAAAAAGAGACAAATATCAATTGTGTGAGCAAGAGGGCAATACAAAAGGTGTAGAAGAGGGTATTCTTTTTACTCTTTCTCTATCTAACTCTTCTGTCTCTCTGTTACTCAATGCACTCACTTTTGTGTCTCCTCGGTGGCAAACTCGTACATCCAGCCAAGCTTGGCGCCACAGCTCTTGCACATGACATCGCGCACCATGTGGCGACCCGTCAGCATGACCCGCTCCTGGATGGCGCTAAAGGTCAAGTTGACCACACGCTTGAACAGATAAGCGCGCCCTGCGTAAATTGTTTTTTTTTTTTTAGGAATTTACAAAAATTTGGTTTTGCTTTATAATTGAAATGCTCACCGGTGGCGCCCGTAAAGCGAGTGCTTATCAATTGACTGCGATTAGTCAAATTCGTGTGACATTGTGCACAGTTGAACAGCTTTAGGCCGCCGAGATGCTCCAGAAAGATGCGTCCCATATTTTATTTTAGAATACTTCTATTGTCTTGGTTCTTTTTTTCTGTGCAACTGTTTACCTGCTTTTATTTGCAGTGTGCCTGTGTGTGTGTATGTGTGCGTGTGCGTGAGTGTAGAGTTTCTTTGTTTGCTGATGCTGCTGGAAAAATGTGTAATAAAAGCGTTATTAGTAATAGCACGCAGCGAAATTGCGTATACTCGTACAGAATATTGTGTGTGGTGTAAAGCTTATCTGCGGTGCTTTTTACTTGGTATTCGCTTAATTGCAAGTACGCAACTCAACGCATACAGCTGTTCCTGAAGGTGCAACGTTAACGCACGGCCTACGACGTCCACAAATGCAATAGCAATGATGTAAACAGCACAACATCAAGTAACTGACTTTGATTTAGAATGCAGCTCGCTAATTACGACGCCACGGACAATACAAAACAAACAAAAAACACTTCCAGTAGCAATAACAACGCAACTCTTTCTAGGGCTGTCGAATAACTATCGATATCTTTGTTGTGTTGCAATCGATTGTGTGGTAGTTTCGATGCTTTTAAAAGTGTGAAACAGATTAAAAGTAGATTTTGATTAAATGTGGATTCCGTCAAGCACAAAATAATGTTAGCAAAAAAAAAATAGGGACAATCTTATCACACAAAAGTAAACGAAATCAGCTCCGAGGCAGATGTGGAATAGTAAAAAATTTGATTATTTGTATAACCGTTCACTTCGATAAAATTGCAGTCAATAATCAATAGTTTCTGGATATATTTTTAATATTCGCGAAATCCCTTTACTGATTAAGATTTGTTTAAATAAATTCAAATCTAATCTCAAAATGTTTCGGGAATACCCGCAGTATAAAATGTAAATATAATGAAATCGAAATGCGTTGCAGGAATGCCACTTTTATGTATTTAACATGTCGAACACTTTGCAACACTGGCACAGTCTTTTTGTGAGTCTCGCGTGTTGCGTTCGCACGCATCTTTTATAATTTCAACAGTCACAATGAGCAAAATAGATAAATCGCTGCAGTTTCATGAACTGGAGCTGGACCAATGCATTCTTAAGGTAAGAGCGCATATATTTGTCATATCAGATGTAATCCAATGCCATGCAATTATCAATAACAGGCAATTGCGCATCTCGGTTGGGAGCAGCCCACGTTGATTCAGTCGACGGCAATTCCATTGCTGCTCGAGGGGAAGGATGTTGTGGTGCGGGCACGAACTGGATCTGGCAAGACGGCGACATATGCCCTGCCCCTTATACAGAAGATCCTCAACTCGAAGCTGAATGCAAGTGAACAGTGTGTCAGCGCATTGGTTTTGGCGCCCACAAAGGAATTGTGTCGTCAGTCGCGTCAGGTGATTGAACAGTTGGCCGCATCGTGTGGCAAGGTGGTGCGTGTAGCCGATATTGCCGGCAGCTCAAATGATGTGGCTACCCAGCGACATGCGCTCGCCGAGCGTCCAGATATTGTGGTGGCCACACCAGCAAAGATCTTGGCACATTGCGATGCAGATGCCGTCAATTTGCAGCATATTGAGACTCTAGTGGTGGATGAAGCGGATCTGATATTTGCCTTTGGCTATGAGAAGGACTTTAAGCGATTGATGAAACATTTGCCGGCCATTTATCAAGCGGTGCTCGTCTCCGCGACCATAACAGATGATGTGGTGCGCATGAAGGGATTATGCCTGCGAAATGCCATCACACTGAAGCTCGAGGAACCGGATCTGGTGTCGCTGGAACAGCTGACACATCAACGCATATTGGCCGAGGAGAATGACAAGCCAGCGATACTGTGTGCTCTATTAAAGCTCACCCTAATCCATGGCAAGAGCATCATTTTTGTGAACAACGTGGATCGCTGCTACAAGTGAGTTGAGATACATAGCTGGAAATGAATCAATCCAGCTGCCTGATGATGACAAAACATTAATTCAATGGGAGTGCGCAGCTGGCAACAGTTGGCGCACGCATGACCATAGCCTAATCTTCTCTCTGATGGAATTGGATAATTGGAATAATTCTAGAAATTCGTATAGCTTTAGTCATATGCTATTAATTACCTTTTATGCTTTCTGCTCCTTAGGGTACGTTTGTTTCTGGAACAGTTTGGCATACGCTCCTGTGTGTTGAACTCGGAGCTGCCAGCGAATATTCGCATCCATACCATTGCACAGTTCAATAAGGGCACCTACGACATCATCATTGCCTCCGATGAGCACATGTTGGAGAAGCCAGCGGGTGGCAAATCCAAACGTAAATCGAAACAGGGCGACCACGAGTCGAGTGCGTCGCGTGGCATCGATTTCCAGGGTGTCAACAATGTGATTAACTTTGATTTTCCACGCGATGTCACCTCATACATTCATCGGGCTGGACGCACAGCACGCGGCAACAACAAGGGATCTGTGCTGTCCTTTGTCAGCGTCAAGGAGCTGCCCATCAACAATGCCGTGGAGCAGAAGCTGCGCACTTGTTTCGGCAGGGAAACACTCGCCAAGCGGGACACACAAGTGCCCAGCAGCTCCAGCTCCAGCTCGGCAACCGATGCTGCCAATCCGCCCAACATGGAGGCGACCGACAGCAAAACCGTTGAACAACTGAGACGCAACTTTGCCGACAGCAAAGATCGCAATCCCAAAGAGACTAGCGACGACATCATCAAGTGAGTGGTGATTACCAATAATAAAAGTACCGAGTATTCTATATAATCTATTTGAAATCATCATATTTTTTGTTATCCATTTGTAGACTCTATCAATTCAAAATGGAGGAAGTGGAGGCATTTCGTTATCGTGCCCAGGATTGTTGGCGTGCTGCAACTCGAGTTGCGGTTCATGACACACGGATACGTGAGATCAAGACCGAGATACTCAACTGCGAGAAGCTCAAGGGTTTCTTCGAGGAGAACCAACGCGATTTGCAGGCGCTGCGACACGACAAACCAACGCGAACGATTAAAGTGCAATCACATCTATCGCAAGTGCCCGATTATATTCTGCCCACGGCTCTCAAGCGTGTCGCCTTGAATCCACCTCCAGCGCAAGCAGCAAAACAACCTCGGATCAGTGGAGCGAAAGCCGCATTCCAACGTCAGAGCAACGATCCTTTAATGGTCAGCGAGGTCGACTACAACAAGCGACGTGGCGCCTCCAAGCGCAAAAAGACCAAGTGATGGGAATGATCAGCATCCCATAGTTGTCCTATAGTTTATTACGATTTGTTGTCTGTGCGCTGTGAGCAGAAAGATGAGAACAATCCTTCGGCTTTCCTTCTTTCTTTTTTTTTTTTAACATTTTCTGCCTTTTGAAATCGATTGTGTGGAACCCAAATAAACGTTGTACTCCCTGTGGAGTGAAATACCATTGAGAATTTACTCTTTTGCTCAGGTTTTATTTCAATTTTGTGCGTTACAGAAATTGTTTCCAAACTGAATCTTAAAAAATTTGAACTTTATAAAAATTTATATATTTAGTCATAAAAAACAGGTATAAATTAAGTTTGAATGCATAAGAAAGTTAAATGCCAAATTATGGCCAAAATGGCATTCGGTTTGGAACTCTGTTCAGTTTTGGCAAAGTTATGAAAGGATAAAGCTATGGGCCTAAATGTAACTCGAAAAATCGTTATTAATCTTAATGAAATAAACTACATTTTTAAATTAAAACTTTACTATTTATTTCTTATTCTTGTTTTATATTTATTTTGTTTTTTGTTGTTTGTCTATGTTACAAAGGATAAACTATATTGCGCGTACTTGAACACTACATGCATGCTTAAATTTACTATATATATATATATATATATATATATATATATATTAATATTTATATATATTTCTATATGCATACATATTCATTACGTTTTTGTCAACATACTTGTATTATATTTAACTTCTTGGGGCTTTTCGAAAATGCATAGAATTGTTGTGTGTAACTAATTTGAAAACAGTGTTTTGTTGGCTTCGCGAGATTCGAGATAGCGAGAGATTTTTGTTTAATTTGTTTTGTAAATTTAAAATTTGTTTGAGATTCAAATTTGATCTAGAGAATTCTTGATACAAATATCATTCAATCAATTAAGTTGGGTCGTCACGTGGAATGTGAAGACAAGATTGTGGTTGAAAGTTGAAAGATTCATAGGAATCGGTTTTAGACGCCCGCGTAGACGGGCAACTTGGCCGTTTCGACCTTGTCCACGACCTTGAAGGAGGGAAAGAGTCCGCCCTGATTGGTGCGCGTATTCTTGCCCTTGGAATTGCCATCCCAATGGTTGCCCGCAACCGAAACAAGATCCCCGACCTTCAGCTGCAGATCGTCATGGGAGCGCGGCCTGTGCGCAATTACAGCCCGCCGATTATGCGGATTCTGTCCGCCATAATAATAGATATCGTCCAAGGACTTAAATCGATACGCCGCATCCGGATACATGGTCTGCATTATCTCATAGGCAACGCGACAGACTTGCGATGAGAATGTGCAAACCAAATAGTCCGACATGGATAGCAAGTGTATATCCAAGATGATGCCATTCAGTGCCGTGTCCGTATAGCGTGTGGAGACGGCTGCCATGCGTGCCACCTCGGCATCGCCGATTATCTGATATTGTGGATACTTTTTGCGCGCCTCCTCAATCACTCGGGCATCGTCCGAGGCCAGAAAGATGCGACGCACAACGCTGCTGCCATTGATCTCCAGCGTCCGATAATAATCCTCCACATGCGTCATATACTCCTCAATGCCATGGAATGCCGCCTCCGTGCCCACCTTGTCCGTTCTTCGGACATGTACCCTGCGGAGCATTGAATGCATTTCAACTATTATAGTCCAGTTCAAATACAACTCACCCCACAATGGGACGCTCCCAGCCGAGATTACGCATGCCGGAGTTGAGGAACTCCCGTGTCGCCGTCTGTGGACGCAGCAGATATTTGAGAAATTGTCCCACCCACCAGACAATGGGATCACCATGCAGTCGCTTCAGACGCGGCGCCAAATCCTCGGGCACGGCCAATGGCAGATACGGCGGACGTGGCATCAGCGAATCAATGATGGGCAGCACCAACACTTGCGTATTCGGTTTGCCCGGCCAATTATATGCATTCGCAGTGCCCGCGTCGTGGCAACTGTTCGACACTGGACGGAACACCTCCTCCCAGCCGCCTTTGTGATAACGCCAGCCCCGGGACTTCAGTATCAGGGTCCGCTCCGTGGCATAGGCGACGATGAAGCAATAGACCACATGATGCAGTTGGCAGCCGTAGCCACAGCCCTGAAAAACAAGCCACGTGAGAGATTATAAACGAGCAGAGAGTTGACCAAAGTTATGGGGAAATTCATCAAAATTAATTAAATTAGTGAAAGTAAATCTGGGAAAATTCAAATGAATTTGTCTTTCTTATAGTTATTTAAATATAAATTTAAAGAATACCAAAAACAGAAGCATATCAAAGCATTCAAAGTAAATCAAAGGGAAGACAGAGACAGAGACAGAGAAAGAGGGAGAAAGCTAAGCGATTCTTAAGAGTTTAAGAGGGGATTCCCAGAAGTAAATGAATCACAAAAAGTAAGTTAAGTAAGTAAGGATGAGAAAGAAGCGGACATTAAATAAATTACTAATTGAGAGTTAAATCAAATTGAGGAAGATGGACATGCAGATAGTTAACAAATGTTAAAATACAAAATTAACAATTAATGATAAAAACAAAGACAGGAGAAAGAGATCTTAAGCTTCAGCTTAATCTTAATCTTAATCTTAAGCTTCAGTGTGTGATTGAGACCTTGTTCAGTTTGCAGACCAATTTGCGGGCATTTTCGCAATCGCTGGGATTCTGCAAATGCTCCAAGCGCCGCTGGACAAGATCACTGAGATCGTTGGCCTCCTTGTGCCGCCACGCCTCGTAGCCATCGACGCGACGCAATTGATCCATGTCGCTGAGCAGCGATCTCTTGTGCTCGGCACCCTGCAGCAACACCTGCTGTATGGACTCCTCCAGCTCGGCATTTAGATTGGCATTGGCATTGGCATTGAGCATTGAGATTACCACCACTTGCCAGAGATTTACGTATTTTGCCCAGTTCACTGCTGAAATAATTCCAAATCTCCGCTATATTTGTCTGCACACGTCGACGCGTCAGCTCGTATTCCAAGCTGGGCTCAACACCAGGCTGTCCATGGAGCTCGGAGCTGAGCTTGGACTCCTCGAAGCCGCCCAGTCGATACAGGCCATGATTGGCCATATCCGAGTCCGCTGGCACCATCTCAAAGAGCGTATCGTCGAAATTCGAGTCGGATTTTGGATTTTGTGCATCATTCTCTAGTCTTTGGATTAGTTTCAAGGCGCTCGGTTTGTCCAACTGTTCGCTGTGTGGCAAATAGACAAGAAACAGGTGTGTGTGAGTGCGTGTGTATGTGTGTGTGTGTGTGTGTGTAAGTGAGGATACCTCATACGAATTCCTAATCGATTTTTGATAAATATATATTTTAAGCATAAATTAGATTAATTATTATTAATTTTTTAAATGAGACTAGGAAAAGGACACCGCATATAAATTCCGAATAATTTTCTAAGAATTAGAATGGCAATAAAAAAAAAACTATTATTATTATTTACAAATTTTCAAATTCTAAGTATTATATTAATATCGACATTCTTATAGGGCATCGTATGAGATTGTGTGTGTGCGTGTGTGTATGTGTGTGTGTGTGTGTGTGTGTGTGGGAGGTAATGATGTGTAATTCCTCGCGAGCGATTTATGACATGAACAGCGGCAATTTTTGCATACGAATGGAGCGGATTAAATGATGGCAATAAAATGAGTGTGAAGTGTGTGTGTGTGGGGGGGGGGGCTTGATGAGGGGGCGTGCTAAGCGGCTTGTGGCATGTTATAGTGTTATGAATAGGTAGGAAACGGTTGGGGAATTAAACGTACCTCATCAGCTCATCGATAAGTTGTTTGAGCTCCTCGTTACGTTGCTTTGTATGCTCCAGCAATTGCAGCGCTTGATTAATGCGACGTGCATTGAACTCATTATCACCGTTTGTTAATGACAATCCCTGTGCTCCTCCTGCTGCTGCTCCACCGGCTCCTCCTGCTCCGCCTACTCCTCCTCCTCCAACGCCACCTGCCTGTGCTTGTGTGTTTGTTAATTTGAGCACAAATACATAGACAAGCACCGCCCACGCAAGCACAAAGATGATCAATGCGCGTACCCAGGAATTGGATGAGGAGCCAAACAGCTGACGCACCAACAACATTGCTTACTTCCTTATCTAACTAACTTAATATCCAAGCCTCCTTCTCCTTGTCCTTATCCTCGTCCCCTATTGTAATTAGCCTGCGTGTGTGTGTGTGTGTGCTTGTTTATGCATGTGTGTGTGCGCGTTTTGTGGCACAGCTTTGTTAAATGCAGTGTGTTCAAGTGTATTTCGGCCGTTTTTGTCGCATAGTCACATTGTTTAGCTACTGTTTGGCGGCATGTTGCTAATTCCACGGCACTTCATTTTGCTAACAAATAGCAAGTTTCTTCAAGTTCCTTATTTTCTTTTTTTGCAAATAAATAAATAAATAACAAAGTTGTGTCGTTTCGTTCTGAAAAAGTTCAAATGAACGGGTTATTAAGATGAACGATTGAACTTATTCAGCAAATTGAACTAAAAACCCCTAGCCTAGCCGATAAAATACCATTACGTGGCAATCCCTCACAAAATAAAAGACGTATTTTATCGATGGTGTCATCGAAAATTGGAAACCGTTGTCAAGGTTGCCACATTGTTTTTTTGTTTTCGTTCAAAACTTGGGTCAAGTTGGCAGCCTTGTTCCTCTACCGTTAAAGTGAAAAGGACGCGCTCAAATTAAAAATACGAATGGCGCAGCATTTTGAGAATATGGATACATCGAGACAACTCCCATACGTACATCAATTATATATTCAAAAACTGTCGAGGACGCCAAGTGAGAAAATTCACAAACATCTGTTCTAAATGTAACTTCAACTAGGTTTCATTTGTTTTTTGATTTTGTTGGGGTATACTCTTAATATTTCACAATTTATTTTTGGACTTATGCTATTAATTAAAATGATTATAATTTTGAAATGATGTTCTAAAAATCTGGATCGGTATCGATAACGTTTCCAATTGGAAAACATAGCAAGAGCAGAGCTCAAATTGTATAACGTATGTGTAATTCCAATTCCAAATTGTAGATCAGCGCCAAATGAATGCGTTTAATGCTATTAAAATTTAGTTTGTTAAATCAAATGAAAAATTATTATCGTATATAAATTATAAAAAATTCAGTATTATATATAGTATTAAAAAAAACGGCGTACACATAAATTATAAATTATATTATTACAATTACGACCACAAAAATTTCGTATTGTTTTAAATGAGTGTGTTGTTGTTTTTTTCGTTTGTATTTTGTTGGTTTCTTGTTGTGTTTGTATTTCTCCTTTTTTGTTTGCTTCGTCGACGTTGGAAGCGGCGTCGAATGCTCCATGAGTGTGAGTGGAAGTGTGTGTGAGGAAAGGGATGTGTTCTTGCTGTTGTTGTGTTGTGAGAGAAAGAGTAAGAGAGCGCGTGTGCCGATTAATTGAAACGTTCGGTCGAGTGGGTGGGGGGGAGGAGGGCGATGATCTCGGAATTTGATGCGACAAGTTTTGATTTATTGTTAAATTTAAATACTTATATAAATTACGTTTTTTTTTATTATAATTATTGTTTTTTTTTTTCATCCGTTTCTTGTATGTAGTGGGCAACTGCGGCATTTGTAAATTTTTTTATATTTAAATGTTGACTTTTTTCAATATCGTTTTTGTTTCATTTGACTGTGTAAAAATATCAATTTTTGTTCTGATTTAATAGTTACTATGTATGTATTCGCTTTTCGTTACTCATGTTTCTCCATTGAATTTTTGATGATTTATCGCTGGTTCAAATTGTTGTTGTGGTTGACTTTTTCATATATGGCTATTTTCTTCTCTTTTTTTGCACACATTATCAATCTCGTTGATCCCTCATCTATCCATTATAATGTTTATCCTCAATTTCGCGCTCGCACTATATTTCTAAGTATTTTGTTTTTGCTTGCTGCTGTGTGTGTGTTACGTGAAATGGTTTTGCTGTGGCTCCGTTATGCGTTTCTTCTTCATCATCATCATCTGTTATGCTTACGTTACGTTATGCTATTATGCTGTGTGTGTGCGCGTGTGTGTGTGTGTGTGTGTGTGTGCAATTGCTGTGCTGTTTCTGTTATAACTTTTTAACTCCTTGCTATTTGCTCATGTTCTTCATGTTGTGTGTGGTTATGGGGTGTGTGTGTGTGTTGTGTTGCTTCTCGTTATATGTTTTGTATATATATATTATATATTATATGTATAATTAGTTGTTTTTTTTCTTTTTGTTTTTGTTTTTCGCTTAATAGTAAAATTTCTTGAATGTTGTTGTGGCAAAGTGTGTTGTAGGTAATGTTTGCTCTCAATGTCGACTCGAACTGCACTACATACATATGTCTTTCCACCAGTTACGCACGACGGCGACGGCAACGTCAGCTGCTCATCTCAGTTGCAGCTCAGTCGCTGCGCAGTTTCTTAAGCTCCGGCGACGATTTGTCTGCTGCTGCGATCGCTGCCGATGTTGCGTTCGCTGCTGCCTCCATATCGCAATGGAGCGCTGTACGCTTCTGTCCAATAGATGGCGCTGACGCTGCCACTACTGTCTGCAATTGTTGCAGCTTATTGTTGGTACGCAAATTGCTGTTGCTGCTGTTGCTCTCATCAGCCTCTAGCTCATCATCGACATCCTCATCGTCATCCTCATCATCGTCTTCCTCATCCTCGTCCTCCTCATCATCATCTTCATCCTCATCGTCATCCTCATCATCTGGATGCGCCGGCAGCGACGCCGACGCCGCTGTTTCCAACGTTAAAACACCATTGCCAGCGGCATTGCCATTGCCATTGCCATTGGCTGCGACAGCAGCAACTGTTGCTGTTGTAGTTTCTGTTCCTGTTCCTGTTGCTGTTACTCCTCCTGCTCCAACTGCACCGCCTCCACCTCCACCTCCAGCTGTTTTCTGTCCATTGTTATTCAACTTGTTGTTGTTGTGTGCTGGCGCCTCGAGATTACTTTCCGAATCGGATACACCGCCAATTGGTTCGCCATCCTCTGTCGATGTGGTTGTTGCCGTGGTCTGTGTGGTATTATCATCAATGATCGGCTCCTCCTGTGAGGTTGAATCATTTGATACAAAATTCGAATCGCCATCCTGCAAAGCGGCAGTGTTGTTGTTGTTGTTGTTGCTGTTGTTGCTATTGTTGCTGCTGTTCATCTTGGCCAGAGCCGAATTGAGTGGCAACAAGGCAATGGGATTGGTGTTCTCATTCTCCGTCTCCGATTCTGTAGCCGTGTTGCGTCCACCTAAACCATAAACACAACAATTAATCCAAAGTTACTAAAGAACTAAAGACGAGTCAGCCCGACTATCAGATACCCGTTACTTAACTTAAATACAAAGTTAAATCATATGGATTGATTTGGTTGAATTTTTCTTTTTAGCTTTAATTTGTTAAAGCAGTTAGAATTCGAAAATCAAAAAATACTGCATACTTATAGGCGTCCAACTTGCTTAAGAACTTAAAACAACCATAAGTTGCATTAAATTTATTCGATCTTATTCCAATTAAGTAGTATAAAAGATAATAACAAAAGGGAACGTTTAATGAAGATTTCAAAAACAGTCTGATGTCGGGTCTATATATTTGACCCCTTTTACTGTTGCCCTCAGATTAACGAGTATAAAACGGATATGATTTGAATTTTCTTACCTGCTCCGAGACTTTCGTCATCGACATCGACAGCGACGCCATCGTTGGTATCCTCGCCATCGAGAATTTTATTTTTGCTGCTCAGACTTAGAGTGAGGCTGCCATTTGTGTTGGTGTTAGTGTTTGAATTGCTGTTGGCAACGACAGCGCCGGGCGGGGGCATGTCATCCAATAGCTCGGGACTGAGGTCATTGGCCACATAGTGTGACCACAACGCCAACTCGACACGATGCGGCGACCAATGCGGCGTCTCGCCGCCAACTTCGGCATTGAGACGCTCGACCGTTGATTGAATGTGTTGGACAAAATTGAGGTATTCCTTGGTCGTATAATCAATGCCCTCGATCTCTGGTATGGCCATCAGACACTCATCGGCCATAAAGGGCGCCGAATCGGGTGCGGCAGCGGTCAACAGAGCGGATGCCATCGTTGTGCCAACACCCTTAAGATTCGATAATGCTGTGATCGCTTGCTCCAAATTTGGTAGTTTGCGAAAGGCCTTTTTAGTCTCCTGGATGACGGCACGTGGTGTATTGACCTTAACCAGATACGATAGTTGTGGATAGAATTTACCACGCGATTGTTTCCATTTCATTGCCTGGACCAATTCATCGTAGACCAAATGTGCATCCTTCCCTCGGGCCTTGATCAGGCCGGGCAATTCGTTTTGAAACCATTGATCCAAACGGATTAGCTCCTGTGGTTTCTTGCTCTTCTTCTCAGCCTTCATTTTGAGCACCTCCGGGTAGAGTTTATAACAGTATTCAAACTGTGTGGTGCTTCCATTCTCGAAGAACGATGCTGTCGCTTTGCCGATTGACATTGTGACGATCGGTTAATCGGTTAATCGGTTATCGATGATCGCTTATCGATTACGGTGTTCTTATTTTAAGCGTCCGCCTGGATAAACCGGATAATCGGCGGATAGTGTATACTAGTTCAATACGTTTTATCCCAACTTCTGTATATCGACAACAATAGTGACATCGTTGTTGTTTTTATTGTTATAATTATTAATGTTGCAGCACCGTTGTTGTCAGTTGTTTCATCGCCGGCGAAAACGTTGTCATGAAAATAGAAGAAGAAGCAGAGGCAGAAGGTAGCGCGCAAGAAGCGCACAACACAAGAGCACAAATTAGCATTTTACAGTTAACATTTGACGAGAGAGAATTAATATAAGAGAGAGCATTTCTCTAAACAACATAATTTAATTACTTTCACTGTTCGCTTTTATTTGTTTGTTTTCTTTTCCGTCAATTTGTGAGAATTTGCAATACCGTTAAACACACATTTCATTTGCAATTTGCAATTTTTCAGGGCACAGCAAATCGAATCGAATTTTTACTCTCCGTCGCAGTCGCAGTCAGCACCAACAGTCAGTCGGGTTCTTTTTAGTCGTCGTCGGTCTTTCGCACGCACACATGCAAGCAAACATGCACACGCACACACACATACATACAGTGACTCGCTCACACACACACACAGCAGGCACGCATACTTACATACATACAGTGGCTGAAAGGCAAGCACGCACACACTCACAAACACAGAGTCAAAACGGGGCAACGAAATTTCTTTTCTTATATTGTATATTTTGACAAAATGGCATTAAATAAATACGAAGCGCGATTTGCACAACTAACAACTAAAACATAACATCATTCAGCTACAGTTTGAGTTTGAGAGCTGTTGTCCGACTCGGATTCGAATTCGGAGTCAAGAGGCCACCAAAGCGAAATTCGAATGCGAAACGCGAACGTGAATTATATTCGTCGTTATATTCGTATGCGAGAATTGCAGCTGCTGCTTACCTTTGGGGTTTTTTTTTTGTTTAAAAAAAAATATGAAAAATTTGTATATGTAGAAAACGTTTTGTAGCCGCTCTCCGTATCGTCGTTGTTGTTTGTATTATTATGTATGTTATTCTTATATTATTTTAGTTTCTAGCACGTCGCGCGTCGCCAGTATATTTGTATATTTTTATAATATTAAACAATTTCGCTTGCGACCGCCGCTTTTAGTTGCCGCCTGTCTTTCGTTCTGTCCACAGCGAGGCAGTCAGCCAAACAGCCAGAGCCAGAGAGAGAGCCAGCCAGCAATAAAACTAGCAGTAGTCGCTGCCTCTGCCTTCCCAATATGCCCAGTGGCGCCGACGAGTGGGGGTTCGACAATACGAAAACAAACAAACGAACGAACGAAAAATAATAAGGATGCAGCTGCGTTTGTCAAAATTGAATTACTCTGAATTACAGGAACAGCCTTATCTCGTTCTCGTCACGAGTAACTATGACAGCAACTGAAGAAGTTGTATCTGAAACAATTGGCAGCAATAGCAGCAGCAGCGCACCCCTTGATGTCGAACGACTGTGTGCGGACCGCTTTATCGTCGTTTCCACTTTCGAACGTTCATTCGTATTCGATGCTTGTCGCTGTTCGCTACAAGCGGCGGCGCGGCACGGCGCTGCTGCCAGTAGCCCCTGACAGCGGCGTCGGCGTCAGCGTACATATAGGGGTGGCATCCGTCTATCTCATGGATTACTAGTTATTTCAACTGTTTGTTGTACTATTCGTTTTTGTATATGTATAATTACTGTGTGTCATACATACACAATGTACGTACTATAGGGTTGTTGATAACATACTAACATATCGATAGATATTTTTTCACGATATTTTTTCAGACGATAATGTCAAAATTAGTAAAAACATGCATTAAGTTCGTAAAAAATTATGGAAACAACTAATCTAAAGTGATAAGACGGCTAATTTAATTTTTCTTGCGTATCGAAATACTATCGATATTGATATTTTTAAAAATAAAAACATCCCTAGCCTGACGTACATACACACAATGTACATGTATGCACATATGTATGTATGTACGACAGCCATCTATCAATGTACAAATATATTGCCGTCCCTGTTTCCCAACGCCCCTGGCAGTTTATCGCTCCCGCTTCGTATGCTTGCATTCATACATACTCAATGTACATACATACTCAATGTATGTACGCTGGTTGTTGTCGCCGTTCGCGTTCGTGTTCGCATTCGTTCGTTTTGCCATCTGTGTCTTTTCGTTTCGGTTTATCGTCATTTTCGCTTTGCACTCATGATTCGGTTTTTGTTGTTGTTGCTGGCTTTTTACTTACCCTATTCGTCGTCGTCGGCGGCGACGCGTATAGCAGCTGCAATTTAGCTCTGTAGCTGTTGACTGTTTGTGGTTCGCTTATTTTTACCCTATGTTCGTTTCACACAATCATACACACACAGGCACACATCTGTATCCGTCATGTTCATGTTGTTGCTTATGTATTTTTTGTTGCTTTTCGGTATTGCTGCTGTTGCCATTGGGGCGCAGCGTTGCCACATCGTGCACAAAAAATTTCAACTTTAAACGAGTTTTACATGCATGAAATGTGAATATGAATCTGAATCTCAATCTGTCTTTGTCATGCCCACAGCATAAGTATATACATACATATGTAGGTACTGTGACTGCAAATTATTAATGACAATTAGATGAGAAGACAAATGGTAGAGCGACGCTTGTTTTACGCAAAGATACCCTACAATTGCAAAACGCAAGCTGAATTTGTGCTTTGTGCGTTTGTACAAAGCGATAGATACACAGACACACGCACACACACAGACAGTGAGAGTGACAGGCACAAACAAATACATACAAATTCACAGTCAGAGCGTGACACACGGATGCACACAAGCGAAAGGGAGAAGCCATCTCAAACAGTGTTGCCCAAATTCCAAGCTAATTTAATCAATGAGAATAGCTTAACAAAAATTTATAAAAGTGCCTAAAAAATTATTAAATAAATAACCTTTATTTTGTTTTTAATTTCTTGTAAATGCTTACTAACTGAAATACAAAATATTTTGATTTATAAAAACGTCGATATTAATCAATTGAATTAACTTTTAGCGATTTCATTAGCTAAAAAATAGCTAAAATGACACCACTGGTCTCACGTTGCCTATGTGCGTGTTGTTCATTGTTGTTATTGTTGTTGCTATTGCTGCCCGCAGACAACGAATACTGAGTTTTTAAAATTTTCATATCCACTTACAAACTACTGCCAGTAAATAAGAACTACATATGTATGTATACGTATGTGCAATAAAAGCGAAGAAGAGAACTATACGCCATAAAATGTAGCTCACATTTTCATTTAATAATTACTCTGCTCGTTAATTAAATTTTTACTTACTCATTGTGGTAGGACAATTAGCCAATTTGAATATGATAACAGAATTGTGGGTGTGTCCCCCCACCCCCCTCGTATGATTTGCAGCCTTACTATATTTGAGGTTAGGCACGAACGACACTTGTTAAACCGTTATTCAAACGGAAATTTAAAAATGCATAAGCCTAAAATGTCGGTGCAATTTAGTTTTAGTCCTTTAACGACTTTTGCCTCGTTTTTTTTTTTTTGGCATGCACTGAAAATTTATGCAAAGTGCCGTTATTATCTTAAACGATTCCAATTATCGGTCAAATAATTGATTCCTTTATTGGTTCGACCCCTTTTGAATATACCACAAATCGAATAAAAAGCATGACTCAAAAACATATAAATATTTTTAATTGAAAATTAACTATATTTTAAGAATGTATTTTGATTTATGATTAGCACTTATTATTTTTTTATTTAAACAATAATTATGTTTAGGGCTCCTAAGATATATCAATAAAATACTTGATCTATATTTCAAAAACTCTTTATTTTTAAGTAAAGCACTTCAAAGTTGAAACAGTCTTGAGATGTGAGATAAAACGTTGTCTGCCTGAAAATATCTGTAGTTGCAATAGAATAGAATATAAAAAATGAATGAACTTATAAATAAAAAGTAAGACAATTCTCTGATATCCAGGCTATATACATCTGATCTAGACATCGTGCCTCATTTGGTGGCGTAGTTCGCGCATCGTAATCTGTAAATGGTTATTAACAATATTAGGAAATATACAATAATCTTGTTGATCGATAGATACATTTTTGGTTAGATACATATTTTTTGTAATTTACATATATGATAATTATACTAATATTATTATTATTATTTACCTTTAAAAAGTCAGTGAACATTCTTATGTAATTGTTACAGTCGGCTTAAGAACTCTTTAACTGATAACAAAATCATGTAGATACTTTATATTCTATATAAGTATAAATTATTATTAACAGATTAACTACGGATTACATGAACGCAACTTGATATGTAATCCAACTTGGGTTTGGTCTGGACTTCAACTGGGTTTCTTTCGAGTTAGAAATCGGATTGGGATTTTTCTATTTTGGGAACTGCGTAAGAGCAAACTCGATAACTCTGGATTAGATACAATATTCAAATTATTTTTTAATAACTAGAATTTTTGGGGAACTGGAGCCAATGCAATCAATCTTGAATGGTAAATAATTGATGTATTATCATGATGATGTTCAGAGTTAGACATAAATGCGAATGCGGGCAGTATTGGGTTGATATCAATTCATATCTATATCTTCCAATCGTACAGGTTGCGTGTACGGTATAACCGATTTCTTGTTCACATCTCGCGACATCGCCTTTCTCATATCTGTTAAAAAAAAGAGAGAAGGAAATTATAGATGCATTTCGGGATAATCTATAGCTATCACTTGCCATACGCATCCTCGTCCTGATCTCCAGAGTAATATTCGAGTATGGTACGATATATAATATAGCCCAGATTCGTATACATATTGATTGCCACCTTATTGCTCTTGCGCACAAACAGATCCACAAAATATGCGCGTTTCCTAACAACAACAAAATATGAAGATCGTATTAAATGTTATGTGCCATAATTGAGGTCAAATCTTTCTCTACTTTTCCGATATATCTTCCAAGAAGTTCATCAGCAGCCCCGCCAGACCCAATCGCCTGTAATCGGGTGAGACCGTCAGAGCCGTCACATGGCCATGCCAATTATCCAGGTGGCCCTCCAGTTTGCCCATGACTGTAATAAATAATCAATTCATAAATATCAAAATGATCACTTGCGGTACATTTGATCCAAATTCGTGCACCATTTTTTCAAACTGGTACACTTTGCCATATGCAGCATGCAAGACTGGGTACACAAAATTTGGTACTAAATATTTTATTTGACCGGCAAACAGTGTACCATAAATAACAATACTTACTGTATCCCATTATATGCCCGCTGGGCGACTCGGCCAATTGAAAATATTCCGGCCATTTGGCCAGATATTGCGTATAGAAGGACAAACCGTATGTCTCCGTAAGTGGATCAAAATTTCTGAAATTGCCAAGCTATAATAATCACACTTATCTTTGGTGTAGTTGAGCACGATCTACTTACACATTATTGAATTTAAATAGGTCATCACAGGTAAACGGACGCAGTGTAGTCATTTTAGTAGTTGCTGTCGAGAAGTGTGGTATCGAGTCGTTTTCAGAATATGTTCGATTGAACCCTTATTTACTTAAGCACAGCTTTAATTATTATACATCGAACCTACAACCACACTATTATAATTAACTCTTAAAACATGTGAACTGTAAAAATAAACACGCTCCCAATTGTGATTTTAACAAATGAGCTGGTTCGCGTGCCCGTTCTCGGCGGTAACCGGCAAAAAAACAAGGTGGCAACGGTGGCAACCACAAACCATATTTAACTTATTTTAAAAAAATAGTTAAATATAGCTTTTGCGTAATTTTGAATCTAGAATTTCGAAACTTTGCATGCACTTTTGTTGTTGTGTCAAGCCTTGAATTTCATTTAACTAAATTAAATTCACAATTTAAATTGCGCGCGCCGGCCATTTCAAGATCTCGAACTAATATTGGTGAACTCGCTCTACAATTGAACGCATTCATTTAGTTAAATCAGTGCGCAGGTGCGAATATACTATAAGGTGACGTCACAAGTGTGCAATTTCGTAATACACAATTATTTATGAAATAAGTAAATATTAAAGTTCAATTTAGTTAAAAATAGCGTAATTCGTTTAATAGATGTATTTTTTTAAAATTATTAACACACATATAGCGTTGAGTAATTTGCCAACAATTACGCGCTTTAATTTGAAATTTGAGCTTATGACGTCATGCGCAGTGGGTGCTCACGAAAGTTGCACACATTCATTTGCGGTATCTGTGACCTTCGTCGTTTCGCTGTGCGTATCAGGGCAGCAGAGAATGCTTAACAATTGCGGTGAGAGGTGGCTGCCGATTAAGGAATGCAAAAAGTGCTTACCTCTATAGTTGTGGCTACCATGCAGCATACGAGTACTTGAAGTACAAACAGTGCTCAATTTTTGAGGGATCCACCTTCTGTTTGCCTGTCTGTCTGTCTGTCTGTCGGGCGCAACTGTTGCTGAACTTGCAGCATGAAGGCGTCGTCAAGTGCAGTTGCAGCTCCTGTTCCTGCTGCAACGGCAGCGGTGTCACGGGGCAAGCCACACGACTCTGGCACATTGACGCGCGAGGATTTCGACGGTGGGCCCGTTAGCATAGATGAAGTGGAGACAGGGCTGTTTCTGGGTAAGCGCAAAATCAACAGCAATATATTTTAGTATCCCTGAATTTAAATGAGCTTGTTGCATGCTACAACAGGCAACTTGACGGCCGCCACGCATATGGAGACAATTAAATCGTTTAAAATCACACATATATTAACGCTGGATTCGGTGCCGTTGCCCCAACACATTGTGGACACCAGTTTTCTGACTACAAAATATGTGCAAAGTGAGTCGATAAAAAAGAGGTGGCAACTTGTCTAACTTTAATTCTTTCGTTACGCATTATTTAGTTGCCGACATGCCACGCGAGGATATTTTGCAGCATCTGGAGGCTTGCGTCGATTTCATAGACAGCGCATTGGAGCAACAGCAAAATGTGCTTGTACATTGGTAATAGGGATTAACGAATAATTATGTTAAAGAACTTAACTTTGGTTCATTTGAAATTGCCCTTGGGTACTTTACAGTTACTTTGGCGTCAGTCGCAGCTCCTCGGCGGTAATTGCGTACATGATGAGACGACACAATTTGGATTATCAGCCGGCATTTGAGATGGTCAAGGCCAAGCGGCGCTTTGTCCAACCCAATGCTGGTTTTGTGGCACAGTTGAAACTGTTCCGTCGCATGGGCTACAAGATTGATCCAAGCTATCAGCGCTATAAGATGCATCGCCTGCGTTTGGCCGGCGAACAGATGCGCAAGGCAAAGATATTGCCCCAGAGTTTCCACAGTGTTGTTCGCCCCGATCCGGACATAACCCGGGAGAATCCGGAACCGATTGTGTTCCGTTGTCGTCGCTGTCGTCGCGTTCTTGCTACCAAATCGCATGTGCTGGAGCATCGTTCCCGCAACGTGGTGCAGGCAGCGGGAACCGGAGCGGGATCTGCATCGGGATCGGCACCAGAAGTCGAAGTGCCAGCCGCAAGTGAACCGCGTCTGCTGGAGCAGCTGGCGGAGCGCATAAGGAAAGCATCGCTGGGCTCATCGCCAAGTCACGACACGAATCAGTGTCGCAGTTTGGTGTTTGTGGAGCCCATCGCGTGGATGCATCGCATCATGCTCAACACCCAGGGACGTCTCTACTGTCCCAAATGCGAACAGAAACTGGGCAACTTTAGTTGGGTTAATGGTAACAACTTTATTGAGATACCATTCATTATGTATTCATATAACTAAAGATTCGCTTTCTCTGCTTCTTTTGCAGCCTGCCAATGTCCTTGTGGCGAGACAATGACGCCCGCTTTCTATTTGATACCTTCCAAGGTGGAGCTCTCCAAAGCCGTGCAAAATGTGCAGACCACGGTCTAAACATGGCAACAATTTTTCATTTGCTAAAAGGGAACAAGCAAAGAAGCAGAGGAAAAACTTAAACGAGGCCTCAAAATTAATAGAAAGGAAATACGAATGAAAATGTTAAACGTTAGCTTCGAATGCAATTCCTCAAAAAGTAACATAAAAAGGATTAAGAAAAGGCCAAGGCCAAGGCTAAACTCTAACACAAAAGCATTCAAGAGAGATGGAAAAAGACAAACAAGGCTTCAATTTTTAGTAAAAGAAAAAGGAGAAAGACGAGAAAATAACAAAGCTTCCATTTTAATGTATAGAATCATGAAAAGGTTGTCAAAAAAGAACAAACAAAGAGAATGGAAGGAAAGGTTTTGTCGAAAAAAAACGGATATAAATAAAAAACCGAGGAAGAATAGAGAAGCCATACGGAAGAAGTATATAAAAGAAGAGCCAAAGCATTAATTTTAGAAAGGAGGACAAGAATAATGAAGAAAGAAAGCTCCAATCCTTGCTGAATGTAATACAAAAAGAAAAGCGATGTAAAAGATGACGAAAAAGAAAAACCAAAGCTTCAATTTTTGCTGGACAGAATGGAGAAAGGAAGCGTTGAAAAGTACAACCAATAAAATAGGTAGGCGAGGAAGATAAGGAAGTAGAAAGGAAAGGATGTTAAGGATAAACAATGTTATAGTTAGCTAACGAAATTCGCTAATGCTGATTTAATTATAGTTAATATGCATATATAGATAATATGTATTACATATATTCCATGTGGAAATCGGTTTGTGCTGTTCCATTTTGCATTTGCATCGCTTTTTGCATTGTCATATAAATAATTGTATACATAATGATTATAAATGTATTTACATCATTTTAAAACAATTTTTGGAAACGTATTTTGCGCATTGTTGTGTGTGGACCAAAAAAAAAAAGAAGAAAGGCCACAAAAACAAAATCAAAAAAAACAAAGTTAATGTTAATGTTAATAATAATGAACAAAAAAAAAAGTGAAGATTTTTTCGGTGACAATATTTAAAAATTAATTATAAAATTTTGAATTGTGCTATAAATGTTGTAAGTTGTATTGTTAATAACAATTGTCCGCCAATCAGAATAACGTTATTATTAATAATAATGTGGTTTGCGCGAACTAGAAAGAGATGACATGAGATTGTTGATACTACTCTAATAACACACACACTCTCTCTCTCTCTTTCTCTCTCGTTCTGTTAAATTTGTTGTAAAAAGTGTGGAAAAGGAAGAGCTTCCCATTAAGTCTTAGCTTTCAAAATATATATTATAGATAATATCAATTTGTGATCCAACTTTGATAAGCTCAACACAAAAATTGCATGCTTAAGCTTATCCTTGGCAAGGAGCTTTTCCATGGCAAAAACTGTACATTCTAGTTTTTGTAATATAATCCTAAAATTAACGAGAAATGGTTTCGCTTTATAAATATTATGTTAGCGAATCCAAGACGAGGTCGGTTATTAAATATGTTTACACTGGGCAACACAACTTTCTTTTGTATAACTTAAAAAACCTACTTTTTCTGATACCCAATAAGGAAAATCATCTTTTAATTTTTTAAAAAATGTGTAACGATTTATTTAACCTTTGTTTTAGAGCTGCATTGCAATTTTTAATCAAAATTTAAAAACGTAACATTTTTTAAGATTTCTGAAAGTTAAGAAGTTCACCTATTTATTATCCCACACACTTTTCAATTATAAACTTTTGTTTTGCAAATATTTCACTTTGAATGGGGATAATGACAATTTTTTGTAATATTTTTTTGGTTGAACTTTAAAATTGCTTGAAAATTCGAAAATTAAATTGTATATTTGATGAAACCTTATATGTATATATATGCATAAGTTAGGCATCGCTTAAGATTGGAAGAAATTGTTTTGCTGAGATGCTAACAAACTTTGTTGTTTTTTAAAACTCGAAGAGAGAAGCTATCAATGTGCTTTGCAATTCTATTGTATATTCCATAAGTAAACATACATATATGAAAATGATTGTAAAAATAAATCAAATGTGAGTTTGTTTTTCTTTTCGATAAAAAAAAAAATGATGATTGCAATTGGAAATTGCGTGGCAGCCGTGTGTGGCACAGTCCTGAAGAGTATCCAGATTCGGGGCAAGCATCGTTTGTTGGCTACCTTCGACTTTGACAACACGATCATCAATGGCGATTGCTATGAAGCAGTGGGAGAATTGTTGAATCAACCGCAAGAAACTACACAGAAATTGGCAAGTTTAATCAAAGAAAGAAATTGGTTGAAGTACATGCGAAAAGTGCTGAGCTTGTTGCACGAACGTCAGGGCGTAAGTGCCGCAGAGATTGTACAGCATGTGCGACAATTGCCAGAGGTGCCGGGCATGATGTGTCTGCTGCGCCGCTTGGCCAACGATGCCTCCGTCGACCTGTGCATCTTGAGCGATGCCAATTCGTTATTCATCACGGAATGGCTCAAGGCAAATCAGTTGGCCGACATCTTTACGGCCATCTATACAAATCCAGCTAGAGTGCGACATGATGGGTATCTTCAGGTTAGTCATGTCCAACACATATCGATAAGTCAATGTTTGTGCTATCGAGTGACCCCAATCGATTATGAAATATCGTTATCCTATTGCTTTAACAAAAAGAACCAATCAAAAATGGAGTTTATTTTGGCAATATTTTAAAAAGCGATGACTCGTTGTCTAATTTTGTCCGATGTATCGATAATTCTACATTTTCATTGATGACAATCACAATTATATCGTTACTTCAGGTGGATCCGTACGAGCAACAGACCAACTGCAATCTATGCCCTGAAAATCTCTGCAAAGGTATCGTCATTAAAGCTCTAATGAATTGTACCAAAAAGAATTTCAATAGGATTATCTATGTCGGCGACAGTTGCAACGATCTGTGTCCAATTCTGTGTATGCGCCAACAGGACGTTGCATGCATTCGACGGGACGAGGAGCTGCATGAAAAGCTCCCTTCATATATCGATAACATACGCGCCCAGGTCCTAATTTGGCGTAATGGACACGAATTGCAGCATCAATTAGTATTTTCCGGTATTTTGTAGAGCATATTTTGAAATTTGTTGGTAAGGCAAAATTATTAACGCTGCTGTTTTATTCGACTTATAAATACGTTTTTCTTGTTTTCGTTTCTTGTATGCGTAAATATAGTCAGTCAAGCAAATGTTTTGACAAAAAAAAAATTGAATTTTTGTAATTTTTAAAATAGTTAGGCGCAATGGAACTTGTATTTTTTTTATTGTTAACTTGTTCTAAGAACCATAAGCAACTATAATTAAATAAAATGCTATTTCTTTTCACAAAATAAAATATGGGATATTTTTAATTTGTCAAAACAGTTACTTGACTAACCGTATATGTATATATATATATATATATTTAAATTTATATATATATATATATATACCTATGTGTGTGTGTACATATATGCATGTGTATTATAATAATATTTCACTTAATAAAGACTTATTTGCATAAAGTTTAATGGAAAATTAGATTTTTACCAAGTGCAAAGCTGCTTCATATTTTTAAGTAGACGAATTTCATTTTTATATACTAATATATTTACTTAACGTTACGTTAGCTTACATAATGCTACGTTACGTAACGCTTACTTAACGTAAGCGTTGCCACATTTCGCTCTCTGCGTATGAATTATTAATTTAAAAAATTGTAATTTCTTCACTTTTCAACTAATTCACACAACAATATTATTTTGTTGTTGCTTGTGCTTGCTTTTAAATATTTGTTATATATATATATATATATATATATATGATCGTGTGTGTGAATATTAGCATAAATTACATGTATAATACATTCGTAAGCCTAATCATTATTATAGTATATATATTGTTGTTGTTGTCGCCATTTTGTCAATGCAGCTGCCGCACACTACATAAAGACACTACTAAATATGTATGTACATATATGTATGCACACATACATATGCATATACATGCATAAATATGTATGCATTTTGTATTTTGCGCCTTAACTATAATTTACATGTCTAAACTTATCGTTTACAAATTATAGTATCCAATGTACATATAAAATTTGACAAAAAAAATAATTATATATTTATATAGAATTTTGCGCAATTGGTTTTATTACATATGTTTATACTTAATATTTAAATTGTTAGTTATGAATATTATTCGTATAGTACAATTGTTTAAGCTAAATACATGAACATAATTTCTTGTATTAATATTTGAATCTTTCGACGAAACACAAAAGAACACCACAATTTGCCTGTATATATATATATATATATATATATATGTGTGTGTGTGTGTGTGTAGGGGGGAGGGGAGTATGTGATGAGAGAGACAACAGAGTTAACAAATTACAAAAACAAACATACATACATATAAATGAAAACATATACTACTACTACTACATTTCATAATTGCTGTTTTTGTTGATTAATGCGCGCTCAGCGTTGCCAGACAGGCAGCCAGTAGAGACTGTTGCTAGAGCAAAGTGGCAACGCCAAAAAGGATGATTTATCCCACAATTCGAAAAATAAAAAGATTTGAACTAAAAATACAGCTAATGATGAACTCAATGCAACTGTGTGTGGGTGTGTGTGTATGTGTGTGTATTGTAACTTAATTGCTAATTATAAACAATTGAACTTATGCATAAATATAATATATATGTATATAAACTGTTTGTTGATCTTATTGTTGTTGCTTTTCTTGTCATAATTAGCAGAATTTTGTTTTGCTCGCTCTCCTTTTTTTTTTTTACTTAAGTAACATAATTGATAGGCGGCGACATTTTTACGCTTAACTTAGGCATATAAAACAATTAAAATTAAAAAAAAAATAGTTAAGAAATTATATATATATATAAGTAGATAATTATTAACATACGCCGAACTGCATACATATGCAATAGCTTTCTTGAATTTGTTGTTGTTGTTGTTGTTGTTGTTTGCTTTGCTGCTTGTTAATACTATGCACGTGTTTGTGTGTGTGTGTGTGTGTTTGTGTGTTTGTAGGGTGGGAGTTGGAGGTTTCAGGGTGTTGGGGGGTTGGGGGCACCGCGACCCGCGCTTTACTACAAATCCGTTAAAGTGCGTTTGGCACAATAACGTATAACCCCCACTCAGGCAACAACTGGCGGCGGTGCTATGCCAATTGATGTTGCTGTTGTTGATACAGTTGTTGCTGCTGTCGCTGCTGCTGTTGTTGCTGTTGTTACAGCTGTTGTTACAGCTGTTGTTGCTACAGTTGTTGTGTCGTTGCTGGCGGCGGGCGTTATTGTTGTCGTTATTATTGCTGCTGCTGTTGTTGTTGTTGTGGCAACATCTGTGGCTGCAACCATCATTAATGCATTATCAATGTCAGTTTTATGAAAGCCAAAATCATGTCTGCGTATTTCGACCAGCTGCATTTGTTGCTGTTGTTGTTGTTGTTGGCGCTTAATTGGCGTATCTGCTGGAGTGGTTGTTGTTGTTGCGGTGTTGTTGCAAGTTCTTGGACTAAGTGCAGCATCTGTTGTACATACAGCATTGTTGTTGTTGTTGTTGTTGTTGTTGTTGCCACCATTGGCCTGCACTGGCGACTGAGATTGTGTTGACTGATTGCTGTTGTTGTTGCAACTATTGTAGCTGCTGCTGTTGTTGTTGTTGTTGTTGTTGTTGGCAGGTGAAGCAGTAGGAGCAGCAGCAGCAGCAGCTGGAGGCGGCGTACGCTTGGTGGGCTTGACACGTGCACACGGCACACACAACATGGAGCAATGTTCCCGCAAATTGGTAATGTGATCGATGCGATATTCGTTCATCCATTTCACCTTTTTGTGCTTCACGGGCTTAACGCTCTTGTCCGCCCCATTGGGCGAAGAACTCGAGCACGTTGCCGCCAATGATGACGGCAATCCGTCTGGCCGTGTGGCGCCACAACGCATGCAAATCGAACAGCGATCACAGCTCCAGCGACCTAAATTATTTAATCCAAATTAATACGTTTTATAATTATTTATTTATACACTACTACTATACATATATGTATATGCATATATATATATGAATACTCACCATCGGGCACTGATTTAACGCCCAGACAATAAATGTGATAGCCGCGATCGCATTGCTCGCAATAAAGCATTTTTCCAGGTTGTTGGCTGCTGCGGCATTTGATGCAACATTTGCAGTCCGCGCATTGCCAATTGTAGTTCCTCACGCGTCCAACCATGCGATGTGGCATCTCAATGCAACTGGGATGCACTGCAATTGTAATTGCAATCAATATTAATTAAACTTTTATGTGTAAAAAGCAAACAAAAGTAAAATGCTAAAATGTAAACAAACAAACGTTGCCAGATCGCACAATTGAATAAATTCAAGGTAGTTGCCAAATAGTTAATATTCAATTAAGTTGGCAATACTTAGCTATTTACTTGCTGCACAAAAATAAGCTTCAACCGCAAGGAAGTTGGCAACACTTGAATTTCACATCAAACTAAAAACAAAAGGATAGGGGGAAAACTTACCTCTACGACGGCAGCTGTAGCAGCGTATAAAGGCTTCGGGCATATTTTTAGCATTGCGATGTTGACTACGCAGACAGACACCACAATTTAAGGATAATCTCGCATCCTGCTCCCGCTTTTGCTCCGTTTCGCTGCTGGAATTTATAGAACTGCTGCTGCTGCTGCTACTTGCGCTGCTGCGACTGCTTTGGCTGCTGGCGCTGCTGCTGCAACTGCTGTCACTATCACCATCGGTCTCCTGCAAGACAAAACAACAACAACGATCGAGTGTGTAAGTTAACAGCAAAAGAGAGGGAGCGAGAGAGTTGAGAATGTATGTGTGCGATTGTTTGCTTACAGATTCACTGCTGCTGGCGTCGCTGCTGCTACTGCCGCTGTAGTAGGAGACACTTGACGTTTTGGCTTCATTGCTGCGCAGCTGATGCTGACGCGCACGTTGACTGCGACGCGCCGTTGCAGTGGACTTTGCTGGCTCTGCCTTAACGGTTTCAAGCAGCGGCAGCTGTGGCTTCTCCAATGCGCTGTTCAAAGGATAAGCTCTGAAATTGTCATGTAGAAATTCAAATGTATATTATTATCATTTTAATACTCTTACAAAGGGTATTATAATTTTATCACGAAATATGCGAAACATTAAGAGAGGTCAGGACTTTACAGATTAATTATGTATGTATATGTGTGTATGTATATTTGTGATCTTTATATTATAACTAGATTCTTTTTCTCTTTATTTTTTTTTTTACCTTAGCTCGGCGGGCGTTAACTGGCGATAGTTGGACGTAAATTGACCTGGTACGAGGGCTAGAGGATAGACATAATCGGGACGTTGATAGGCGACATCATAGACACGGGGATTCAATAGATTCGGAGGCACTATCATATTCTCAGCCTCAGCTGCCGATCTCACAACATTTGTAATGGAACGGTGCAATAATGTTGAACTTGGCGCCGATCTCGGCACCGGCAAATTCAGGGTAAACGTCTGCAGATCCAAACAGGCAACACGCTCCTCTTTGCGTCTAAAACAAAATAAACAGAGATGATACAATAAATAAACAACATTTAATCAAATAATAGATTTTGTAACTAACGTTCTATTGAAGTAGACATTCCATTTGCTCGTTGAGAGCATGGCACGATCACGCGCCTGCAATCCACGTCCATTGCTCACAGTGAGTCCAAGTGCCTTTTGCTTCGCCTCGATATCCTTTAGATGCTTTTGTCGTATATATTCCTTGTATTCTTCATACTTGTCATAGAAATCCGCATACATAATGTCCAATATATCGGAGGCCCAAACAGCTGTTATACCCAAATCGCACATTTTCTCGCTAACAAGTCCTTTTTCCTGCAACCAATTACGTTCCTCCATATCGACGGGACGTCGTGGAAGATCCGGATATTTACGCTTGAAGCTCGTAATGCCCAAATAGAGGGCCACCTGTTCCTGGATCATGAACGTATCACGATTCTTGGACGGACAACAGCCCTTGGGCGGCGGCCAATCATATTCCGCTATCGAAGAGGCATTAAAATCCGTGCTGTAAAAAATAAAATAAACAAATAAATTTTTAATTTAAATACAAAAATTACAAATAAATTTAAATTAAATATATTTCATAATAAACATCACAATCAGAAAAATATAAATTTCATTTCAAAACAATTTAAATAAAATATATTATTCCAGTTATATTATAATTATTTTAAAATATATTAAAACTTACTCTTCGGCCACACAAATCTCCATTTTCTTTTTCTTTGGACGTTTCAACGCTGATCCAATTATAGCATCCACCGATGATTGACCCTGATTGGAGTCAATCAAACTGATGTTGCTGACCATCGATGATTGCGATTCTTCGTTGTTCAGAAAATCCAGTTGCCTGTCGACAGAGAGAGAGAAAAATAGGGAGTTTTATAATGTAAATGCATTAAGAGTTATACAAAATGTTCCCAGTTTTTTTTGTACTCACTTTTGTGGCGTTAGCGGAGGTTCCATGCTGGTCACCGATTGATTACTGTTATTTAAATCGGCGCTCATTCGCGTGTCCTCCTCGAATACCTGCGGTGACTGCAACAAAAAAAAAAAACAATCAAAAATATGCAAAACATTAGCCATCATTACGAAAAAAAATATATATATATCAAAAAAGGTGAAAATTCAAAAAAATTCTAATACGTTACATATTTTAGCACAAAATAATAATACCTTCTCCCTGCAAGAGTATAACAACTTCTTTATTTATTGTTGTTGTAATGTTTTGTGCATTGATTTTGAGTTTACTGCTGCCGCAGCGACGCCGGCAGCGTCAGCGTTCAACTGCAAGAGAGCCAAGCAGAGGCAGCGGCAGCAATGTAATATGACAGCGGCGTTGCCAGCATGCAAAAAAATATACACACAGTGTGGGGGAAGCGCCAAAGAGCAAATGCAGCGTGCTTGCGTAGGGCGCTCTCTTTCTCTTGCTCTCTCTCGGTTTGTCTCTCTGGCAGAGAGCAACGACGCAGCAGGTGTGGTGAAGGTGGCTTAGCATGCCGTTGTCGTTGCCTTAGCATTGCTTCGATTGCCGACAGACGCAAATCATGAGCGAAAAAGCACACACACACATGCACACAAAGAAATAACAAAAAATGTTCAGCTGATTAAAATCGCAGGTGAAGAGACAACAACAATAACAAATGCGGTCGTTCCTCTGCTACTGCTGCTACTCTGACTGCGATGTTCGCGTGCTATTGCTGGCGCAGTTGTTGTTGTTGTTGTTGTTATTATTATACTCGTTATTGTTATTGTTGTTATTGTATGCGGTTTTTGGTAGCAGTTGGCAATGAATGCAGCGCGCGCGCGCCTTTATTTTAATTACGACACATGTGTGTGTGTGTGTTTTTGTGTGCCTTTAGGTGTGTGGGTGATAGCTTTGGTTGTAAGCAACTTTTACGTAATAAGACAAACAATAAGTAGTAGGAAAAAAAAACAATGCAGAAATCGCACACACACCCGCACATATAGAAGAACTTAACGACACACACACACACACACACACACACGCATAGACAATGTAGCATCCTTTGAATGATTCATTTCAATGCAGCATAAAATCTCTTGCACCGCACTTTGTTTACCCTGTAATACAGCTGTTATTTACATTTCTTTGATGTAATGTGTAAAATTGTATCTTAGATACCGAATCATAAAGCAAATCGCAAGACAAATCCGGCACCCTGTATTTTGTGTGTACATGAAGAGTTTCGTTCGTCTTTTTTTTTTTGTAATTGCAAAAATCTTTATTAGAAAATCAATCCCGTTTTTAAATAATTTTGAAATTGGAGACAAAATAAAAAGGATTTATTTTTGATCAAACAAATATTTTTTTAATAAAAGAATTACTTTATTTTAGGTACTGGACTAACTCACAGAGCAAATGGTAAGAGCTAGAAGGCAGTAAATTTAACAAAACAAAGTTCTAACTGCATAGTGTGTATTGGAATCTATTAACGATCAGATAAATCAAATATAAATCGCTAAATAAAATAATCTTCCCACTGTTCACATCATTTGTATTCTATATGTACCGGGTATTAGTATTATCATGCACTTACCGGACTGAATAGACCCTTGAGTCGCTCCGGATCCGGTTGATGCTTGAGTCCGCCGACGCAGCGGGGTCGACTCATGGCAATCGCCTTGGCCACGGCACTTGCCCCACGACTCATGCGTGGCACACGCGGCTGTGTCGCGTTTGTTGAGTTGCGATTGCTCAGCGCGTTGCTGCTGCCCCGCCCTAAACTTGCACCACCTCCGGCACCGCCGCCCCTCGAGCCGCGACCACGCCCCCGGCCACGCGTGGGCGTCGTTGGCATCGCATTGCCACCAAATGTGGCCAAAATGTTGCACGACGCTGAGGATTCATCTGCAAAAAGAAAGAGAACAAAGCGAGTTGTTTATCAATAAATTCTTTTGATTGAAAAATCAACAAATTAAAATACACAACTATTTTTTGATTGGAATAATAAAAAAATCATAGTTATTTTCTATTTTTTTTATGCGAATTAAATTATTATTTAAAATAAAAGATTATCGCTTATTTAATTAAAAAAATAAAATACTAAAATTACCAAATTCTCGATTTTTTATATTATTTTTGGTATTTTTTGAAAATTATGCTTTGTAAAATTCCCAATACTTTTAATAAAGATAATAGAATAACACTTAATTTGGATTTAAAATAAAAGTTACCAATCAAGAGTTGTAAAAATATAAAGGTTCCAATTCCTTTAAATCTTGGTTTGAAATATAATAGAAATTCATTTTTATTTTTGAATTGTTAAACAAAAGATGCAGAATAGATCAAAATTGTAAACAAAAATTAACAAATGTTCTTTGTTTTTAATTTGTTTTGGTGTCATTTTGGTTTAAAAACTTGAAAAACTGTTCCCTGGGGGGAAAGCTTCACTGTAGTAGTCTTCTTACCGCCAGAATGTTCGAGCGCACTGTAGTTGTCCTCATCATTGGAGTCATGTTGACTGCCACTGTTGCTGTGGCTGTTGCAACTGTTGTTGTTGCTGTTGTTGCTGCTGTTGTTGTTGCGCAATTGTTGTGTGGCCATAATTGATGAGAAATCATTGGGTTGAAAGATGACATCGGGCAATGGATCTGATGAGGACAGAATTGTTGTCGGTGGCAGCATTGAGTTGTTGCCGCCAGCTGTTGTTGCTGCTGCTGATGTGACTGTTGTTGCTGCTGCTATGACTGCTGCTGGTGTTGTTGTTGCTGCGCTGCCATTGCTGGTGGATGATGAGGATGAGCACATGGTTAAATCGATGGCATATGCTGCTGCTGCTGCCGCCGCTGACATGTTGCTGTTGCTGTTGCTATTGTTGTTTGTCTCAACAAATTGTGATGCCTCCTCCACGGCAGCAGCAGCAGCAACAGCTGCTCCTCTGCTTGCCGCTTTGCTTAAACGTTTGCGAGTCGTTTTCGCTGGTGTTGCTGATGCTGTGGCAACTGATGTTGTTGTCGCATTGCCACGCCGTGTGGCACGTCGCGGCGTTGTCAGCGCACCGGACAAACGTTGCTGTGTCGCATCCTCAGCGACGCGTTGTTGGCTCTCCATTTCCGCTGTTGCCGCTGCTCCATGTTGCATCAGCATCTCCGATTCCGCACTCACCATATCGATGGCCAAACGCTTTCGCAACAATTGCACACGTCGTGATTTTACAGCGCTGTCAGCTGTGCCATCAACAGGTGTGCCAGGTGTTGCTGTTGCGGCGGTTAACAAATGTTGAGCTGTTGCTGCTGCTGCTGCATCGTTGGCATTTCTTTTCGGACGTCCACGTCGTTTGCCCGTCGCTGTTGTTGTTGCTGATGTTGCTGCTGCTGCTGCTGTTGTTGCTGCTCCCGGTGTTGTTGCCGTTGTTGCTGCTGCTGCTCCTGGTGTTTTTGTTGCTGCTGCTGCTGCCGTTGTTACTGCTGTTGTTGCCGCTGCCACTTGTTGTTCGTACAACTTTTCATAAACTAAACGCATCTCCTCCATTAATACATTGCCATTGCTCAGTCCATGTTGCGACTCCTCCAGATCCGTGTTAAGTATGCGCTCGTGTTTCTGTTTGCGACTTCGATGCGGCGTTGCTGCTGCTGTTGCTTGCGTTGTTGTCGCTGCATTAGCTGCAACTGTTGCTGCCGTATCGTTGCTGCAATTGTGCGTCTGCTGATCATTCTCATTGTTGTCCAGGCGCCGCTGTTTACTGGGCGGCAACTAAAAGAGAAATGCGCAAATTATTAGCATGGTTTTCAACTCCGTGTACCGGTTTATAAAGTGCTTCAGCCATTTTGTATGTAGAAATATTCAACTGAACATGAACCAGTTCATACCAAGCTGTCAACAGTGGTTCACAAAGTGGTTCAGCTGAATAATTCAGCAAGTAATAGAGCTGGGAAAATATTGACGATGAAGATATTCGATATATGGTTGGTATCGTTTTTACCAATCTCTTTTTCGCAATCAAAATTGAACCAGTTCACAAAAGTGGTTCACATGAAAATCTCGCGAAGAAATTTGGTTACAGAACTCAAATTGGGTATTCAAGCGACCAATTTGAACAGATCTTTAAAATATGTGAATAAAGATCAATTTGTTTACACTGATTTTTCAAGTTTTGTGGTACAGTGTCATAAACATGAAAAGTATCACAAATTTAAGTTGTAGTCTAAATAAAGAGCTAAAACATTAATTTATTGCTTTGAAAATGAAAGTGTACACAGAGAAACAAGATTGAAAATGGTTCAGTAAGTGGTTCAGCGTCAAAACTTGATTAGGATGATTTGAAATTTGATTTGTGTGCTTTAAGAAAACTATTACATAATTTAGTTAAGTTAATCTTAAGTCAAGAATCAAGAGAAAACCTCATCAAAATGTTGTTTCATTAGTTGAAAAGGTCTAAGGTATTTAAAATACGTACACCACTGGGAGATTCTGCATTTGGATCTTGCTGCTGATGATGATGTTGCTGTTGTGGTTGTTGCTGCTGTTGTCGCTTTAAATGATTCTCAGTGTTGTTGTTGTGCTGCAGCTGATTGTCTGGCTTGTGATTTAGATTCAAATGATTCGCAAGCTGATGATGATTCAGATGATGATTGCTGAGCGTTGGCAACGCTGATTGCAGCGGCGATAGAAGATTCAACATTGATGGTGGTGGCGTCTCCGATTCATAGGCACTTTGCAAATAGGGCGTCAATTGTGGACTTCCCTCGGGCGTGTCCAGAATCTCAATGGAATCAATGATGGCAGGCTGTGTAGCGGCAACAGTTGCTGCTGCTGCGACAGTTGCTGTTGTTGTTGCTGCTGCTGCTGCAGTTGTTGGTGTTGTAACTTCCTTGGCAGCGCCATTGGCCATTAAACGTTCCGTTAATTGCGGATATTTGGCAGCAACTGTTGAACTGTTGCCACTAAAACTTTTTGGTGGCGCCGTCAATTGACTTAGCAATATATTGCTGTTGGCCGAATTGCAATTACTGCTGGCAGTTGCTGTTGTTGCTTGCATTTGCATGCGCAAACATTCTAACAATAGATTTTGTGATTGTGCTGGCGACAAGCTGCGATTGCTGGCAGTTGTTGTTGTTGTTGTTGTAGCGCCGCCAACTGTTGCTGCTGCTGCTGCTGCATTCGTTGTTGCTGCTGCTGTTGTCGTTGCATAGTTGTTGTTGTTGACAACATGCGCTGGCGATGAACCCGGCGAGGGTGACGATGTTAAATCCACCATATCTACAATATTATGTTGCTGCTGCTGTTGTTGTGTTGCTGTCGCAATGCCATTGCTGCTGACGGCTGTCGTTGCTGCTGCTGTTGCTGCTGGCAAATTGTGAAATATTTTGGGATCATGCTCCTTGGACAATGCATCATCAATATCCATGTCGTCCGAATTGCGTCGCAGCTCATCGTTCTCCTCAGCAATTGTTGCTGGCGTTGTGCTGCTGGCGTCGGCAAAGCCACAAAACTCTTGTTGACTATTGTTGCTGCTGCTGTTGCTTTCACCGCCATTTGTCAATGTCAGCTTGGAGGTCAACACCTTTTCCTCAAGCACTGCACGCACTTTATGCTTTGGCGAGCATAGATTTTTAATTGTCAACTTGAGCAACGGTTGCTGTTGTTGTTGCTCATTGCAATTGCTCGTTTTTATTGTCAATTTGGGCACCAATTGTTGTTGTTGTTGTTGTTGCTGCTGCTGCTGATCGTTGTTGCAATTGCTTGTTTTGATAGTCAACTTGGGCACCAATTGTTGTTGTTGTTGCTGCAATTGTTGCTGTTCTTCTTCTAGCTCTATGGACTTTGTTTTGATGGTTAATTTGGGTATAGATTGTGCATTTGTAGCATCATGTGTCATGATAACCGTGTGTTGTTGTTGTTGTTGCGGCAGCTGCATATGTTGTTGTTGTGTTTGTTGCTTTGGTATCGGTTGTTGTTGCTGCTGCTGCTGCTGCTGTTCGCTGCTTATGCAACTGCTGCCGGCGTGCGTTGTTTTAATCATCAGCTTGGGCACTGTCAACTGCTCTGATCCCGAAACCGAACCCGAAACCGAACCCGACACCGATCCCGACGACGATGAGGCTGATGAACTGGAAGCCGATGCTGGTGATAAACTGCAACTCATTAATTGTGTCTCGCTGCCATTTCCCTCCATTTTCGTTGTTGTTTTGATAGTCAATTTGGGCAGGGCGCCAACTGTTGCCGTTGCCATGGCCGCAGCAACTGTTGCTGTTGTCTTGAGAGGATTATTCAGTGTGTTGTCGTTGCCCGTATCGGGCATTTTAATAATCAACTTGGGCACCACACTGCTCACACGCTCCTCATTCGATCTTATTGTCAATTTGGGCACAATATGCGGCAATTGTTGCTGTTGTTGTTGCTCCTCATCAGCACAGGAGCTGTTTGAACATGACGAGGATGCATCCGAATTGCAATTCGAGGAGGAGGCAACAACAATTGCTGCTGCTGCTGCTGTTGTTGTTGCATCTTGTGGCTTTATGGGTCTTATGGTTATTTTGGGCACCTGCGTTGTTGTTGTTGTTGCTGCTGCTGTTATTGTTGCTGCAGCTGTTGTTGCTGCCGCCGCTGCTGCTGCTGCTGCTGCTGCTGCTGCTGGCAATTGTATGCGCAATGGTTCCACACGTCGTTCATCATTGATGGACAGTGATAGAGATTCGCTTGTGCTGCTGCTGCTGCTGTGATGATGATGATGATGTAGATTGTTGCCATGTTTCGACAGTTTTAATATGATTTTATGACCAGCTGCAACTGTTGCTGCTGCTCCGCCTCCGCCGCCGCCGCTGCTGCTGCTGTTGCTGCTGTTGTTCTCCTCACCATTTAGATCCAAGGCCGTGGCGGCCATTGCTGTTGCTGTACTTGTTGCTGCTGATGCTGTTGCTGTTGTTGCAGTGTTGTTGCTCGTGCTACTGCTGCTGCTGTTAGTTGGCAGCTGTGCATCGTCGCGCAGTCTTTGCTGCGGCGGCGATGCTGTGGTGCTCGTTATTTGACCCAGCAACTGTTGATAATGTTGCTGGTGTTGCTGCTGCTGCTGCTGTGTTGTTGCTGCTGCTGCTGCTG
Organism: Drosophila rellima; assembly: GCA_035043635.1. Taxonomy (NCBI): domain Eukaryota; kingdom Metazoa; phylum Arthropoda; class Insecta; order Diptera; family Drosophilidae; genus Drosophila; species Drosophila rellima. The sequence goes on along the minus strand of JAWNMV010000302.1, from coordinate 4,861,176 downwards.
CCGTTGCGTTGCTGCTGCTGCTGTTGTCGACACATTCAATTGATGTTGTTGCTGCTGCTGCTGTTGTTGTTGTTGTCGCTGTGCCGGCGACGATGTTGAGCTCACTTCTTGTTGCTCCTCTTCTTCGTTTTGTTGTCTGCAACTTGTTGCTGTCGCTTCCGTCGTCGTTGTTGTTGTTGTCGTTATGACTGCCTTACAATTGGAAGCAATGCTGCAATTTGAATTGCAACTCGAACGTGGACTAACGTTGGCGCTGCTGCAACTGTTGCTGCTGTTTGTGGAGCAACTATTGCTAGAGCTATTGGAGCAATGTGTTGCTGTTGCTGCTGCTGCCAGGCTAACTGAAGACGATGTTGCTGCTACCTGTACCTGTACCTGAACCTGTTGCTGGCGTAAATCATTCATTGCTTTTGTCCTTTATCCACACCAAAAGCAATTGCACAATTGCAGCTTCTTGTTACCTGCAATCATAGATAAGAAAAGCAAACAACATTTCATTAGTTACACGTTATAATTTGTAATTTATCAACATTTACAATATATATTAAATTCCTTGTCATTAAATCTATATTGTGTACAACTTTTAGCCTTCTAGCTCTGACCGTTAAGGCACCAGGATGATTGCCAGTCAGAACAAAGAATAATTTAAAATTCATTTTTGACTTTTAAAATTGTTTTATTTTAGAACTATATTTCTCTTACTTCAACTTCCTTGCTCACTCTCACAATATTATTAAAATTACAGAACATTTTGTTTATTTTTTGAGACGAATTAACTTTTTTTAACTCGAACTAACAGCATTAGGATAACTCTTAGCAATCTCTTTACATCCATCCCTTTTCTTTCTTTAAATAAATAAAACCGTATACCATTCAATATTGTATTTTATATATGTTTTAACAGTGAAACACCTTAAATTCATCGAATAAATACAACTTTACTATGCGAAAAATAGTAGAACTGCATAGATTGCTGAGTATTCTATGCTTTATCATTCGATCAAGAAAAATTATTACATTTTATCGGTTTTAAAAAAAATACGCAAATATATAAAAATCGATATTATTGTCAGGAACAATATACCTCAATAACGTACTATCGTAAATATATTTATCGACGTATCATTCGTGTATTTCATGAACTATCATCGTATAAACGCAACACCTAAGCTAATCTCTGGTATAAACGTCACAGGAAACTTATTTCAAGCAAGCATCTATTCCTTTGTCAAGTAAAATCCACTGAATTGAAAAGATATAGAACAATACCATTTTTGTTATAAAGATATATTTTCGATATTGTATTATTTTCAGTATTGTATTTAACAGACGACAAATAAAAATCATAAAAAAACATACAAAAAAAAGACAATATAAAAAAAAAACAAGAAAATTGGTAAATAAAAAAGGGTGAGGAAAGGAAGGAAAGATAGAAAAGGGAAAGTTATGATATTGTTGTCGCTAATTGCTCCACTGTGGCATCCACTGAAGGATCAATTATGTCTGATCCGTGCACTGGCGACTGGTGGACGCATCCCGGGCACAAATCTAATCCTGATGCCGGCAGTTGAAGGAAAGCCACGTTTCGGGATCATGGAGCACTTGATGATGGCCCTGGCCGGAGGTTGGCTTCTCTTTCGTGTCATATTCTGCAAGTTGGCCGATGAGGATAAACAGACCAAAACACAAGGCAAAACGGAAACGGAGTATTTCCCAGTGATAACAGCTGATGAGGAGAGCAAAAACTCAATAATGCAGGAGAAAGAGCACAATAGTGAAGATGAGGAAAAGGTAGGTGTGTTGATGTTTTTGAAAGTATCCATATCGATAATAACATGTCACGATTTTATTTTTATTTGAATATCGATATATCGATATGTCTCCACTTTAAATTATTTGTGAGACCACTGATATAAACTCAACGGTTAAAAATAACACATAAATTGCGGATATTGATATAATCATTAAAAAGAAAGTCTCACTCAAAAATATATTATCGAAAAAACATAACTATCGATATATGAGTATTTTTTTAAAATCTCTAGGAAGAGGTGGAGCTTTATTATTGGGAGGGACGACAACGTTGCGGACATAAACCGTTACTTAAATTTACGCGTGAACAATTGGAAATATTGCTGCGTCTAGAATCCGACGAAGACGATGATGACGGATCAGAGTATATGGATAATATTATGGATGAGGACTATAGCAATGATTATCCGTCAACATCGGCACAGCAAGATGACGAAGAAAGATTCGACAGCAAAGGATGAAGACATTGATCTCAAGGAATAAGAAGAAGCCGATTTGTATGCATATGTGCATGTGTGTTTGTTTGTATGTGTATGAAGAGCAGTTGGATCAGATGCAACAAAAACAACAATGTATAAGATGCCAAGAGGAGAACGAACTCTCATTACACGCTCACTAATACACCAGAACAAACAAAAAAAAAACACACACACACACAGACACATACTCACAGACTTGCAGACACAGAAAGAAAAACGAAGAGAAAAAGAAAACAAACACAAACAAAACGTAGCGAAATATCAAAATTTCTAGTGTTTGTAAATTTTAATACTGACTATGTTCTTTTAAAATAATAAATTTGTTTAAGCATAAATTCAATTAAATCGCAATACACATAATTGAATGCTCTCCCTCTCTCGCGCGCTCTTCTTTGCACTTTTTGGAGAGTGCACCGTTAGTTTTTTGTTGGATGTGAGAGCAAAGACTCGTAAGATACAACAACTAAAAGCATTTCACATACACATGCACACACACACACACACACACAGATATGCTTATTAATGCTTGCATGCAATGCATGCTAATTAACTATACATATGTTTGTTTGTATGTCAGCGTGTGAAAGCAGCAGTGACAAGAGTTTGCTGCCTGCCTGTCTATGTATTGTTTTGTTTTTGTTTCCTATTGCATTCGACGATGACAAACGCAATACGAATAATAGTAACTGTAACTAAAGCTTAAAAGCTTACATACATACATACACACGCACATTCGAATCGCCGACACTCGCCACTTTTGCACAAAAGAAATCAATTGACTTTTTGTTTATTGTTTGTTGTCAACAAAAATATGTATATATAAATTCACAGATTGCACATACTTGAAATAGATATGGATAACGGTTGTATTTATATCTATATTAGATAATTCAAATAAATTCTGTTGCTTATTTGACAAAAATTATGGGCAATACGAATTGCCGCGTAAACAGTAAACGCACCACCAAGAAGCTGATCTGTATTTGTGTGTGTGTGTGACAGGGGGAAGCCTGCAAAAGCAAAAACAATAGCAACAGTAACAATAACCACAACAACAACGTTGTTAATAATACGCTGCGTAAGCGTGGAAACATGCGCGGCACACAGCTGTCTGACGGTAGCAGCAGCAGAAATTGAGAAAACCGCGCCACATTCGTACGCACAACTACAACAACAAGAGAGCCAGAGCCAGCGACTGCGTTATGGTGTGCATATGTGTTGGCAACACTGCTAAATTCACCATGGGCCCGAGCTTAAATTTCACCACGGCAGACACACACACCGAGGCAAGCACAAAACGCGCTCGCACATACACACACAAATACCAGCATAAAAGGCAATCGCCCGTGCCGCTGCATGGAGAAAAATACATATTTACTACTTAATGCACAAACGTACATACATATGCACACACACATATGCATCGTACATGCATTTGCATTGGCGACCCCCGCGCAACAACAAAATTACACAGCGACTGCTGTGGTAACAACAAATGCATGCCTATGCCAATGCAAAAAGAAAACCAATGAAGAGAAGAAAAAAAAAATAGAAGCAACGAGTAAAAAAGAAAGAATGAAAGAAAACAACAGAATAACGCTAATGCACAGCAAAAGACGCCGAAAAGTAAACCAGCAACAACAGCAGGCTGGCAGGCAGGCAGGCCTGACCAGGCAATAAACTCACCATGCGGCAAAACGTCAGACAAAAGAAGATGGAGTAGAAGTTGAGCGCCTTCTCTTTGCATGCAATTCGCGTGTATAATGGTGTGCGCGTGTCTTTGTCGGTGTGTTAAGACATGAAACATGTTTTGTTTTTATTTGCACACTTTGTAATCATTTCGTTGCACTTTTTCGATATTATTTATTTAATATACAACAGAAAAAAAACATTGTCGTACACATTGACTGAGACTGTAGTAGTCGGTACAAATTACCCGTACTTGTACTCGTCTCGCACACACGCACGCACACACAAACATACACACTCACTACACACACATAACACACACATACATTTACAGACACAAGCGTAGCGCTCGGTTGTCCCACTTTCCGTGTATTGGTTTCTCGTACACTTTTCCACGCACTTTTTAACGATTGAAGCAGCAGCAGACGACGACGCATATATTTGTTATAAAAAAAATATCGGTAATTGTTAACTATTTAACTGTCCGATTAACATACGCAAACTGATTCGGCGCGCACCTATCATTTTAACAATTCATTATTAAATGTATGCCCTGCTCGCTGTCTGCCAGTGTTTTTTCTTTTTCGCTTGGAATATAACACTACCGTACTCGTCACGACAAAATGGAAATGAAAATGCAGGGATGTTCTTATCATATCGATACATCGATATATGCAGAGGAAATAATTTTTCACGATATTTTGCTATGGTATTCAAGTTGGCGGTTCTTGCTAAGTCAATTTAATAAAATTTAATCATTTTATTTCGTTAAAAAAAACACTTTAAAACGAAAAACATTTGCAACTTAATGTCAGGTGTTTGAAAAATTAAAACAATTTTGCACAAATTAGAAATAACGTGATTTAATTTTGGACTAAACTCTATCAATTAGTTTTTACTTATATTAAAATAATATAATATCAAATAAAATACCGACAACACTTGTCGCTTATCGATAACACATGCAACAGTACTGAGCAGGGCTGCCAATTTAGCTATTTTTCCGCCATTTCTGGCTTTTTACAAATGCCAAACGCATGAGAAATATTGAAATAGCGGATAGCGGAAATTATAGCTTCTCTAGCTTATTTAAATGCAGATCTAGCTTTTTAAGGCCCGGAAGAGTTGACAACACTTATACAAGCTGGGCGGGCGCTTTTCACCATGAGGTAAAATTTCTAGTATTTGACATACTCATCAATCACAGTCTCTTTCTTGGGTATTTATTTTGTAACGTAAAGCTGCAAACTTCGTAAAACAAAGAGTATAGAATTATATAACTTACTTTATTTCTCATATTGTGGTGAAATAAATAAATACGAGAGTTATTAATTATGATTTCATGAAAATATTTTATATTAAATTTTCGGAAACAATTTCGATTTTGGAACAAAAATAAAACCACTTTTTTATGGAAAAGAAATTTACATTTGAATGTGGTTTCATTTACTGTATTTTTAGTAATAAAAATTGAATATGAGATTATTATCTTATGACTTTAAGAAACAGTTTAAGTTTATTATTCCTTCGCCTTGTTTTATATAAAAAATCAGAGTTAAAAATAAATGCTAATACAAATTTAAAATACAAATTTATCCAATTTCCAGATTACTCCATGCGGAAAAGTATATCTAAGATTTTTCCATTCATCGAAATTTGTATTAACCTATTTGAATTTTTTCTTAAACTTAACGCTTATTTTGTGGTGATCAATGGTGGCAATTGTGGAGTCACCTTGTTAATAATTACACCGTGCTGCAATTCAAGCACAGAAACTAGGGATGGAATGGCCATGCCAGAAGCTTCTGAAACTCACATCGGCTGGCAACGCTGTCAAAAGTTGCACAAAGCTATAACTGCAATATACATACAAACAGAAGCAGCAGAGAAGTGCAGCAGTGAAGATATAGAAGAGAGAAATACGGTTTTGGTGCTCCTGCCCCAGCAGTGGGTGTATCCATATCCGCATTTGGGATACCAATTTTGCAAATACCAATACCAAATTTCGAGGCAAGTGCAAGTGCAAAATTAACAACAGCAGCAACAACAACAAACAACAAGAACAATCATGTCGTCGTCAACTGTAACTTCAACTAATTGTGGTCTTGGCAAACAGCAGCGTCGTCGTTTGGCAGCCTTTGATTTTGATCACACAATTGTATCGCAAAACACGGACACTGTGGTGAGGGACATGCTGCCAAATGAGCTGGTGCAATCGAGTGCTCTGAATGAGCTAATGGAGAACGATTGCTGGACGGAATATATGGCGGAGGTATTTCGTTTGTTGCATGCGCAACAAGTTCCCGAGTCGCGTATACGCGACACAATACGTTGCATTCCCGAGGTGCCCGGATTTGTGCGTCTCATCAAGCATCTGCATAAGAAGCTACAATTTGATTTGATCATCATTAGTGATTCAAATAGCATTTTTATTGATGAATGGCTGCGTGCCCACAATTTGTCCGATTGCTTCAATGCAATCTTTACCAATCCCGCTGAATTTGATGAAAATGGCCAACTTTTGGTCCGTCCGCATCATCAGCAGACCGATTGTAAATTGAGTGCGAGTAATTTATGCAAGGGACGTGTCCTTGAGCATTTTGTTATTGAACAGGATTTACGTTTCAATATCCGTTACGATCATGTCTTTTATGTCGGCGATGGCAACAATGATATTTGCCCGGTTTTGCGTCAACGTGCCTGTGACTTTGCCTGTGCACGCCAAGGATTCGCCATGGAGAAGCATTTGATTAAGAATCGCAATAAATTAAAGTTGCGCGCCAATCTTATCATTTGGCGCAGCGGTTTCGAGCTTTTGGATCAAATGTGCTCCTTGCCACAACTGCAAGGACCTCCTTCTGCCGCTCCACAGGATGCGCAATCCGTGTCCTTGAATGTGGATGCGGATGCGGATACGGATACGGATGCCAATTGTAAGGCTGAAATGGCCAGACGGGCATCGGCAATTGCCGCTCCCGTCGCTCGTCAGCAGTAAATTGTCCTAAAAATCATAATATTAACTACACATCAGAGCTGTAAATGATTGCAATCAAACTTTGATTGATCTGCAATCAAATGAAAGCAAATGATTGAAATCATTCTGATTACAATCACATGATTTTTATACAAACATTCGCAATCATAAATGTCACATTTTTAATATGATTGAACGGATTTCAATCTAAAATTAACTTAAAGCAAATAATGAGTTTTATTAAAATGTTCAATCAAAAATGTTACATTCATTATGATTGAACCAATTTTAATTTACAATCAATTTAAAGCAAATGATTGAAATAGTATTTATTGCAAAAATCTGTAGCACAATCATTGATTGCTTATTAAAATCATTGATTGCAGTTGATTACAGTTCTGCTACACATAAAATTATATACACTCGGTTATACATAGTATGTATATAGTATGTAAAAAACATAAATAAAAGCAAGTTGTCTCACACTGTTGTCCATGGAAATGAAAATATGAGAGAGAAAATAATTATAATAATAATACTGACAAAACTTTGATGTGATCAATGTTTATATTCAATTATGTATACCTAATAAATCTCGATGTATGTATGTATATAAACATAATTATGCACAAACACAACACACTCACGACTTAATAATATTACAATATATGATGTAAAGAAATACTATATATTTGAATGGATCGGTGTTGATATATTTTGTGCTCGCAGCTGTTGCTAAGTAGATCTTTATTAAATGTGTATTTGTAATGTTGTAATTAATATTATATTGTTTGTATATACATACATGTATTATCTGTCCATAATAAATGTATTTAAACGTTGCAATTGAAAATGCCAAAAAAATAAATATTAATTTTTATGCGTCTAGCTGGGAAAGGGAAAAGTGCAAAAGTGCTCGATTTGACAAGTAATCGATTAAAAATTTAATCAACAGCTCAATGTAAATAGACATCTGGCATAATAAACACTAAAGTTATAGTACAAACAATAACTTTTTAATACTGCGCAACAGGCAAAACTAACTCTGGCGCCATCTATGGCTCATGGGTCTAGGAAAATGCAATTCCGGGTAAATAAATAATCCCCGATTTTTTTAAACTAATTTTCTTTTATTTCTATTAAGTGAAACAATTTTTAAATTTGACATTTTGCTTTATTATAATCAGTTAATAATATATTTATATATTTTAGTTAGGAGTAATTAAACAATTACCTTAGACTAAATACCTTAAAGACTTTTTGCAATGTGGTGTAGAAAGCGCAACAGTGTTTTTTATTTTTATTTTTTTTTAGTATTTTTGTTGTTTGTTGTGGGCTTGTGACATAATGGGAAGCTCCATTTTCGCACTGCACTTGCATTCGAATTAACAAAGTTCTTAGAACCTAAGATCATAATAACTACTGGCGTTGATAATGGGAAATTTCTTGATGAGAACGCTCAATTGATAACTAAACAAATCTTAATCTCTATATTTTAGAGTCTGGGGCAGTAGAAAAAGGATGATAAATTTGTTTTCCTTTTTTTTTGTTTGTTTTTTTTTCTTTTTTTCTTTTGGTTGTACGTCTAGGAGCCCAATGGTGACATACCAATCTGGCGGGGATCAGCACCCGGTTGTTGTGTGGCACCCAATTCTAAATTTTTAATTAGCATTTGTAGCCATTGCTTTGTGGATTTGTCATCTTGCAGGCACTGTGTGAATGTGCCATCACGCAATTGATCTGGCAGGCACTGTCCGAGTGCTTTTCGTGCACTGTAAACCACACAACATAGAAAGAGAGAGAGAGAGAGAGAGAGAACAACATGTACACATATGTTAAATTACAAGAGAAAGAGCGAGGGTGAGAGACTAACCGTGTATTGTCGGAGAGGCGCAGATAACAGCGTACTACATGTTTCAAGAGGCGCGCACAGGGATCCTTTGCCAGTTGTATGACCATTTTGCCCTATACAAAGAGAGAGTGAGAGAGAGATTATGAGAGTTAGCTTTGTAGATTATAGATTAAGCCAAGGTTGCCAGATTTTGATGGATTACACATTTACAGACACACACACCCATATGCAGTGAGTACACTTTTACCCACCACATCAGACTTTTGGATCATGGTAAAATTATTATAATGGCGTTGGCCTTTCTTTGGTTTTATTTTGCTGAGAACTTTGTGCTATTTCTATTTCTCTTTGTGTGATGAAAAGATATAAAATCCGAGGTGAAACAAATATGTCACCTTATAATAATTTGACCATGATTATAAACAGTACGAAAGCAATCGATGTTGTTGCCCATGAATGGATAACATTTGCTCAATACGTGACCTTGTATTGTGTTTGCACCATGGCATGACTTACCAGTGTGATGGCAACATGGGAGAAACGCTCATAGGTTTGACAAATGTATGACAGACCCGATTCGTCCAGCAATATCTTTTGTATGATAAAGGTGGCAACCGTTTTGCTCAATTCCGATCCGCTGTCCATTATGGTGAGACAAAGTGGCACAATTTCGGTGGTGAGCAAAAATGTAATAACTTCCTGTTCATCGGTCTTGACCAAAGCACCAATAACACCCAAACTGGTCAGGCGTAGATATTCAAATGGTCGTGTTTTCGATATGGTTGATAGAAAGGGATACAAATAGAGTGGTATCTGTGCCTGCAAGAAGGCGGTACGTGTCTCTGGATGCGAGGCGACGCACTGCAGCAGCGCCAATGCGTTGCAAACGCGATTCGATTGATGGGCCGTCAAGGTGGGCGGCATTATTGATGGATATATGTTGACAATCTCCTGTAGCAAGGCACATGCTGTACCAAAGCTGTTCCACAGCATTGGTGCCAAATCCGTTTCACGTTTCTTACTAAGCTCCAGTAAGGCTGTTTCCCGTGTATCCGGATGAGCGAGTTCATTTATCCATTGATAAACCTAAAAAAAAAACATTTACAAATACATATGTAAATTTGCATACCAATCACATATACACAGAATATAATAATAAAGCTTACCTTCTCCTGCTCGCTCGGTTGTTGTTGTTGTTGGGGATTCATGCAGGGACTTGGCTGTGCACTCATCGTTACTTGCCTGTAAGCACAACAACAACAACAAAGTTCAAAGCTTTGGCAAAGTACCGTAAAAAGTTATCTGCCCACTATTGACTTGCGAGAACTTTTTGTAGCGCGCAGCAAATGCAACAAATATACTTATACAACTTACGCCTGCGCAACGTGTATAAAAATGCCTTACAATTATCCAATTTTCCTTGTATATATATTTTTACTGGAGCGTTAAACGGCAAAATATCGAAATAAAAATTAGACAAGCAAAATGCCGAACGAAAAATAAGATGTCGGCTCTAGTTGTGGTATCAGCTGATTAGGGCTGTCGATACAATACCGATATATATTTATATCGATACGATTTCTTTAAATATATATTTTCGAGCGATATTCTGACGATAATTTCAATATCTGTGTTTTTCTGCGATACCTTTTACCTTGGCAACCACTTTTATTCTTCGTGAAGCATGGAGACCAAAACCTATTTTGAACAAAAAATTATTTGCACTGCGACGAGAAGCAAACTTAGCACAAAAATTAGTAAAAAATGCAGTACCAACACGACTAATTTGAAGTTGCTCCTAGATATTAATACTCAATTAATAATATTGACATATGTTTTGTCAAAAACATTTGAATACGAATAATATTTTGTCATATCGATATATTATCGATATTGTGGCGCTATGATAAAACTGACACAAACAACTCCAGCTGGATGCAACACTGTCTCGATGCAACTCTACTTTTGACAATTTGACGTGGACGGTTGTCAAAACAAATTCGTGTCGTACGGTCTACGCGATTTACACGAACAGTTCATTCGTGTGGAAATTTTCAAAGTAAGCGGAGGTGCGTGTGCTCAATTTATTTTTAAGTTGCTCAAATGTTTAGTTAATTTGTAGAAACTTAATAACTTATTGTAATTAATGAAATGTGTGAGCCTAATTTAACATATAAATGCAATTGAAGAGCATATGCGATTTTCTTCGCCAACGGGACTGCAACAACAAGTGCAATGTGCTGCTTGCGTAGCTAACGATTAATAAAATGAAAGACAAATTGACCGAGAAATGCAGCAAATAGTTATTAAATTTTGTTAAATAAATATCAAAAATGATAAATACATAAATCAGTTTATATGCGGCTTTGTAAATTAGTCAAAATTTCACCTGTGACGTCGACGTCGTTTTCATTTGCCACGTCGTCAGCGTCGTCGTTGACGGTGACGTTGCCGCTGTCGTCGTGTGTTGATTGTAACTGTGTGAAAGTGCTGTTAACCTACATATGCATTAATATATATATATAACAGTATAACAGTTGCAAATGAAATGTTTATCTTTTGAATTGCAGCTCCAACTTTAATATCAATCAATCAACCATGGACAAAGTTGTTAAATTCGCCGAGCCTGGACGGCTTTTTGCCAAGGATTCAATTCGTCTCGTTAAGCGCTGCACGAAGCCCGATCGCAAGGAGTTCCAAAAGATTGCGATTGCCACGGCAATTGGCTTCTGCATCATGGGATTCATTGGATTCTTCGTCAAGCTGATACACATTCCCATTAACAATATCATTGTGGGATCGTAAACCTATATAATAATGCTTACTGGATGCAGGCAGAGGCGCCGGAAATTGAGAGAACAATAATTAATAATCATCATCCTTTTTATCTATAGAATATGAATTCTTTATGCTTTCGCGCCGAACATTATATAGATTAAATATACTAATTTTTTTTTGTATAGTTATTCTCCCCCTCCCCCGTTCACAATGGTACATTCAACGAATGTCACTTTTTTTGTAACAAAATTTTCATGTATGTGAAATGTATTGCAATAATGTTCAAAATTCCATTCACATAAACATGAACGTTAGTTATTAAGCGTCATAATTAAAAACAACCGAAAAACGAATGAAATTATTTGAATGCATTTTTTATAAATATAGATATAAAGGGTAGATCTGTTAGTGGAAGGTTATCACAATTTATGAAAATAATTTGGCAGCTAGAAAATATATGGCTCAAGTGTGTTAAGTTGGTCTAAAGCTTAGGCTAAACAGATTACTATGTATATACACTATATTAGGAAGAGTGAATTTCAAACTCTTAATGCACTTAAATATTTTTAAGCTTATTTTAATTGCTTGTGTACTTTTATTTTAGTCAGGTCAGTTTGGTTTTCGAAATATATTGAAATTCATATATTCTTTACATTATTTTTATATATTTATTGTTTATTATTGTTTATCGCTTGCAAGTAAAGAGTATTTCGTATTCGACTGCTTACTTAAATTTAGTGACAACAGTTGTCGTTTGGTATTTTTAGTTAGTTTGCTAAAATATATCGATAACTATGATAGTGATTGTTATCGGTTTACTATCATTTTAAACGAGCAAATATGTTTAGTCTTACATTTATTTTAACAAACTATATAAACAGCTGCCATATTTATTAAAACTTGCTAGTGCAATTATTTATTATTATTTGGCGTTGTTAAATATTTTAGTTGGCTGTCGTGTTTGAATTTAGTGCCAAACTGCAAATTGGTATTTGGTATTTTTAGTTGGTATGCTATCACATATCGATAGCTATCGTAATGTGTCGTTGTCGTCTATCGGACTCGTGACGTGGAACTGATTTGTATATTTTGTTGAGTGAATTTTGTGGTCGTGTTTTGTTGCGCAAAGGATTTCTTAGGTATTTAGTGAATTAATAAAATGTTGGACTTTGTGGTCGTGTTCACAAAAGGCGGCGTTGTGCTTTGGAATTCAAATGAGTCCGGCAAGAACTTTGCCTCGTGCATAAATAGCCTGATACGTGGCGTCATTTTGGAGGCAAGTGCAAAGCAGCAACAACAACAAAATGAAACGAAAATGTTTTGTTATTGTTAATAAATAAATCATTTGTTGTAGGAGCGCAATACAGAGTCCAAATACTTTGAGGAGGATCATCTGGCGGTGCAATTTAAGCTGGACAATGAGCTCGATTTGGTTTATGCAGCCGTATTCCAAAAGGTTATCAAACTCAATTATCTGGACAATTTCCTCGCCGAAATGCAATTGGCATTTAAAGAGAAATTCGGTGACATTGCGGCCCAGGAACGTCTCGGCATCGACTACGATTTCGAGCAGGAGTTTCGCAGTGTGCTCAGCGCCGCTGAGGAGGCGTCCGTCAAACAGGGCAAAGCCCCCAAAGCGATGCGTTCCTACAACGAATCGTTGAAGTCGAAGAAAACAGTTGCCTCCATGATCGAGGATAAAAAGTCATCCGCCGCTGCCTCGAATGAGAAGCGTGTGAATATACAGGAGAGTCCGCCAGCATCGAAATCACAGCCCTCATCGCCGCCGCGCACCAACGATGATATTATCCAGGAGAATCGCCGCAAGCTGCGCGAGAAACTGACGCCCACCAAGAAGGCGATCGTGGAGACGACAAAGCCCAGCAAGATTAGCGCACAGCAGCAGCAGGAGAAGGCCGGCAAGAAGCCGCGTGTCTGGGATCTGGGTGGCAATTCCAAGGATGCGGTGCTTCTCGATCGCTCCAAGGATGCGCCCGACGATGTTCAAGTGCAGAGCATCAACAATGATGTGAGTGTGGACAATGAAATCCCGTTCCTGTACCCTGTAAATGAACGCTGCAAGGGGTATACCAAGTTTGGCTTGGTCTCTTGCAGTGTACAGGGTCTCTAGGGTCTCAGGGTCTCTTCTTTTTACAAATTATTAACGTGTTATGCTTTTCAATGTTGCAGCTGGTGGGCACAATGCAGGGCAACATCCCGGACTTGGATGAGCAGAGCGAATCCGATCGAGATGTGGATGAGGACACTGATGACAGCGATGACCAGCAGCAACCACAAAAGAAACAACAAACAACACGGAGCAAGGCAAAAACCGGCGGTTTATTATCATATTTCAAGGGAATTGTGGGCGCCAAGACAATGTCACGTGAGGATTTGCAGCCGGCGCTGGAGAAGATGCGCGATCATTTGATATCGAAAAATGTGGCATCGGAAATCGCAGCCAAGTTGTGTGATTCGGTGGCCACATCGCTGGAGGGCAAACAAATGGGCACATTCGATAGCATTGCCAGCCAGGTGAAAGAGGCGTTGACGCAATCTCTGGTGAGGATTCTATCGCCCAAGCGACGCATTGACATCATACGCGATGCATTGGAATCGAAGCGTAATGGCAAACCATATACCATCATCTTTTGCGGTGTCAATGGTGTCGGCAAATCGACAAATCTGGCCAAGATTTGTTTCTGGCTCATCGAGAATGATTTCAATGTCTTGATTGCCGCTTGTGATACGTTCCGTGCTGGTGCCGTGGAACAACTGCGAACCCACACACGACATCTGAATGCGTTGCATCCGGCGGCGAAGCACAACAATCGCCAAATGGTGCAGTTGTATGAGAAGGGTTACGGCAAGGATGCGGCTGGCATTGCAATGGAAGCCATTAAGTTTGCCAACGATACAAAAGTGGACGTGGTGCTGGTAGACACCGCCGGACGGATGCAGGACAATGAGCCCTTAATGCGTTCCCTATCCAAATTGATCAAGGTTAACAATCCCGATCTTGTGCTCTTTGTGGGCGAAGCTCTGGTCGGAAACGAAGCCGTCGATCAATTGGTGAAATTCAATCAATCCCTCGCCGATTACTCCTCCAATGAGAATCCTCATATCATTGATGGCATTGTCCTTACCAAATTCGATACCATCGATGATAAGGTTGGGGCTGCCATCTCGATGACATATATCACCGGACAGCCAATTGTTTTTGTGGGAACTGGACAAACCTATGCGGACCTCAAGGCCATCAATGTGAATGCCGTTGTGAATTCACTCATGAAGTGAGCAATAACATATTCATATGGAAGGACAGCCGACAACGAAATCTACAACTGTCTGCCGACAGTTTCCCCAACTTTTCCCCGCTTGTCTCGGACCCAAGGACTTAATTCTAAATGCTCTAAACTAGATTTTTCCATTTTTTCTATAGTTCACATGCTTGGAAAAAGAATAAAATGCAATTTTTACACTTTGTTGTTGATTATAATTGCATGATAATGTTTTATACTAAATTTGATCTAACTTGTCCATCGCAACTATATGTTAACGTCGTTAGATTTTTAAAAAACTTAGCAATTAGTATAGCTATGAATTCATTTGGTTTCATTGATTATGATGAAATTTGGTAAAACATAATATAACTGATATTTGTACGAGTTGCATTAAGTTATTAGCAGATATCTCCCTTAACTTAGATAGTTAGAGTTCCAAGAATCTCCTTCAAAACCCAAAACAGAGCAAAGTTGATTCGATTATAAAGGATTTGTATACATGTATTTTTCTTTTGGTTACAAACGAGCAGAAAGCGATAGCGTAGAATGTGTTTTGTTATCTAGGATGTATTTGTTTTATTTGTAGAACTCGTGCTCCTGTTCGTCCTTCTTGATATTGTTCTTGTAGCCCTTTTCAAAGTCCTTGGCCAGGACAATATAGCGATTCTCTCGGACCGCATGCATGCCCGCCTCCTGGCAAATGGCATTGATATCCGCACCAGAGATTTTATCGGGCCGTGCCACAAACTCCTCCAAATCAACATCCTCGCTGAGGTTCATCTTCGAGGTGATTGTGGAGAAGACTAAACGCTTCTGTCTCCGATCCGGCAGCGGGAATTCAATTTTACGATCCAAGCGACCAGGACGCAAGAGGGCAGGATCCAAGGTATCAGCGCGATTGGTTGCCATGATCACCTTGACATTTGTCGTCTGATCGAAGCCATCCATTTGATTGAGCAGCTCCAAAAGAATACGCTGCACCTCACGATCCGCACCAGTTTGGGCATCGAAACGTTTCGTGGCAATCGCATCGATCTCATCAATGAATATAATGGCCGGAGCATTCTCTTTGGCCAAACGGAAGACGTCCCTAACCATGCGCGGTCCTTCACCCAAATACTTCTGCACAAATTCGGAGCCAACGACACGAATAAACGATGCGGTTGTGTGATGAGCCACAGCCTTGGCCAACATCGTTTTACCGCATCCAGGTGGTCCGTACATGAGCACACCACGCGGCGGATCAATGCCAATCTGTTTGTACAGCTCAAAGTGTGTGAGGGGCAGCTCAACAGCTTCACGTATTTCCTGCTTTTGCAAATCCATGCCACCAATATCCGCATAGCTGACATCGGGCTTCTCATCCGGCTGTAGCATGGATATGGAACTATCTGCCTCTGGTGGCAGGACATCCACCAAGGCATTACTATGCTTGTGCAATGCAACCGATGCCGATGGCTTCAACAGCTCCCTATCAATAGTGGACAGAATGCGCACATAGTAATTGGAGCCGGTGGTGGAGCCAACAATTCCCGTATTCTGATCAACAGCCTCGAGAAATTGTCCAATTACCAGCGGCACCGACTGTATGCGCTTCACCTCCTCCTGGGCATGCAGATACTCTTTCTTCAGATTGCGCTGCTCATCCTTGATGTACTCCTCCTGCACCTCAATGAACTCCAAGGTCTTTTGCAATTTCTGCAAACGATTTCAGTGGAGAAATGAGAATTGAAGTACAACAGACAGTTGCTTAAGTAATTGTTTTGACCAAATACAAAGTGCGTACATTTGCTTTTTATTAATAAACTATGTGAATTTTGTAATTTGACAAAGCAATTTCAGCGCATACTGTAGCTACAGTTAAACATATTACAAAATATATATATTTTATGTTTGTCTTCTTTTAATATAGTTTATATGCATTTTCGTATTTTGACAAAACAATTACTGCACATACTGTAACAATATGGATATGCTTACCTTATAGCGCACATACAAATCATCAATGTCCAGTTCATCCAAAGAGCTGTGTGCATCTTTCAGCTTCAACTCAAGTTCATCCTGCAAGCAAATTATAATATCAGCATTTCTATTTCTGTCAACCTTCCACTTGGAATACTCACTCTTTCGGGCAGCAATATATCCATTTTGTAATTACTTTGCGTTGCAAGTTGTATTGTTTAAATGCCGCTTGGCTCGATGATATTAAAAATGTAAGCGAGAAAAGCAATGAATGACTTGTCAAAAGTAGTGTTGGGTTCAGTGTTGCCAATTTAGCTAGTTGCATCCACGAAAAACAAGGTGGCAACCATGGCAACGGTTGCCAAATAAAAAAAACAAGGTGGCAGCCCTGCAAAAAAAAATACAATTTCACTACTTTTTGAAAAGTAGTGAAGTGGTAGTTTTTTATAATTTGGAAGCTTGACATTTTTAGATTTTACCTTAATTTTTTTTACATTTTTCTCGATTTTTTAAATTTTTTTGTAGAATTTTTTACTCAACTTAGCCACGCGAAGGATGGATGAGGTGCACCAAATGAATTTTAAAATAAACTTTAGAATTTTAGAAAAATTTGAATTTTATGTGTTTAGTGATTTGTTCTTTATTTATTTAATTATTTAAATTTAAAAAAAAAATTAAATACAATTTTATAACGGGTCAATTGCTGAACAAGTTCAATCGTTCATTTGAACTTTTTTAGAACCAAACATCAATGTGGAGATATTCGATATTTCAATATATCGATACTATCGTGAGTGGTCGAATGCCAAACACTGATAATGACAATTTAATTGATTTAACTGTTTAATAATTGCAAAGTTAATTTAAATAAAAGTCATGCTTAAATATATTTGCGTATGAATATCGTCTATTTGCTCAATTATCGATACCCAATCAGATAAATATAGAGTTTTTCTACCAACAGTATGCACACACTGTTACTACTGCACGACCATTTTTGTGGCGATTTCGATTCTTCTCATAAGAAAACACATTTATTTTGGGGGCACATATAAATATGTGTGTGTGCCGTTTACGTGTGTGTGCGTGAAGAACTAAAAATCATAGTTAATAGTTGATACAAAAATAACGAACAAAACATACAAAAACACAACAATCTAGTGAATTAAATGGTGCACATACATAATGGGTTAGCGTTAAATGCGGCTAGTGAAATGGAAATGGACTGTTTTAAACCGCATACGCTCTCGTGCCAGAGAAAAATCGTTCACCACCTCTAACTCAGTGTCCTGCCGCTGTCGCTGTCGCGGTCGCTGTCGTCGCCGCTGCTTCTGGTTGGTGCTTTTGCTGCTACTACTACTGCTGCTGTCTCTGCCGCCGTCGCTGCCTCTGCCTCTACGCACGCATCGATTTGGGCTAAACGTTAGATACCTCCTAACGCAGTTGTTAGGGTGGAAAAATAAGTACATAATAATAAAGAAATGCTGTGCATTTTTTAATTAATCCATGGCCAAACATATGCAACTAATTCAAGTGCAATATTATCAAACGGACTAACTAATAACCAGATAATAACGCCAACACTGGCGCAAATCAAGCAGCAAAACAAAAGGGACAACAAATAAAGAAACGAAAAATTTTTTTTTTTATATATGTATATGTATATATTTCAAAAGGCGGCAGGCGGCAAATCAGAGAAAAATCACAATAAATAGCGGGGTAAACTAAACAAAAAAAAAATTAATTACAAATAACAAAATACAAGAATAGTGTGTACAAAATGTTTATTGTATAATTTTCATTACATCTACATACATACACACACACTGGCAGATATGTGCATGTGCGTGTATGGACAAGTGTATGTGTGCGTGTGTGCGTTTAGTTTTTGTTTATATGCCGTGTTTTGTAGTACATTTCGTCTAGTTTGTCAGTTTCTCGTCATATTCGTCAACAAAACTGTGCGCTCGGCTTCAATTTTGTGCGTTTTGCTTATTGCCTATTTATGGCGTATTGTTTGTTCTTTATTGATTTTAAGATGCATTTGTGGACACACTGACAAGCGCACACAAAAACAAATACATGCACCCCCACACACACGCAACCACACAGAGATTTTATGGGAAGCAGTGCAATTTGTAAATTTGAATTGAATTTGATTTATGTTTTGATTTTTTATTACAGATTAATATATATATTTATATAAATATATATACATATAGAGGAGAGAGAGAGATAGAAGTTGGAGTGGTAACACTGAAAATACAAATAAAAAAGGCTTCCACATGAAGACCATGTCGCGCTTTGGGCTGCGCCGTGGCTTTAAATTCAGCGAGGAGCAGCAGCAGGTCAATGGCAACTGCAACAGCAACAATAACAACAACAGCAGCAGCCGCAGCAGTCCAATTGGAACGGCTATACAAAAGCTGGCAACGCCGCCACGTAAAAAAAGGAATCACAGCCTGGCCAGAGTTGAGCAGCCGCCTGAGCAATTGGAGCTAATTGATGTGGAACTGGAACTGGATAGGCAAAAACAACAACAACAAACGCCTACGCTAATATGCAGTGTGCCGCTCGAGCGTTTGCCACGCCTCCTCCAAAAGCTGCAACAACAACAGCAGCAGCAGCAGCAACAACAACAACAACAACAACAGACGACGGCTTTGATTAAAGTATTGTGTTTGTACTGTGATAAAAAGTTTGCATCGAGCAAATTGCAGGCGAAGCATGTGGACAAATTTCATACGGAGCGAAATCAGCGGCGTTGCAGCAATCGTTACACTAACAACAACAACAATGGCAGCAGCAGCAGCAGCAGCAGCAACAACATTAGTCAAAGTCAAAATTTGAGCAACTTTCCTGGTTGTCAGCATTGCAACAAGTCCACAGCAATGGCAACGTCAACAAGCACACAACAACAACAACAGCAGCAGCAGCAACAACAATTCATCTGTCTGCCCTCGCAGCAATTGGAACAGCTCTTTCAGCATCTATTGGCGCGACATGCTGACAAATATTTTGCTTGCCAGCAATGTCATTTGAGATTCAACGATGTATTGCAGCTGCAGAGTCATATGCGTCTAACGCATCAGCAACAGTTGCCGGTAAAAATGATGACTACGACAACAGCGGCACAACAGCAACAGCAACAAACAATGATTGGCGCCGAGGAACCTGTTTTATTTCGCTTGGGTCTCACACAAAATCGTTTGCCAGGACAGCGGCAACGTAATCGCAGTGCACGATTGCAGCAGGACAGCAGCAATGTTGCTGGCACAGCCAAACAACAACAGCAGCAGCAGCAACAACAGATGCAGCAAAGAAGCAGCAAACGTCAAACAATTGCAACAGCTGCTGCGACAGCAACTGCAGCAGCAGCAACAACTGCAACACTAACAACAGCAACAACCACAGCAGCAACATCAACAGCAACACCAACAACTGCCGCTGCAAGCGCCGCAACAACAGTTGCTGTTGCAGCCACAGATGAGCAAGTTTTTCGCATGCCCAGCCATAGTCATGTTTTTGATGACAATTTCTATCAGGATGTTGTTTTAAATGTACGGCACAATTTGCAACATTATTTGGATGGTCGTTTATTTAGCGGCCCCGCTCCCCCGCAGCCCCTCAGCGATGGCACAGCAACAGCAACAACGACAACGCACGCCAGCAACACCAACAGCAATCTGAATCAATTGTCTGCATATCCCACATTATTAACGGCCGAGCAATTTGGTGATGTTGCTGTCGGTTTGGAGCAACTGCCATTGCCACATTTATCGAAAACGCGACGTCCACATACGAAGCACAGTTGGAAATGGAAATGGGATTATGTGAAGAAATTTACGATCATCAATGAGGGCGGACGTTTG
The DNA here is from genome assembly GCA_035043635.1 of Drosophila rellima. Taxonomy (NCBI): domain Eukaryota; kingdom Metazoa; phylum Arthropoda; class Insecta; order Diptera; family Drosophilidae; genus Drosophila; species Drosophila rellima. The sequence continues at coordinate 4,840,474 of JAWNMV010000302.1, read as the reverse complement.
GTTAAGAAGTTGAAGCAACCGTTTATGGGATTGCGGGATTTGTCACGTTTGGATATGTGGACACAGTTGACGATGCGACAGAAGCATGATCTGGAGTTGGCCCAACAGCAGCAACAGCAATTGCAGCTGCAGCAACAGCAACAACAATTGCAGCTGCAACAGTTGCATTTGCTGTTGGATCAACGTTTGTTGCCACACATTATTTTAGAGCAAAATGAGCAGGCGATTATTAAATGTGAGCCGGAACGTGAGCAACAGTTGTCGTTGCCGTTGCCGTTGCCGTTGCATGAGCAATTGTTGCCACAAACATTTGCCGATCAAAGCTTTCTAACGCTGTTGCAGCTGCAGCCGCGTGGCAGCAACAAGCCACCGCAGCAACAACAGCAGCAACAACAACCACAAAGACTTGTGCTCAGTGGCGAATGGGCGCGACCACGCCTCTATTTGTGCATTTGCTGTGGCGCCAAGTTTGAACAACGCAAAGCTTTAGAAGAACACAAAACATTTCGTCATTCGCACATTTATGCAACACATTACGAGCTAGTGGGTCGTGAATTGCTGGCGGGCAACTTGCTGAGACATTTGTTTATGCCAAAGCGTGCACTGAGTCGTTATGCGGCCAATAGCAATCAGCAGCAGCAACAGTTGTCGCTGTCGCTGTTGCCGCACAAACAGGAAAGTGCTGCTGCTGCTGTTGCTGTTGTTGAAGATGAAGCAAATTCGAGTTCATCAAATTCCTCGACAGCAACATCAGCGTTTGGCATTGCCATTGCTAGCAATTCGCCATGTTGCAACACAGCAGCAACAACAACAACAACAACAAGCAGCACAAATAACAGCAGCAGCAGCAACATTAGCAATCTTAGCAACACTAACAGCAACAGCAACAGCAACAGTTGCAGCAACAATCACGAGGATAACGACAACAGCAGCAGCGACATTAAGAACGTGCCACAACAGCAACAACAGCAGCAGCAACAACAACAACAGCAACAGCAATTAGTCTCTTGCTCGCCAACAAGTGTCAACTCCAGTTGCAGCTACAGCTCACAGCAGCAACAACAACAACAACAACAACCAACAAGCTGCACAAAATGCGGTCGCAAATGCAGCGGTCTCATGGATCTCTATCGTCATATGCTGGATTGCTCTGGGGATTACGTTTGGTCCTTGGCCAAAAAGCGTAAATATCGTTATTATTGTGGCTCCAAAAAACGTCGTACTGCGTGCAATTTTGCTCAACTATTGCGTAAGAATAGCAAGAAATGTCATGTCAAGCAACAGCAGCAGCAACAACAACAGCAGCAGCAACAGTTGCCCAGCAACAACAACAACAACGATGCCTCCGAAGAGAGCTCCAATTCCAACTCGAATTCGAATTCAAATTCCAACTGCCAGAAAACTAAAACGCCGCCTCGTCAACGTCCCAGCGATGGTGAGTTTTGCCTTTTTTTTTATTTATTTATTTAATGTCAACTAAAAACAGTTGACCAAAATACAATAGTATTTTTTTTATTTCTTCACTATCGATGTTTCAAACTTCGATGGTTAAAGATAGTAGATAAAAGATAGCGTTTTTGACTCTCTGTATTTTGCGCAAGTGCAAAATAAATTGCTGTTGGTTGCTGAAAACTGTGAAATTATGGACAATTTTTTAAAATATTTGTTTAGTTTTATATTTGTACCGTGAACTATTATGGTTTCATTTTTTGTCATATTTTCTTGAAAAACTGAACTACTTTAAAATTAGTACTTCTGTTATTTAAATAAATAAATATTGGTAAAAAAAAACGATATTATCGAATTTTTGTTTAGAAAACCTCGAAAATATCGAATGTCTTTACTATCGATGCTTTCCCAGCTCTACTTAAAATCTTGGACTTAAGTATTAATTTAAAAATTTTATCGAAATGTTAAAATCGTCAAAGTAAAAATCGATTTGTTGTTATATTGTCGAAAAACTTATCGATTAAATGTACTTAAAAATCGCTTACGCATTATCGATTCTTCTTTTGTAACGAGTATTTTAAATTCAGAGACTCGATTGTTTTTTCTCGCAATTCTCACTTATTGTCTGTGCTTTCTTTTAAATTTCGTTCAGCTGAATCCATACGCAAAATGTTGGAGAATTTGCCGGCGAAACGTGTCTGCAAAAAGATCTTTCCCATGGACAACAAGAAGCGTTCAAAGAAACAGGGGAAGCCCGGCAAAAAGCAATTGGCGAGGGGCGCTAAGAAACTTTATAATCATCATCATCATCATCATCATCACCACCATCATCATCATCATCAGCACACGTTGCGTAATACGCGTTCACGTGCGCGTTTGGTGCGTGCCAAGCCAGCAGCAGCAACGGTTGTCGCCACAGCAGCAACGGTTGTCGCCACAGCAGCAACTGTTGCCGTTGCAGGCAACGAGCAGCAGCAACAACAACAGCAGCAGCAACGCAATCGTCGCAAACAGCAGCAACAGGCGAAGCTCACAAACAACGACAACAATGCAACAAGCAACAACACAACAACAACAGCAACATCTAATTTAAACACTGCCAATATAGCTGCAATTGCAACTGTTGCTAGCCTCACGGCAACAGCAACAATTGTAGCCACCACAACAACACCAACAACAACTGTAGCCTCACAGCTAATGCCCACACCGCCAACAACACCAGCACCAGCAACAACAACAACTGTCACATCAGTCACAACTACAGCAGCAGCAACAATTGTTGTTGGCAAGCAACAATTGCAGGTGAAACGCAGCAAACGCATCAGCGATTGCATTGCCATGTTAACTGGCAAGCTGGAGGAGAAGCTCAAGACTGAACAGCAACCACTGGGCAGAGAGGAGAAATCAAAGCCGAAGCAGCAGCAACAGCAACAGTTGCCGGAAAAGGAGCAGGAAAAGCAGCTGAAGGAGCAGCAGCAGCAGGAGGAGCAGCAACAGTTGCCGCCAAAGACGCCCAAACGCAAAGCCATCTCGCGACGCATTATAAAGACGTCTAGTGAGACGGCAACAGCAACAGTTGCTGCAACAACAGCAACAACAAGCTCAGCAACAACCGCTGCCACTGCAACAACAATTCCTTCAGCAACAACAGCTGTCACAACAACAGTAACAACGCCTGCAGCAACAACTTTGCCCACAGCAACAACTTTGTCCACAGCAACAGCAATTGCTGCCACAACAGCAACAGCAACCGTTAAGTTGCCGTTGACAGTGCCATTGCCATTGCCATTGCAACTACCATTGCCGCTACCTTTGCCTGTGCCAGTGCCTGTGCGACGCGCCACGCCCACTAAGGCGGCAACCAAACAAATGACAGCAACACAGCAGCAACAGTTGCCGCCGCAGCAGCTTCCATTGCCAACGTTGCCGCAGAAATTGCCACTGCCATTGCCATTGAAGTTGCCATTATCAGTGAAAATGCAAGCACCGCCTGCAACAGTTGTTGCCGCGCCAGCAACAGCTACTGCTGCAATTGGCGTGCCCGCAGCAACATTGCTGTTGCCCAAGTTGCCACTGTATCTGCCTTATGTGATGGATCCGCAGCAACCTTTGAATTTGAGTCATGTGAAGCCAACGCTAAGCGAAGCACATCAGCAAAATGCACAACAGCAACAACAACAAATATATCCACAACAACAGCAGCAACAGCAACGTGTTGCAGCAATGCCAGCGCGTCGTCAAACGATTTGCGGCTTTGAGGCACGAAATCTGTTGAATTTGGATGAGATGCAACCTTTGGATTTGTCCAAGAAATCAACGCAAGCAGCAGCAGCAGTTGTTGTTGCCGCTGTGCAACAGCAACATGAGTTGCCGTTGGGTTTGGCATTGCCGCTGCCGCTTGTTGCTCGAGGCACAGAGGCAGCTGCTGCCGCTGCGCATTATTATTCAAATCTGGAGCTATTGAAGATACCACAAGTGCGTAATCCCATGCCCGTAGCAACAGCAATGCATCAACAACAACAGCAACAGCAGCAGCAACAACAACAGCAGCCAGCAATAACTGCGAATGTTGCTGCTGTGAAAACAGCGAGCAAGAAACGTGCCACAGATGTGGCAAGCAAAAAGGAGAAACAAACGAATGCCACTAAAATGGATGAAGTGATCAATAATCATATCGATGATGCCATCAATTCTGTACTACTTGCTGTGCAAGAAGAGGAAGAGCAGCAGCAACAGCTCAAGCAGCAGCAGCAACGCGAAGAACAACAACTGTTGCTGCCGCCAGTCAGTGCAGCAGCAACATTTGCAGCCATTGCCAGCACGATAACAACAACAACAACCTTTGCAACCGTCGCCATCACCACAGCAACCTTTGCAACAGCTGCCACAACAACAACAGCAACTGCAACAACAGCAACTACAACAGAAGCAACTGTTGCCAAACATTTGACACCAAAGAAACGCAATATGCGCTCCAAAACCATCGATTGTCGCTCCGCCTTGTTGCTGACGTCGACAGCGACAGCAACCTCGCTTACGCCCACGGCCACGCCCCTTGTGCACGGCCACAAGTTGCAGCAATTGCCAAATGGCACAACAGCAGCAGTTGCTGCCAAAGTGGAGACGCCAACACAAGCAACAGAAGTTATCGCTGTTGTCGAGCAGCAGCAATTGCCCAAAATGGAGCAGCAACAAGTGCAACTGGAAGCAGCAACAGTTGCTGCGCTGACGCCAGCAATGCCTGTGTCGGTTATTTCAGTGGCACCACCGACAGCAACAACAACAACATTGCTGTTGTCCTCACGTCGCAGTGCAACGCCCAGTTCATTGCTGGAAGAGCACAATAGCAGCAATCTGAACAACAACAACAACACCTCATCGGGCTTTCATAGTTTGGCGCAATCGGAGCTGGCGCAGGCGTCAGTAAATCAAGGAAAGGAGGAGGAGGAGCTGGAGGAGGAAGAGCAGCGAGAGGAGGCGAAAAAGGAGGAGAGGGAAAAGAAAGAGCTGGAAAAAGATGAGGAGGAGAAAATACAGCAGCTACATGAGCAACAGGGCAAAAAGCAACAGGAAAAGCGACAGGAAAATCAACAGGAAAAGCAACAGACAAAACAGGAAAAGAAGGACGAGCAGAAAGAGGAAAAGGAGGAGAAGAAAGTGGAGGAAACCGAAACAACGCCGCCCATCAAAGAGGATGCCAAGAAAAAGCAACGAAGACGACGCAAAAATGAGCTGGCAGCAATTGTTGCCGATCAATTGCTGGAGAGTTTCAAAATTGACAATGCGCGTAGAGATAATCTCAAGAAATTGGAGAATCTGGCATATGAGAAGAGCGAGGATCTGTTGCTGACGGGCATGTTGCTCATGTCGAGCACCAAACGCAATGCAACACTGCAACAACAACAGACGACGGCAGCAACAATTGCCAGCGATGCAAAACGCAGCAAAGTGGAGCAACAGCAACCAGAGACGGCGCCAACTGGTGGGCGTGGCCGCCCTAAAAGGCGTCAGAGCTGCTACTATCGACGCGGTGGGCGTGGCAAGGCGGCGGAGACGAACATAAGTGCATTGAAATCATCGCTCGAATCCTTTTCCATTGGCATTGAGAAGCAACTGTTGGCGAAGGAGGCGGCAACAGCAGCAGCAGCTGCCGCGGCCGCAGCAGCAGCAGCAGCTGCCAAATCGACCACATCCACAATGATATTGCGACCCAGTATCTTGTGCACGGCGGCAAAGGAGCAGCAACAACAACATCAACAGATGGCGGCAACAGCAGCAACAGCAGCGGCAGCGGCAGCGGCAACAGTTGCTGCCGTGCCAACATACAGTCGTGATCCTCGACTTAATAAAAATATACACAAGGAAACAGCAACAGCAGCAGGCGCCACACAGCAGCAGCAGCAACAACAGCGAGAGCATCAGCAGCAGCAGCAGCAGCAACAACAACAACAGGAACATCAGCAACTGTTGCAGCCGCCGCAGCAACAACAACTGGAAGAGGAAGACAACTACTTGACGGAAATTGCAAAGAACGTAAATGAGAAAATCATGTCGGCAACAAATGAAGATTTCGAATTTGCTAACGATGAATTCGATGCGGATGGCGATGCAGAAAAAGAACATGAACAGGGCGATGATAAATTCTATAGACCACCGACCTCGATGAGCGTGAGAAGTGCGCCGAATCTCAACGATGAGCACTCGCATTTCGGCAGCGATGACGATGACGATGATGAGAATACAAATACGGAAATGCTGGACATGGATCTTGACGATGAGATGAGTGTGTATACAAGTTACAGCCAGGACTTGGGACGAGTCCGTCGCAGGCGCAGACGACGACGCAGTGTCCTGCTGACCCGCAGGCCCAAGAAGCGAAGACCCCAGCTGGGCGAGGGCGATAAGTTCGAGTGTCAGCTGTGCGGCAAGAGTTTCTTCAGTGCAACATCGTTGTCCAAGCACAACATGACGTTGGCGCATGTCTCCAAATTGTCCGAGTTGGAGTATTTGCAGAGCAAGACGACAGCAGCAACAGCAACTGTCGCTGCTGTTGTGCCGTTGCAAGAGCAACAACAACAACAACAAGCACAGCAATTGCGTGCCTCGGTTGTTGTTGCAACTGTTGCTGCTGCTCCTGATCCTGCTCCAGCAACTATTGCTCCGGTTGCAGCCTCTTCACATGTCATTACCGAAGAGAGTCTGCGTCTACACGACAACCAACAGCAGCAACAGCATCAGCAACAGCATCAGCAACAACATCAGCAACAGCATCAGCAACAGCATCAGCAACAGCAACATCAACACTATCAACAACACTCAAGTCCCGCCCACAGCGACGCCCGCCTTAATCTTAATCCCGACGAGCGTCTCTTTTACGAATGCTGCAACATTTTAAAGAGCACAACAACAACATCAACAGCAGCAGCAGCAGCGACAACAGCAACAATAACAACAACAACGAATCCAATTCCCCATGCGAATGCGAATCCAATTGCAAACTCCAATCAGACTACGCATTCAAATCCAACTGTGATTGTCAGCGCGCTGGGCAGAAAGAATGTGGAAGAGAGAGCGCCGAGAGCGACGACGATGACACCACCACCACCACCACCAGCAACAACAACAACACCACCTGCCACAGTTTCAGTTCCAGCTCCAGCACAAGTTCCAGTTCAAGTTCCTGCTGTTTCCCATCAGCCTGTCATACAGCAGCCATTTCGGAATCCGCCCACGTAAGTAAAACCCTACGAAATTAAAGAAACAGAGAGAAAGAAAGAGAAAGAGAGAGAGCAACAGTCCGGGAAAGAGAAGAAAGGAATGTAGAATAACAGATTGAACTAAAACTGAAATGCGTGAGTGTTTTTGGATATCTGCTTTTGTCACTGCTTTCGGACTGCCTTCCACAGTGAAAAGGAAGAAAGAGCAGAGGCAAAAAAAAGAAGGAAGTGAGAAAGAACAGAGAGATAAGTAGGGAGAGACATTGAATGAGAAATAATGAAAGAAGCAAGTGGGAGAAGGAGAGAGAGATATAAAGCGAGAGAAAAAAATAGAGCTATTTCGAATGGAGAAAGAGAGAAAGTGGAATTCGATAATAAGATAGAAATAATCGCAAATTAAGAGAGAGAGAGATATTAAAGAAGATAGAGAAACATAATTTGGAAATGGAAGAGAGAGATACAGATAGAAGGAGATAGAGAAGGATGAATTGAAAAAAAAGTGAAATGGTGAGTGAAAAAGTGATAGAGAGAGAGAAAGAGAATCAGAATGACAGAGCAAAAAGGAATGAAAAAGGAAAGAACACTTTCAGAATGATCGATAGCAAGAATAAAAATAATAGAAGAAGTAACAAAATAAATCTAGTTAACAATCGCCTGTAAGTAAACATGGAGAGAAGAAATTGAGAAGAGAAACTGAAGAAATTGGAGTAACTTCTTTAAGAAGTTTTTCAAGAAGAATGAGAGGTTGTAAATGATGAAGAAAGCGAACATGGAGGAATGTCAAATTATTATGAGAAAACGAAAAGAAAGAAGAAAAGTCTCAGAATTGCAATGAAATATGACATTTGTTTTCGTCCTTTCATTTTCAGAAATCAGCAACAACAGCAACAACAGCAACAACAACATCCAGGACATCATCAACATTCGCAACATCAACAACAACATCAAAATCAGCAACATTCTCAACATTCACAACATCATCATCAACATCATCAACAACATAATCAACATAATCAACATAATCAACATGGATTATCACCAAATTATTCGGCAATTTCACAATTCTCGGCTGTGACAAATATGACAACATCGAGATTCAAGACGAAGGCAGCGATGAAGGGATACGAAACGAATCTGACCATGACGAATGTGAATGTGAATGTCAATCTGCAGTTGGATGTGAATGTGAATGTCAATGTGGAATTGGCCAACAAATCAACGGGACGGGGCGTCTGCAAATTGACGGAATTGGCGGACATAGCGTTGGGCAGCGAGAAGCCGCCTGGTGTGGATTATATGACCACGCCCAGCACGAATGAGCATGTGCAGCCGGAGCAGGATGAGGATGAGGGTGGGGGAATGGGAATGGGAATGGCAGGAGCAGGAGCAGGATCAGGAGCAGAAGTAGCTGGAGGATTGGGTATAGGAGCAACTGGAACGATGGCCATGCCAAACGTTGCCACCGAGCCCAGTTCCACATCCTCCAAGACCATAATGCATCATCATGCCGCCACCACGTCCATCATCAAAGCGACCGCCGCCAGCAGTGCCACATTGCCGCCTGTTTCCGGCCGGATCATCATACCGGAGCGTCCGTTCAAGAACATCGGATTGGAGGAGAAGGCAACGATAACGTTCCAGAAGCCAAAGACAACAATGAATCTGTTGACGGAGGACAACAATAGTGTGTCGACGGCCAGTTATTCGGATCGTGATGATTACGATTTTGGCACCTTGAGCTGCGAGGAGGAGTTGGAGGAGCGAGAGGAGGGAGACGGCGACAGGGATGGCGAGTTGGCGCAAGTGGAGCAACTGGTGCCAGTGAGTGGCAGGAAACAAGTGAAGTCAGCAACTGGCACTGGCGGCAACATTGCCAGCATTACGGTGCATCCGCCCTGCTCCGCCAGCAGCAGCTCCAGTTCCTCCACCTCCACGTCCTCCTCCTCCTCCGCATCGCGATCATCGCAATCCTCCAGCTCGAGTCGCGTGACGGCCAAAACCTTTGAGAACAAATCACTGATCATGGGACGGATTTTCAAGCATGCCAAGCCGACGAATGTGACGCCATTGGCCAGCGTTGTGCCGCTGAAGAGTGCACCCAAGGACAAGGCACAGTTGGATCAGATATTCGATGAGCTGCGCGGCGCGGGCAACAAGCCACCGGAGGCAGTTGCTCCCATTGCTACACCCGTGACAGCAACAGCAGCTGCTCCTCTTGTCGATCACTGGCTTGTGCCGCTCCAGCAGCAGCAACAGCTGGAACCATTGGCAGCGCCAGCAGCACCAACGCCACCAGCAGCGCCGCCAACAGCAGCAGCTGCAGCCGGAACAACAACAGCCAAGCGCGGCAAGGCGAAGAAAACAAGTGGAGCAACTGCATCAACCAAGCCGGCGTCAATGCCAGCAACGAAGTCGACGCCACGCAAGCCACGCAAAGATCTAAGCAAACTGCAAACGGAGCTGGGCATGAGTCCAGAGGCACTGCAGCAGCTCATCGATGAGGGACAGCGCAAGTCCAAGCGACGCTGTGCCACCAATCGTCCCAAGAAATTGGTGGAAACCTGGAGCTCCGATGAGTACGAAGAGTTTCTGTCCACCAAGGATATTATAGCACTGATTGAGCAAAAGGAGCAGCAGGAGCAGCGACGCAAGCGCAAGACAAGCGAGGCGATAGCTGGAGAGGCACAGCCGCTGCTGGACAAGAAGGAGTTGGCCAAAACCAAGAGAAACAGAAAGCTGCCGAGGGAGCAGCAGCAACAGCAACAGGAGGAACCGGTGATAACGCCACCACAGCTGAGCAAACGCGCCAGGCAGCGTGTGGAGGCAGCTGCTCCAATTGCTGTGCCCGTTGCCGCGGGCAAAGCAAAGACGACGCGTGGAAAAGTGGCAGCGAAAACAAAACCAGCGACAACAACAACAGTGGGTCGAAAGCGCGGCAAGCAAACGGAGCAGGCGGAGGAGCAGCTGCAGCTGGAGAAGACTACAGAGACAGCCAAAGACGCGCGCGAGGAACGCGCCAGTCAGCGCACGCGCAGTCGGCGGCAGCAGCAAGCGGCAGCAGCAACAACAGCTGCACAACAACAACAGCAGCAGCAACAACAACAACTTATGCAACCGCCGCAACAACAGAAGCAACTAAATCACTGCCAGGAGCAGCAAAAGCCGCGCAGCAGCAGCAGCAGCAACAATCGCAATAATAACAACATCAACAACATTAGCAACATCATCATTAACAATAACAACAACAACAACAACAACAACAACAGCAACAATTGCAACAAGAACTTGAAAGCGAAACGCAAATCACAAATGAAACGTGAATCGCCGGCGCGCCGGAAGCGACCGGCAAGCGAGAAGCAACTTTATTATTGGAGCAGCTCCAGTGATGATGAATTTGGGCGCATCGATAAGGAAAAACAGGCAGCGGCGGCGGCGGCGGCGGCAGCAGCAGCGACAGCAGCAGCAGCACAAGCGGCACAAATTGCAGATGAGGCGCAGCAGCAACAATTGCAGCTGCAGTCGCAACAACAGCAACAACAACAACTGAGCAACAAGCACTTTGATGACACGAGTGAGCAATATCAAAAGCACGGCTGGATCGTTGGGGATTCGCACAAGAAGCTAGTGAAGCTGCTGGCCATTGCCAAGGGCAACAAGAAAGTCGACAATTGTGGCGTCAAGCGGCGAACGCCAAAGCGTAAATGTTAATCAAACAAAAACAACAACAACAACAACAGCTGGATATGTGTTGTCTGCGCGGGCAGCAGACGCCAATTTCAGAATCAACTCCAGTCAATATCAACAAAAACAAAAAACAAAACAATTCACAGCCTCAACTGCAATTGCAACGCTAAACGCATATTAAAATGCCGTTACACGCAAAAAACAAAAAACAAAAAACAAATACTTTTACTTTCTTTCAAACAAACAACAAATCATCTAAGCGTTACATTATTTAGATATTTTTTTTATTAAATGTATTTATAATTAAAAATAAACAAAACAAAACAATTGAAACTTGTATCTATCATTGCGTTGTTAAGAATCAGAGACGGGCCCAATTAACTACTCAATAATAATGTTAATAAATTATTAACATGTATTTTTTTTTTTTTTTTTTTCAAAACTTACTATTTTAATCCGAAAGTCGAATAATTAAAGGTGATTGTATTAATTTGAATTTTTTTTTAAGTTCTTCACCCCTAAGAACTAACGAAAATGCATGCAAAATTCAAGATTCAAAATTAGAGAACAAAAAATTGGTTTTTAAAAAAAATAAAGTCTGACTATCGTCCTTTTTTTGCGTATCTAGGCTGTCAAACGTTTCACAGCTATCGGCGAGAATGGAGAAGGCTGCCATCTTGTTTTGCCAAAGTTAGGCCATACTTGCCACACAGTTGCAACCTTTTCGTCGTTTTTGTGCATGTTTTTACTTCAAATTTGTAAATAAATATTAATAATTTAATAAAAATCAATTTAAAAAACCAAAAAAATATAAATTTTCGAAAATGCGCTGTGAAGTCTTAAAATGAAATCATTTTTTTAAATTGAGTTAAATATGGAAATTCGTGTTATCCGTGTGGCCTGATGGTTGCCACCGTGTTTTGGAAGCAAAGGTTACCACCTTGTTTTTTTTTGACGCAACCAAAAATGGTCTGCCTCGCTCGCTCTAATTGTGGTAGAGCAGTATAGCTCAGTAGAGTGAGTGAGCACTCAGATTGTTTGCAGATTGAAGCTCGCTCGGATGAGGAATATATAAAAAAAAAATAGTTATTCTTAATTTGTATACGGTTCATAAACGCATTGGAGCTGTGCAAGTGCAATAATTGTGAGTAAATACAAACATGGTTTCAAACAGGATGTGCATCAAAAATTTCGCAATTGTCGTTTACGCCTCGAAATTTTTCACTTGCGTCGGAAGTTTTCTTTCTTTCTCTTTCTCTTCGCTTCACTTTTTTTGGTTTTTTTTTTGTTGTATTTTACGATGCTGATTCGTAATTGTCTTCTTGTATACACGCTTGCTCTCTTGCCTCTGCGCGCGTGCATGTGTGTGTAACTATATTTGTGTGTGTTGAACTGTGCTGCTGGTTGGAAAATAATTAAAGCAAATAAGTGAACAACTCCAATTTGTTGCACATATCTTAGTTGCCGTGTAGTGCTCAATTATAAACATAAACGAAATCAGTGATTGCATGTGTAATTGCGCGTGTGTGTGTATGTTTGTATCTGCGTGCTTCTGTGCGTGTGTGTGTTGGTGGATGCTGTTGCTGCCAAAGGAGGCATTAGAAGAAGATTTTTGGATGCCATTCGCAGCATCCACATTCACATTCACGAAACAAAGTCAGGATAAAAACGAACACGAACGGGAATCGGAATAATCGTAGTCGGTGAATGTACCACTAAAATTTGAGAGTTGTTGCTTTTTTGTGCTTGTTTCCTCTTTCTGCGCAACTGCAGGTAATCACTGTGTCGCCGTGTTCCCCCTCACCCTCCCCATACCATTTAACAACGTCTCGCTGGCCCAAAAATACATATACATATATCCACACAAGTTGGCTCAAAACTCAATGAAATTACAACAAATTGGCAAGTTAACAATGAAAAAGAAACGGCAAATTAAACATTCGTTGCACATGCAGTTGCCTGAAGAGTGAACTCTCCCTTCCCTCTCACAAAATGTCACCGCCCCGCTGGAGCCCAATGCTCTTTGCAAGACAATTGAGACAAATTCACAACAACAAAAAGAGAGAGGAAGAGAGTTTTGGAACAAGGGTCGACGTCGCGTCGTCGTTATCGTAGTTGTTGCTTTTGTTATTGTTGTGCAGCCCGGGAATATACATATGTATGTATATGCGTACGCACATACATATATGTACATTGCACAGGAAATCTGTTGCTGGGAAACTTGCCCCATCATCATCTCAGCATGAAGATTGATTTTGCGTGCACTAACTGCACTTGCACTTCTGCAGCCCTGCAATTGCATATGTGTAGTGATAGTCAAGGTGGCAACTCTGTCGATGGAAGGGATTTACAGTAGCAGCAGCGGCAAAGGCAGCGATTGCAGCAGCAGCGCATATTGTGTGTAATTCGTGTATAGCCGGAAAAACTCAATTAAAGTTGGAGTGTTGTTGGTTTTATTGAAGTACACACCCACACACACACACGCACACACATGCAAACATACAGTTCATAAACACATACGCGGTTGCAATCGCTTGTAGGATTTTTGTGTTCATTCACAGCCCCAGTGAGAGAGCAGCAGCAGTCAAAAGAGCAGGATAACAGCAACAACAGAAATGCACACACAAACACCTTCAAATACGTTAGACTACCATAACAACAACAATAAGTACAAGAGCAGCAGCAGCAGCAGCAGCCACAGAAACAACAACAACAACAACAAAAAGCCACCCACATTTTGCCATAACTGATACTCTCTAACAGTGCCTGCTTGGCCTGCCTGTGCATCGTGCTCTCATCGTTCATGATTACGCTCTCTTCGTGTGAGTGTTGATTCGCTCTCACTCACGCTGTCGGTTCTAATAGCACTCTGGTCAGTTGTGCTCTCTGTTTCTAGCTTAGTTGCGTTTGTCAGCAGGAGCAGCGCAGCAGCAGCAAAAAGGATTTTTCAGTTTGTTGCAGACGTTTTGCAAAATACCAAAATAAAATAATAACAATATAAACACAAATAATTAATTATGTTGTACAACTAAAGAGAAAGGTATGTGTGATGAAATCATAAAATTGCTAACAAAAAACCGCAAATATATTTTACTAAAGTTAATTGAAAGTGTAGAAAGTGCGTGTATGTGTGTGCGTGTATATGAGTGCGGAGTGTTGGGTGTTGTGCGGGGAGAGGTTGGGGCAGGTGTCAATTTGCATTTGCCTGCGCCGGCTGTGTGTGTACGCTCAGCGCAGTCTCTGCTCTCTGCTTTCTCTCTCTGTCTCTCTCTCTCTCTCTCTCTCTCTTTGTCCAGCCGTGGATGTATCCCTTTGCGGCCCAGTCACAATTGTTCAGCTCTTCTTCTATTCCTTCGTCCTTCTCGTTGTGCTTGTTGTTATTATTATTGTTGTTATTGTTGTTGCTTTACTTTTCTTATCACATCCTTTAAACTCCTTTAAATTCATCAATTGCAAGATTTTGGCTAACAATGTCAACCCTTTCGCAATCCAATAGTGGATGCTATTCGTAATAACATCCACAAGCCGCAAGCCATCTATTGTTGCAGACGAGTACTATCTAATTATTCCGGAGTGTTTAGTATTCTAGGGTAACTTTCAGTAAAGCATCGATATCGCTTTATAACTTATGTTAATTAACATTCCACAAAGTGAGTAAGTGTGGAAATTTAACAGCACCTTGATTCTAGGATAACTCCTCGTCGAGCTGTTGTTGGTGTTGTTATTTGTCTCAGCGCCAGTTATTCTAAATTGTTATATCTTTGTTATTGTATTTTTTGTTTCTTTGTATTTCTTTAGGTGCTTCAAGATGCGTCAATTCAACATTTCGGTCATTGGACTATCCGGGACCGAAAAGGATCGCGGCCAAGTTGGAGTTGGCAAATCATGTTTGTGCAACAGATTTATGCGGCCAATGGCCGATGATTATTTTATAGATCACATATCAGTGTTAAGTCAAAGTGATTTCAGTGGACGGATTGTGAACAATGATCACTTTCTATATTGGGGCGAGGTGCGAAAGACAACGGATGAGGGTGTTGAATATAATTTCAATATCATTGAACAGACCGAGTTCATGGACGATTCCACATTCCAGGCCTTTAAGGTTGGCAAAATGGATCCATATTCGAAACGTTGCACCGCCACAAAAGTTTTCTCCGCCGAGAAATTAATGTACATATGCAAAAATCAATTGGGCATCGAAAAGGAGTACGAACAGAAAGTAATGCCCGATGGTAGATTGAGTATTGATGGATTCGTTGTTGTATTTGATGTGAGTCCAGTGCCAAATCGTGGTGTGGAAAAACAGGTGGAATTCGTTCAAAATGTCATTGCCACAATATTGAAAAATAAGAAACCATTGGTTCTGGTTACCACCAAAAATGATGATGCCTATGAGCTTTATGTGCGTGAAGCGGAAAAGATCAGTCAAAGGAAGGATTATAAGAGTACCGTTCAATTAATTGAGACATCGGCACATGAGAGTATTAACATTGATTTGGCATTCCTCATGCTCGCCCAGATGATTGACAAGGTCAAGAATCGTGTCAAGATCATTTCATATCAGGAATCGGCGAAATCGCGTAAAGAACTTCTCGATATACGATCGGAGGCCGTGACGCGTTTAATTCGTAATCAAATCACTGACTATCACATATTGTGGTCACAGGGATCAAAGATGCTATCGCAATATCGCGAATGGAACGAGTTCCTCAACATATTTGGACACGAGGCCGGCCAGAAGCTATTCCGTCGTCACATGAAGAAACTCCGTGACGATCATCTCAACAAGAAGCTCCATCAATATTTGGATAAGTTCGCATTGGCATTGGAATATCTTCTGCCCGATATCAGTGCCCTCAACATCAGCGATGATGATGCGTGGGAATGTGCCCGCAATTATTTACAAAATCACATTGAATTTGAGCAGTATTTCTTTGAGTGCCCGCAGGCAACTTGGACCGAGTTGTTGGACATGGACGAGGCCGAGGATGAGGCGCGTATTCCCTTTGATGTCCTTGAGACAAACGAGGCGGAGACTGTCTTCCGTAATTACTTGAATTCCGTGCAGCAGGACAAAAAGAAAATTGGGTAAGTTGTGTTTCATTTATTCGTTTATTGATCAAAGATTTATTTATTTATTTAATTTCAACTAAGAACAGCTGACCAAACTTAAAGAAAAAATTAAATTAAAATTAAACAATAAAAACAAATTTAAAAAAATTGGAAATTATATTTATTCTTAATTTAAAAGAATAAGAAAGTTAAATTAAAGATTAAGATTCGTATAGCTTGTAGCTGCTGCTCCAGATAAAAGCTCTTATAACCATTGTGAATCATATATATTATGAAATAAGGAACAAATATCGAAAAATAGTTCATTTACAAATGAAATAGTTAATTTTTCTTAAATTTAAATTGCTTTTAAGTTAATTTAGATGCAGCATCATTTCCCTCATTAATAATCTAGATATCGAATATATTTCTAACTATTATTTTGTAGTATTTGTATTATAAATGATGATGCTCTTCTGTATCTACATTATATCTCTTCTCATGTATCTAGTATCTGACTAACATGTCAGCGGATAGTATCTGTAAATATAATATAGTCTGAATATTAGGTATTTATTTTCTAAATTAAGTTTATATCAGATGCATCTAGTAACAGCATTTAATCTAAGTGTAAAAATAATATCTGTTAAATGAGCTGCAATATTAGTTAATTGATTTACTGTGTGCTTTTTACAGATGGAAGCAACAGTTCAAGATGCTGTTGGAGGAATCAGGATTTGTGACGCCTGGCAAACAATTGTCGGAAGTACGAGTGCTGTTCATGGGGCGGGAATGCTTCGAGGCGTTGTCGGAACACGACTGCCAACAGATTTACGATATACATCAGGATGAGATTATTGAGAAGAGTAAACAGAATTTCGTTGAACTCTTGTTGGAGCATGCACAATATTTTCTACAGTTCAAGAATGTGGATATCATCACCCAGGAGGATGTGCGACAGATTACCGATGTTATACAAGAGGATTCACGCTATAAAATGCTCGATCGACTCGATCAAGAGCGACGTGTTATGCTCGTACAGCATTTGCGATTCATTCATTGCCCCATTCGAGATCATTGCCCGTTCTTCAATAATTGTGTGGATAATCTAATTGAAGAGGTGCTCTCGGATAAGTCGGCTGGCAATCACAAGTCACATGGTGGTGGCACTGTCGTCGTCGGCGGAGGTTGGAAGACAACTGGCAATGGCAGCGATCGTACATTGAATCTACTTATTGTTGGCTCCGAGCATTTGGCCAGCGATCTTCTTAATGATATTCGCATCTGTACGGGCAGCAAGGGCGAATATATCTACGAGAATCAAACATATTATCTTAATTATCGCATTGCCAATGGCGACATGGAGGCTTTTAAGGCAATCGATGTCTACTCAAGCGGTAAGTCTATAAATAAATAAATTAAAAAAAAAAACTCCTTGTCCTCACTGACTGGCTCAAATTTGAATACAACATATGCAAGCAAAATATAATATTTTATATCTTGTTATCTATTTTCAGGTCTCATCTGTGTCTATTCGAATCAGCAATCGTTCGAAACGCTCAAGGATAATTTGGAAAGAACATTGCTTTGCAATCTGGAGCTGGAGGATAAGTTTGAGAATTTGCCAATTGTGCTGGTTTATCAGCCGCAAGATTTGAAGGAGAACGAAGTGGAGTATCTGAGAAGCGAAGGAATGCGACTATCTGAAATGTTGCACTGCGATTTTATCGATCATACGCAAAATCATCAGAAATACGTCTACGATATACTCAATATTGTCATTTTATCACTCAAGTTGAGTGAAATGAAAAGCTATGAGCCATATCCATCGTCCAATCACACAGATCTGCGTATTCTTGTCTGCATCTACTGTGGCGATCAATATGATATTGAGAACATTGTCCAACCTCTGATTGCGGAGTCAACAATGGTCAAGGCCAATGAACATTGCATCATTGTCGATGTCTTCATTGGAGATGCCAAGCGGAGGGTTGAGTTTATACTATCATCGTATCATGGCACAAATCAATATCGAGATGAGCTTATTCATGGCTATATTTACATATATTCAGCCAAAAGACGCTCCTCCCTGGCCAATCTCAAGTGAGTTACGATATAATATTCAATAGCAAATTAGAATTCAATTGAAACTTTAGAAAAACATTCAATATCATTATCTTATGTGTATCATTATTGTGGCTTTCAGCATTTTGGCCGCTCAAAATGCCAACATTCCATTGCAAATCGTCGCTGTGACGGAAAGTGGCGGCGTCAATGCATTTTTCAACAATGAGATTTGTCAATATCTCATTACCGAAGGCAACGCTTTGGCGGATCGCTTCAAGGGCAGCTTCATGACCTTCTCGGCCGATCAATATGTCAAGTGTAAGTATTCGATATTATTCTTATTTTGATTTAGTTTCTGATTGTGTTTTTTTTGTGTGTTTCTGTCTTTGCAGTTGCTTTTTATAATCCATTCCTGAAGACCGCCTGGGACAACAAGTACGAGGTGGAGAATTTGCATGTGGAGGAGTCAATTACTTTAGATTCGGGCGAGGGTACGCTTGAGAATTCAGTTAATCAAATGCCGCGTCCACCGCCCCGACATGAGAGCTATATGCTGTCCAATACGCTCGGCACCGATGGTTCCGGCAGTGAGAATTATGAAATGCTTCCTACACGATCTCTCAACTCATTAAATGGTAATAATTGCATAATTTTTATAACAACACTATCCATTCACATCTTTCCATTGATTTGCAGAAGAAAGAGATATATCTTTAGATGAAATCTATGATGACAACAACGAAAAACCCAAACACCTGCATCAAAGTAAGTTTCATCATTCATTGCTGCTAGCTCTTTCCATTTCAATCAATTGAAACAAGTCCATTCATCAATACAAAATCATCTCATTCGTCAACAAATTCTATTCAATTTCATTACAAATGTATATAAACATATTGTCATGAACCATTGCGTATCATAGAAGAAGCCAGGCAAAGCGTATACCCTGTTATTTAACAGTGAAGCATAAAAGCTGCCAATTTATTTTCAAGTCTTTTGCTTATAATTCTCAACTGATAACATGATATACAAAATTGTTATCGACATTCCCTGTAATTTAACAGAGGCCCGTACAGTTACTCATTAATGGATTCATTATTTACTTTGCTTATAATTCTCAACTGGTTAAAAGCCAATGCTTATTAAGTAGCATAATTTACAAATTAATATTGGGAATGGAACATTTACAGGGTATTCGCGTAGTCATAGCATACTAAAAACCCAAACCATATTGTCCCAAATCTATCATATTATATCACATAAGTACTCTCTAATACTCTATAATGATTACATATTATTAATGATTAACCATTAACAATTACATTGTTTTTTTTTTTGTATTCTTTATATCGATTTATCTCTGTGTGTGTGTATTTGTTGTTGTCATTGCCTATTGCATACAATTAATTATTATATATATCAAAAAAAAAAACAAAAAAACCAAATTCGTAAAAACAAAACGAATATGAAACAGGATTCCAGATATTCCCTCCTCCAACAACTCCTCCAGAGCCAGCCCCTCCAGATCATCAGCTCATTACATGCACATATAAGAGTCAATTCGTTTCGGCTTCAGAATCAAGTTTGGAAGAAATAACATGTAATCTAACTAATTGAATATTTTCTTATATACTCGTTTTTAATCGTATAAACAATCGTAAACATTATTCGAAAATGTTTGATTTCCATTTTATTTCATTTCATTTCGATTTCAATTTCGATTTGTTAAAGTATTCATTTTAATTCTATTGCTATTCCTTTTGCCTACATTCATTGTCTTCATTTTATATGCGAAACGTAAACTGTGAATACAAAAAAAGATCTACGTTTACGCTCTCATTCTGTATATAAATATTAAACTATATTTCTGATTAATTATATAAATATATTGTGTATATATATTTCATGCTGAAATTTGCCAGTTTTGTATAATAACTTTTTGTTATTTTGTTGCGTTTTGTCCCGTAGTCTCTCTGCCATTATCACGAATGTGTACATAAAACAGAAAAAAATATATTTATATTGGAGTTGAATCAAATCGTTGCGATTCAGTTCGCTAGACATAAGAAGGTTCTTCTTTATCGATCATCTCGTTCGTTCAGCTGAGTCCCATTTATCAAGTGAACTTATTCGTTTGTTCAGCTGAGTCAATTTGAGTATGAACGAACTAGCTAGAAGATCGATTTGTTCGATTATCAATAATTTAACTAATGTCCTTTAATACAACTCGAATATTAATACATTACCAAGAACAAAACGGTTTACCATCGATCGATCGATTTCTTTTGCTGCCTTTACTTAAAATATGTATGTACATAAAAATATAATACTCGCTGTATACCAACCAAATACAACGTTGGGAATTGACTGATCGATTAATGTTGAGTATCATTTTGTATGTTTTCTGTTCTCTTCTGTTCTTGTCGTTTTGTTTTGTTTCCTTTTTTTTTTTGTTTTGTCTGCTCGTTTTTATTCATTTCTTATTCTAATTTGTTCTCTTTTTGCTAATCGGTTTTTATAAACTTAAACTTAGCTGAACTGTGACCTAACTGATGATAGTTGATGCATATTATATTTTTGTTGTTCTTCTTCTTGTTGTTGTTGTTGTTCTTCTTTGTTTCTTTTCCTTTATCCTATTCATGCATTTCATAAGCAGCGGATGTCAGCGGGTCTAAGGATTCATTGGCCACCCATGATACAGGTTAAACTTATGTTCCACTCTCTCTTAACTAAGTCGTCTCCTCTGCCTCCTCTTTCTGTCTGTGTCTCTCTGTCAGACATACACACATACACACACACCCATACATACATATGCTGAATTGTAGGCTCTTTCCACGATTCAAAAATGTACATACTTTTTTCTACGTTTTTACACACTTTTTTGTTACATATGAAATTTGTGCAATTTAACAAAGAAAGAGACATAAATTGAGTTGTTGCGCATTTAATAAAAATATGTGCATTGGCCATAAATGTTTTAAGTATTTTTTATAAAATACACGACGTTCTTTGACGAAAACTTAAAAAAAATCCCGACAATCGATATAAATTTACGCGGTTAGAATTTTAATGCGATACTTTTTCTGGCGATATTTTGAACCGCTACTTTTACCGTTACCTCGGTTTTTTATTTCGTGGAGAAACATGAAGGTATAAAACTATTTTGACATAATTGATTAAAACTACATCTCATCTTTCCTGATTTTTAGTGGAAATACAATTAACTTTATGTGTCAAAAATATGAAGTGAATTTTTGCCCCATATCAGAATGTTATCGATGGTGATATTTGTAGAAGTATCAAAACCCCTTTTCAAAAGCGGAAAATAATTGAATAAATATGTGAGAAAATGTAGAGAAATGTAAGTTGTAGTGGAAAGAGGCATAACTTCTCCTGCACGAACTGTAGCGAAATCAAACCCCCTCCTCGCTCCCCAGCCTTCCTCTGCCCTCTGCCCCAGACATGGAGAATCGTTCCCGTTTTTGCTGTAGCCTTTAGCACTTTCTTTTAGTATTGATCAAAATGTTGTCCCCTGACACTTTTTTTTGTGCCCGCTCTCCCCGCACACTCCATCCACCCTGCCGCTGTTCCCTCAGCACTGCTTGCCATTTAGCTTTTTTTGAAACATAGAATGTGATTTGTATTAGATGCGATTCCGATGTCAAGTCAAATGATGATGATAATTTTCGAATAATTGCAGAATGGCTGGAGGATAAAAATGATCCGAGACGGAATATGAACAAGAATTCGATTTGGAATAATTTTAGTGGATCGACGCATGCGTATACAACCGGAAGGCGACATATCGATTCCAATTTGAATAAGATACGTCCAAAGGGGCCAAGCCAAACGTTGAAGGTGGGCGAAGCGCCCAGTCGAAACAATTGTGCCATGAGCTCCTCAACATTCACGCTGCCCACACAACAACCGGGCAAACTGAACATGAAAAACTTTCAGTTGGTCAGCGATGCTGTTGCCAAAATGAATTTCAGTAGCAGTGGCAGCGGCAGCATGGCCGAATCATATTTGGCCGGATGTGATGGAGGTGAGAAGGATGCCAAACGTTATGATCATGCCCAGCTCGATGGTGAGGATGAGGATTCCGAAGAGTTAGCCGAATATGAGCAAATTTATGAAAATGAAGGTAGGCCTTCCTCTTTTCCCTCTTCTCTCTCCCTCTCATATCTGAATCCTCTTTTCATTTTCGACGATCAATTGATATAATAATAATAATACGATAGTTAGAGCCACTTGCCACTAGAAAACCATTTGATTTTCTATTTTTTACACAATTAACTTCATATTTAAAACATATGTTTTAGTTGACTGTACGAATTTCCATAAGAAGTACACAAATTCATTTCTTGTCTACTTAATTCGCAAAGAAAATTTAATATAATACTCAAATCCTCTTTCCACTACACAAATATGTCCTTTCTCTGTTGTTTTGCACGTCCTTCCTCATTTCAAATGTTGTCTGTACGAATAATTTCCACACAAAGTTCAGAAATTGAGTTCTTTTTCATTTCTATCCAATTTTTGTACATTTGGGAAATTCAAATGTTTTTTTTTTTTTGATTTTCATACTTTTAATCCCCTTAAAGCTTTTAAAAAACTTGAAACTCGTATAATCCTGCTTATAAATTTTGCTCATTTCGGAAATTTAACATTATTTCTATAATTTTCGATTAGACATTATCATAGATAGCCTGTAAATTTGTTTTTTTTCTTTCGTATTATTAAACTTGATATACTTTAACATTTTTAGATTACTTTTAAATTTTATTAATTTTTACCGATTTTCATAGTGTCGAGTATTGAAATATTGTTTTTTTTTTAGAATTGAATTTTTTTTTTTTTTTGAAAGTTCTTAATAATATTTTTTAATACATTTTTTTGTATTCAAAAGCGAGAAAGTACAACTATTTTCTTCATATAAAGTTTGGAAAATTGTGACGAAAGTATTAACGAATTGAAAATGCACCTGTTTTCATAGAATTCTACCATGCTCAATAATCATAATTTTCTTGTTATTTTCTTTCCTTTATTAATAATTTAGACTGCACGGAGTCAGATAGCTGTGCCAGCTCAACGGAGCGTCGGGTCCGTCAGCAGAATGCGTATTACAAGGCCAATAAGAAGGCGGCCACCACCAAGAAGAACAAGAAGAAGAAAGTCGCCATTCCCGTGCAGACGCCACGGGTTCCGCCATTTGGCGCCTACGTCAGTCCGCCGGAGATACCGTCACACTATCAACGCATGGCCGCCGTTGCAGCTGCAGGTGAGAAAAGTATGTGTCGTGTTTCATTTTTATGTTGTATAATTTATTGAACTGTTATTATTATTTAATTATTTTTGTCAATTCAATTAAACTCATTATGTTATTAGCTATGCATGAAAATGTTATTTTTAGAGTTCTGTTAAAAATACTATATAAAAATTAAAGTGTTTATTACATTAAGGTAACATTAATGTGTTAACATTGAGCAAAGGAACTCTGATTTTAACATTTACATACTCTCCGTTAGGAAAGTTGCTGTTACTGTTACTGAACAGACGAATATGTTGTTACTAATATTTTGTTAGTTATGTTAACCGCGCTGTTGAAATAATATAAGTGCAGTAATGTAAACAATTATTATGTTAACATAACATTAATGTTATTATTGCGCTTTAAATAACACTGTTAAGGGATACTAATTTTGAATAAACATTCTTTAATAAAAATATAGAAAAAGCTGAGGCTGGCGTTGTACCCGATTTCATGAAGAGCGACAAGTCGCCCGAGGTAAGTCCTTTGAAACGTAATCCTTGCTCCAGAGCTGATTAACTCAATCCAATCCCAATTATGTATAGTACTCGATGGTGCCAGAATTGACGGCAGCTGGAATTTTTGGTGCCGAAAACTTACCCGAATTCAATATGAATGCCAAATGCTTAAAGGACTTTGAGAAATTGGAGAAGCGTCGCATCAAAGAGGAGACGGCACGTCTACGCAAGCTGCAGGAGAAGGAAAAGGAGCAGGAGAAGAAGCTCAAGCGAAAGCTCAAACAGAATGCCAAGGGATTAACCGAAACAACAGAGGCGCAATTTGGCAAACTAATGATCACATCGGACAAGGATGAAATTCCCATATTCCTTATCAAATGCGTTGAGTTCATCGAGAAGGAAGGACTCGACTCGGAGGGTATTTATCGGGTGCCAGGAAGTAGAGCACATGTCGATATGCTCTTTCAACGCTTCGAGGAGGGTCAGTTTTTAAAATGCTTATTTTGCAAAATATTTCATTATATTTTCATATATTGCTATTTTTGTTTCATTTAGATACCAATACAATTATTGATGTCCTAGACATTCCGGTGAATGCGGTCGCAACAGCTCTCAAGGATTTCTTTTCAAAACGTTTGCCGCCGCTTTTTAGCAAGGATATTATTAAGGAGCTGGAAGAGATTGCCGGTTAGTGAATTAAATTTTGTTTTTTTTGAATCTATCTACCATCTTACCATGGGATTTTCTTTTCCACCAATTTAAATTGATGCTGCTCATATTTGTAATCTCTTGTTTTTCCGGACTTTTTGCAGGTTCACGTGGCGTCGGCTCATCAAAACTTAACGTGGAGGTGAAAACCGATCGCAGCTGCCGTTTGATAGCTTTAAAATCATTGCTACAGAAACTACCACCCATCAATTTTGCCATACTCAAATACATATTCCAGCACTTTGTGCAGTAAGTACAAAAAATTATCTAGCAGAATTTCACTAAAGACAAAATCAGCTTATCAAACAATTTTCGTAATATTTTATTTCTATTTTTTTTTAGCGTCTCGGATAATTCCAAGTTAAATAGCATGGATAGCAAGAATTTGGCCATTTGCTGGTGGCCCACATTGATACCCATTGATTTCACCGATATGGGGCATTTTGAGCAGCTGCGTCCGTATTTGGAGGATATTGTCCAGACGATGATCGATCAATTCCCGTATCTATTTTGTGGCAAAGATGCTTTTGTTATGGTCTAGGCTTAGTTTAGATAGATAGAGAGAGAGAGAGACGGCAACAAAGAGACGAACAATTTAGAAAAAGATAGAAGATGATGAAGAAGAGGAAGAAGAATGAACCCATCGATCGATTTAAAGATCATTAAAAATGTACTCGAAAACGAAAGGCAGCAAAAAGTCTCATAAATTGTCGTCGTCATTTTTATGTAAAACGCAACAGTATGAGAATGCATATATTATATACAAATGTGTATGTGTGTGCTTGCGAATGCGTCTGTGTGTGAGTGTGAGTTTATATTGTAAAGTATTTGATATTGCAAGAAAAGAAAAAAAAAAACAAAAAGAAAGTATAAAAGAAAACCAATTAGTTAAGTAGGGTATATTTATTTTTTTATATGTGTGTATGTATATCTATATATACATGTATTTATATACACATTTTAAACTAAATATATATATATATGGATATACATATTTTTGTATTTTGTATTAATGGCTTTGTTGTGTTTCCGTGATATATGTAAACGCATAGTTTTTTGCGCTTAACCAAGTGCACTCCACCCTTGCCCCGCGCCCAATACCGCCTGGCGCGTGAACCGCTCCTGAGGCAGCGCTTTCTACTCACGTGACGCGTGTGTGGTGGTGGGGGCGGGATCAGGAAGCGGAGAGAGCGCAAAAATTAAACAAATTTATTAACTGTGTATTGTATGTTAAAATTATAGTTAAACAAGAAAATAATAATGATAAACTAATGCATTACGAATATATACACATATATGTATATTCATGCTATGTATGTCTAATTAGAGGACGAAGCAGACGCAACTGCAAAAACAAAACGAAACGAAAGAAAACAAAAACAATTCCAGCTACTAAATGTGAATCTCTTTGTATGCATGTGTGTGCGTGCGTGCGGCTGTGTGTGTTTGTGTATGCTTGTTCTTTTATGTGTATTTATATATGTATATGTATAAGAAAACAGAATTGTGTCTAAAAGATGAAATGTATTAAGTATTAGCGCTAATGATGATAACGGTACTCCCTCCCTCCATTCCAAAACAAATTCCCTCACCCCTGCGCTCACCCACAAGGAAGCAAAAAAAAAAACTCTAACTCACTCACTCTCTTTGTCTTTAGCTCTCAGCTATTATTAATGTGTGCTCTACTCCATGGTGTCCAAAATATACAAGATGACATATATTTCCATGCGTTGTGCTCTTTTTTGGGTACACTGATTTTGACAGTGATGACAAACAAATGTCTTACAATGAGTGCTACGACACCTTGTATATTAATGGCACCATGATCTACTCTACATATGGCAAAAAAATAAAAAAAAATCCAAACAATACATATACAACTGCTATACATATATATGTATTTTAACTAAAACAAAATAAGAAACAAAAGAAAAACAAAAAACGTAGACAACATAAGCGTAAGTGTTATTTCTTGTAATTGAGCATTAATTTTTTATAAACTTAATTAAATAATTGTGTATCTTGTGTCTGAACGGACCTCAAACTTAAAAAAAAAAATGGAATGAAAACAAAAAAAAACGTAAAATCATATTTAAAAAGAAACAAAAATTGATGGGCGAAAACAGAGAGAAGAGAATGACAAAAAAAAAGTAACAAAAAGAAAGAAATAACCAATATATAGTATAATTTGTATAGATGTGTGTCTATTGCATTATTTGTACACGAATGTACATGCACAGGATTAACGGTATATATGTGTATGCATTTATTTATATACGCTAAAAAAAAACGATAAACAAAATGCAAAAATATGTCTCAACAAAATGTAATTCGACGTGATGTGTAATGATATTTTTAAAAGCAAATTTTATGCCCCCTCTTCCCACCCTCTTCCACTGACAAGCAAACTCCCCCAAACCCCCGTCCCCTTTAGCCCCATTACCAACTCTCTCTCTCCCTCTCTCAAGCATACAGCGAGTCATGTAATTGTTTTGACAAAGTTTAAAAGTGCACACATTTTATTGTGCAAAAAAATGACATTGTTTTTATTTTTTAAAACAAGCTCTATTGCGTTTAACTGCTTTTCAAAATAGTTGAGCATATTTGTCTTTGTCAATAGAATTACTGTACTAACTGTATGTGAAGGCTATAAAAATGGAGTGCAAGAAAAATAAAATTTGTGGGCATTTTCCAAATATTTGTGAAGCATTTAGATTTGCCGTTTTTATTGAATACATTGTAGATTGATTAACCCCCTATTTTCCCCACTATTTTTACAATAGCAAACTCCCCATATTTTACTTTCTCTCTCACAGCATACAGTTGGTCAGGCAATTGTTTTGACAAAGTTTATTTTATTATAAAAAAAAAACTTGTTTATTTTAACATTTTTTTATTTCTTTTTTAAATTTTGAGAAGCATTAACAGTTGGTGGTTTTTCTATTGATTAGATTTTTAGCTTGATTTTCCCCCTATTTTACCTACGTATTTCCCCCGTATCTAACTGGCCAGCAAATTGGCCGCTATGGCTTCCGTGTCCAACAATGTTAGTTTATTTGTTATTCTGGACTTTTTACAGAGAGGTTCGTCATCGTCATCGTCATCATCATCCGAATCATCAACATCTTGGTCATCTTGCTCATCTTTCTCATCATCATCTTGCTCCATTTGACCTTGCTTCTTGTTGTAAATCTTATCGGGATCTGGCAGCCAACTTAAGTCCACAGATGCTTCACTATCGCTCTCCACATCCAGTTGCACCCCCTTCCTCTGTTGCAGCGCCTCTTCATCGTCATCCTCCTCCTCCTCGTCGCTCTGTTGTTGCTCGGTCTTTTTGCGCAGCTTCTCGCGCTGCAGTTTGTGACGCTTCTTCACCAGCTCCCGGAAACGTTGCTTATCGTATTGATCCTCCTCATTGAGCAGCGCCTTGGATAACATTAAATTGATGCCACCATCATCGTCCTGTTGTTGTTTCTTGCTCTTTGTGGTCAATGCCTTCATTTGATTGCGCTCATCGGCCAAGGATTCACCTTCGTCATTGAACTTGAGCTTGGAGTTGATTTGCAGTTGCTTTTTGAGCGCCTTCTTGGCCAGCGCCGCTTTGGTCACCAGCTTGGGCTCACGCTTGGGCACCACAAGAGGTGTCTCCTCGGCAGTTTGCTCCAAGTGCTCGGTAACACCTTCCACATCATGATCACGCCGCTTTATCTTGATGAAATCCTCATCCTCGTCCTCATCGCTGTTTTCCGCTTCAAAATTGGTTTCCTTTTGCTGCTCCTGCTGCTTATCCTGCTCCTGCTGCCTATCCTGCTCCTGCTTTTGCTTCCAATTGGGACGCAGGAAGGGCACACGTGGTGTCACCGCCAATCCCAGACTTTGAGCATATGCATCCAGATTCAAGCTGAGCACATTAAACATGCGCTTGTTGCGCATCAGAAAGACGGACTTTAAATATGATAAAAAGGCGCGTTGTGCCGACGCCCGCAGCTCGGGAAATTGTGCCAGGAATGCCTCAATCTTGACGCGTGGGGAGAATAGCTTCTTGGGATCAATGTGCACACAACGTATGTCCAACTTGAGCTGTTCTTTCAGTGCACCAATCATATGCTCCTCCTCGCTGGGCGTCAGCACCAGCAGACATTCGCCACGCGATTTATTCCTGGCCGAGCGTCCAGCTCGATGTATATACTGTGAGACATCCTCGGGACAATCCAGTTGAAGCACCCAATTGACGGAGGGAAAATCCAGACCACGCGATGCCACATCTGTGGCAAACATGACCACATGACTCTTGCGCAGAAAATCCTCATAGATGGCAATGCGTCGATCCTGATGCAATGTACCATAGAGCGCCAATAGACCCACGCCGGGACGCAATTTACAAAAGATCTCATAAAGATATTTGGCCTGCTTACAGCTCGACACGAATACAATAATCTTTTGCTTCAAATGATTCTTAATAAACGACCACAACATGGTAATCTTGTCCTCCAGCGGCAGCACCACATAGCTCTGTTGCAGCAGCTCCGGCAAAGCCAACACGGCAGATGAGGTGGATGAGGCTGCTGCTCCGCCTTCATAGCCCACATATACCGGCTCCTTCAAATTGAGACGTGCCAGATCCTCGAGAGAATTTGTTTGTGTTGCCGAAAACAACAACGTCTGACGATCGGGTGGAAAATTCTCAATAATTGAATTCAAACACTTTTGAAATCCCATGTCCAGACAACGATCCGCCTCATCCAGCACCAACATTTCCATAGTTGTCGTATTAAATAGCGGATTCTCATCCATATGCTGGAGCAGACGTCCTGGCGTACAGATCAATATATTACATTGATCCATTCGCGTGCGCTCAAATTTTAGATTCTTGCCGCCAATGATGAGACCCGCCGAGAAGTCATGATGTTTGCCCACCTTCTTTAGCGTCTCGAAGATCTGATAGGCGAGCTCGCGGGTCGGGGAGATGATGATGGCGCCCACGCCGTCCGAACGAGACCATTTGTTCATATACAGATGCTCCAGTACCTGAAAGAGTATATATTTTAGATGAATCATATATATGGACATACGTGTATAGTTTTAAAATATATATAGTAAAAGCCTCAGCAAAATTATAGAATAAGTGGAGTTGTGCAGTCGGTGAATCAAACAAACGCCTTAACAGACCCTTTGCACTTTGCAAGTACAGGGTATATTATGGACGTGAATCCACTTGTCGTACCGGTAGGAGAAACGCCAACGTCTTGCCGCTGCCCGTAATCGCCGCTCCGAGCACGTCCTTCCCCTGGAGCGCTGGTCCAATGCTCTGGCGCTGCACTTCTGTGGGCGTCGTAAACTTGAATTCGGTCAATGCCCTTTTGGTCTTTTGCGAGAAGGGGAAATCTGAAAATGTTTTAATGCTGCTCGCATCGATGTTGTCGTATTTCGATCGAAGTTCCTGAATTTCGCTGTCGGTTGCGGCCAGTTTTGAAATCGCAAATTCTTTGGAGCGTTTCTGTTTGAACTGTTTGCCACCTTTATGGCTGTTGTTGCTATTGCCATGCTTGGGCGGTCTTGATCCTGGTTTGCCAGAACCTTTCGGTTTCTGTTTTTGCATGCCGTTTGTTTTAAATAAATTGTTTATTAGCAAAATACAAAAACACGTTTAGTTCGCACGAGGAACGGCGATTAATATTGATAGACTTAATCGATAACAGATTTTAGCCCGCAAGCATAGTCGATACATTGAAATAGCAGCGTCAGTATTATTGTCACTGATTGCACTGCATGTCGATATTTTTGCGCTTTATTTCTTTGGTCACTCTCTACACCGCTTAGCGATGAGTGATATTTCAACATATTGCTGGCATTGAAATAACATTGATAAATAACATCAACTGTTGTATTTATTTATTGCACGCTTTTTACTGTTTTACTTTTTTTGGTATGCAAATATTTTGTTGCATGCTGCTATTTGTGTAATGAATCGCAGTTTATTTCATAATTTTGATCAATTCGTTTCGATATCCTTTTGTCCCTCGTGACACGCAGATATGCTGAGTGATAACAGTCACTAGACTATCGCTCATCTGTAGGTTTGGTGGGCTGGATGGCTGGCTGGCGCTAGCTTATTGTTGCTTAAGAAGGATCTGTATCTACAACAAGGTTGGCACCCACAATTTATACCAAATATGTGTTGTGGTGCAACAGTTAAAACTATAAAATCAGCTCGCCGCGTGAGACAGTTAAATGCAATTATCAACTGCTGGCTGTGAACTCTGCACAAACTTACACACACACACACACACACTTTCCTTCCACCAACAAAAACAGCTACAGCTTCTGGGCCCCCTCTCTCCCCACTTACACACACATATACACAAGAACATCGCGAATTGTGCGTGAATTTCGTATGTGGATTTTTTTGATTTGAATTGATTGCAAGTGTTGTTTTGTTGTAACAATATGGGCACAATATCTTCGGTATTACAATGGTCGTGCACCAAATGCAATACGATAAATCCAACGGAATCATTGAAATGTTATAATTGTGGCACCGTGCGCAAGGTATTCCCCAGTCCTACCGCAACATTATACCAACATCATCATCATCAGTCCCAGTTACAAACGCAATCCCAGCAGCAGCAGCCGCCGCGACACCAAAGCACTTGGATACATCAACAACAACAGCAGCAGCAGCAACAACAACATCGACATGAAAACTTATTGGTGGGCACAGGAGGACGAGGCGGCACTGTCACTCTGACGGGGGTGGTGTCGGCTGCAGCGGAGTTGGCCACCGAGTGTGATGAGGAGGTCGCGACAATTGTTGATAAGCACAAAGCTGTGACCAGGTAAGCATACAGTGAATACATATGTATTTGTGCATACACATGCATTGTACATACACACATAGAGTCAGGCAAACAAGCAGTGCATATGTATGTTTGTGCGTGTGCACAAAAGCTCCAGCTAACGTTTACCGTTACACAAAATAAAAACCAAATGTGCAAATGTGTGAGTGCGTGTGTTTGTCCTGTGCTCGCGTTCTCTTTCACTCTATTGCTATCTATCTGTCAGTATGTATACACAATAACAACAACAGCAATTGAAGCAACTGCAGCAGCAGCAGCAAAAACAACAACAACAACAAAGCTGACCAACAAAAAAAGTTATTTTTTTGGTATTTTTTTGTTATATTTTTT
The DNA here is from genome assembly GCA_035043635.1 of Drosophila rellima. NCBI lineage: Eukaryota > Metazoa > Arthropoda > Insecta > Diptera > Drosophilidae > Drosophila > Drosophila rellima. Next base: position 4,808,838 of record JAWNMV010000302.1, on the reverse strand, counting down.
TTTTTGGGGAAAAATCGATTTATAACAAACGAAACTTTGTTTACAATTTTATTGATTCGACTTTTGTCTGCTGAACAGTGAAAGAAACATGTAAAAAAAAAAAACAGATTGGCAAACAAAATTAATAATAATAAAAAAAAACGATTTGAAGGAAAATTAAAAAAAATAACGGTGGTAAATACTTGAATTAATTGCTCTTCCTACCTCCCCCCCCCCCACGCAAATTTACAGAAACGAGCAGAAACAGGGCCAAGGGATTGGTATAGGTGTTGGTGTTGGTATAGGGATTAATTATGGCCATGGACATGTCTATAAATCCCTGCTACGCGGCTGCTTGAAGCGTCCACAGCGTAATGGCCAAAATTTACCAGCCAATTGTCAGAATTGTGAGGAGACGCGTAAATATATTAAGAGCTCCATTGAATTGTATCGACACTTTTCGAATCCGGCATTGAATCGTCGCTGGATTTGTCGTCATTGCGATACGGATAACAATTCCGTGACATGGCATTGTGTCATCTGTGACACGGTCAGCTATTTGGCGCCCATCTACAAGGAGACGCTCTGCACGCGACGTCATGAGACGCCAGCGGCAGCAGCAGCAGCAGCAGTAACAACAGCAACAACTGCTGCGGCAACAACAACAAGTTCCAGTTCCAGTTCCGTTGGCAATTCGCTATCTAGTTCCGCTGCCACTGTGCAGCTGGAGTTAAGTGGCGAAAAGGAGCAGGCACAGGGACAACAGGAAAGAGAACGGGAAAGGGAAAGAGAACGTCAATTTTTGCATGATCATGCGCCATCACAGCTGGAGCAACAACATCAACAACATCAACAACAACAACAGCAACAACAACAACAACAACAACATTCACATTCCAAACGTTGGCAGTCACGTCGTGGTATCTCCTACTTGCGGCGCACCCAAAGCCTGAGCACCTCCTCCACATCCTCGAGCTCAGTGGCATCCTCGGCACGCAGTTGTCATGTCTGCTATGTGAACAACTTTAGCAAAGATATCTTTAATCTGCCACACAGTAAGTAATGCCGTACTCTCAAGCCTCCAACCGTAACGATTCACCATGTTTTATTTTATAAATTTAAAAAAAAAAAATGTTATTACTACAAATTGTATTTAAATAATGCAAATTAAAGATAGTAATTTTTCAGAAATTTTAATCAAAACGAAAAAACTCCATAAAAAATCGGAGAAATTTTTAAATTAAAATATTTGTATTTAACAATCATAAATTGGCTAATATTAAAATAGATGATCGTTGCGGTCGCTGCTATAAACGAATGTTTAATTTAAACTATGGCTTTGTTGCAGTTGCTCCCGCTTTGAATGCAGTTACGCCACCGCCAACTGTTGCCGTTGTCGTGCCGTGCAGCAATTCACGTTTTGCCATTGCCAATGATACGTTCTGTCGACGCAAGCAGAACAACAACAACAAGAACCAGAACAACAAAGTCAAAAAGAAATATAATTTTACGATAACAACATTGTCACGATCGGCAAAAGGAACGCCAGCAATAACAACAGCAGCAGCAGCAACTACAGCAGCAACGGCAGCATCAGCAACTGTTGCTGCTGTGAAACCAATGCCCATGCCAATGCGACAATCGAAGCAGAGAAACAACAGCGGCAACAACAGTGGGAGTTGCATGCAACAACAGCAACAACAACAGAGCTCACAGTTTACCATTCCACGTAACGGAGTTTTCATAGCAGTCAACGATTGGTCGGACAACATGCAGCAGCAGCAGCAACACTGTGATACAACAGCAACAACAACAACGTGCAACAATAACAATAGCAGCAGCAACAACACTAGCAACAGCAGTAGCAACAACAACAACAACAAACTCAATCAGCAGCTCTATGAAAACGAATGTGTTGCAATTGCACAGCAACAACAGCAACAGTTGCAACTGCAACAACAACAGCAGCAGCAACAGCAACAATTGACGCCTATTTATGCGCAGGTTAATAAACAACACAAGCTGCACAAGAAGAAGCATAACAATGAGACACAATTGCTGCTGCAACTGGGCAACAACAACAGCAGCAGCAACAACAGTAACAACAGCAGCTTCGATCTCATCGACAGCAGTGAGACAACAACATCTGTAGCAGCAACAACAACAACAGCTAATGAGCTTTGCAATGAGACAACTAACAATATGGAAACAGAATCAACAGCAACAATAGTTGCAATCGCCGCAACAACAGCAACAGCTGCTAGCGATTTCTATAATGCGTCAGAGCATTCAATTTATGCCAAGGTGTGGAAGGGACCCCGCAAAACGACTGAATCCAAAATGTACGCAAGAACAATAACACAAATAACAACAACAACAATAACAGCGATTATGACAATAACAACAACAGCCATAACAACAACAACAACAACAACAACTAATTGCACACTTATCAATTACGCTTTACGATTTTTTATTATTGTTTCTGCTTAATTTGCCGATTAGTCATACAAAAATTGCGTATATACATATATACATGGTGCTATATACAACTTGATATATAAATCATTGTATATATATACACACGATCTATGCAATTGTATATGTACGTTATTTGCAGTTAACATTCAATTTGATTTCGTTTATTGTTTGCGTTGCGCATTACGCTTAGCTGATTATACATTACGCCGTACAGTCAAAAAAGAGTCTATACACTTGCTGAAACGATCTGGCATAGCTTTCGTTTTTGATTAGCTAATCTATGGTATTTTAAATATACATAGGTTTAATTGGTATGCGTGCTATTTAAATACTTAAAATTAGCGGTAATTACTTAAAAGTAATTGCATTTATTTTCTTATTTTGTCAATTAAATTACTTGTAATTCGAATTACTTAAAGTGTGAACATTAAAATACTTAATATTTTTATTAATTACCTATACCAAGCGATGGGTAATCGAAAATAATGAAATCGCGATAAGTACTTAAGTAATTACAAGTAATTATATAGGTTTTGTAATTAAACCATGTGTATTTTTTTAAAAAAAAAAAAACTATTATTTATTTATAATTTACATTTAATTATTTAAGTAACTGAAATACACTTTAATTCAATTTTTTTGTTAAATACAATTAATCGTTATTTCTTTAGTTTAGATAAATGCTTTAAATTAACATAGATTGAATCGAAATTATTGATATTAAGCTTAAGCTATTTTAAGGGCTTCACAAATTGTTAACAGTGTATTTGCCAGTCGGTTTTGACTGTCAAAAACAAATCATAATTTAATTAGCTTTATCAATTATTTATATATTTTTTTTTTGTTGAATTTAAATCGCATAGGGTATTTGGCACTTCGTTCTGTCGAAGATAACAAAATGCTTTGTTGTGTTTTCTTTTTGCTTATGGTTTTCGTTTGTTTTCTTTTGCTTTTCGCTTTAAATTGTGCAGCAACTACAACAACAAGAACAACAACAACAACAACAGTAAACAGTCGCTTCATTTGTTATTATTTATGTGTTACTTTCGGTAAATTTTTATTGAATTTTTATTTGCATTTTTTAATCAAATGCATGGATGGCACTTTAATGATTATTTCAATTAACTTTTCTCTGTCTCTCTCTCTCTGTATGTTTCTTCTTCATGCACTCCGTCTCTTTCGCTCGCTCGTATTTAGCACACATGAGGCAAGCGGTCGTCTCATTCCAGCTGCAGCACGCAACGACAATAAACCGCAAGCAATGATTTTGCACGGCAACCGAAAGTTTCGCACCTGCGGCAAATGTTCCTACGCCTACAATCGCCTTTGGTCCGAATCCTGCGAGATGTGCGACGCGGCGTCTAACACTAATTCCAACACAAACCCGAACCCAAATCTCAACCAAATGGATTTACCTTCAACGGCATCCGGTGAGTTCTTTGCACTCTACGGAGATTCTTCCAAGGAAAAACAATTCAAACTAATAATAACTATCTAGATGTATGGGAATATCTTAGATATTCGAAGGCTATCTTTAAATATTATCTATTTTTTTTAATTTCCTTTTTTGAACTCTTCAATTTAGCTACAAATAAAAATATACAAATTACATTTCGATATTGATTAACAAGTTTTATTATCATCAATCTTTTCAATTCTTCAAAAACAAATTTGAAAGAATATTCTTATTTCCAACTAAGTTTAAAATGTATTATTATTTTCTAATTTGGAATTGCAATTAAGATTTATGATTAGAAAAATCTAAAAAAAATTAAACAATTAATTTTGTTAAATAATATTTAAATTACAATGCTTAGCAAAACTTTTATTGTGAAAGTTATTTAGTTAAATTTCAATCATGGTCATAGCTTAAAACAAGAATTACTTTTAATATACATACGTCTTAAAAACTAAAATTGAAAAATTCGATAAGTCAAAATTAAAAAAATTAAAAAAATAAATAAAATACATTTTACTGTATTTTTCTTAGTTTTTGGTACTTTATTTTTTTATTAGTACTATCAAATTTCTAAAAGAAATTTAATATGTTTAGGATATATACATTAGAGTGGGTCACAATTTTTTTCGATCCCAAGCGGTTGTCAAAATCGTAATCTGCGTCGAATTCTAAGAAGATTTGCCCAAGAAACCATGAGTCCAAAATCAAAATCGAGCTTTCCATTTTTAACATGAAATTATGACAAGTTTTGGCTTTTTATACGATTTTCCATGGTTCCCATTAAAAACTGGAAGCTCGATTTTGATTAAGACCAAATCTTTTTAGAATTTGTTGTAGATTACAAATTTAAGAACCGTTTGGAATCAAAAAAAAAAAAAAGAAAAGATTTTTACTACAAGCAAATGAATCCACTCTAATCTACATGCATATCAAATTCGGTGTCTCTAGCTCTTTTGGGGCTTGAGATCTACTTAGATGTGCATGCAAACGGTAAGAACAAGAAGGCTAATAAAGCGTTAAATCTTTTTTGTTCTCAGTTGCTTAAAGGGTCGTTAGCTAAATAAATATTTAAATTAAGAAACTTGTAGTCTATATATTCTCTACATAATATCTCTGTCTGTCTTCTGATTCTCCCCATTCAGGTGGTGGCGCCTTGGAGCCACGCAGCGACGAGCCTTGGACCTGCAAGAAGTGCACGCTGGTCAACTACTCGACGGCGATGGCCTGCATTGTCTGCGGCGGATCGAAGCTGAAGAGCATCTCCTCGATCGAGGACATGACGCTGCGCAAGGGCGAGTTCTGGACGTGCTCTCACTGCACACTGAAGAACTCGCTGTCGGTGGGTCTGTGCAGTGCCTGCAAATCGATGCGTCTGCTGCCAGTGGATTCGGTTCGCGAGCGACCCGACGGTCAGTCCTATGAGGAGCAGGATGCCGCTCAGCTGGTCAATCACGGCGGACACGTTGGTCCAACGTTGAGCGCCGAAGCTGTGAATACACCTTTGCAATTGGGCCAGCTCCAATTGCCAAGGGTTCATCCATCGCGTAGTCCGTCGCCAAGAGCGCTGCCCGCGGCGACAGCGCCAATTGCGGCTGCTGCAGTTGCTCCACCAGCAACAGTCATCGTTGGCGGGCAGCAGCAGCAGCAACAACAGCAGCAGCAACAGCAACAACAGGTGCGCAGCTCCTCGGGCGCGATACCCAAGCGTCACAGCACCGGCGGCTCCATAGTGCCACGCAATATATCCATAGCCAGCTCCAGTTCAGCCTATAATCTTCAACAGCAGCAGCAGCAGCAGCAGCAGCAGCAGCTGCTGGTCAAGAAGTGGATATGTCCAGCGTGCACCTATGAGAATTGTGCCGCCTCCGTTGTCTGTGACATTTGCTCCAGCTCCCGCGGCTTGGTCAATGTGGTGCTCACGGATGCACTTGCTCGCAAATCGATGCGTGTCTCGGAGATACGGCAGGAGAGCAAACTGATGGAGAATCTGCGTCAGCTGGAGGAGACGGAGGCACTAACCAAATGGCAAAATATCATACAATACTGTCGGGATAACAATGAACTGTTTGTCGACGACTCATTTCCGCCGGCACCCAAGAGTCTGTACTATAATCCCGGCAGCAGTGTGCCCGACGGCACCAATCCCGTCGTGCAGTGGCGTCGTCCGCACGAGATCAACTGCGACGGCGGCGCGTATCCGCCGTGGGCTGTCTTTCGCACCCCTTTGCCGTCGGACATCTGCCAGGGCGTCTTGGGCAACTGTTGGCTGCTCAGCGCTCTGGCTGTGCTCGCCGAGCGCGAGGATCTCGTCAAGGAGGTGCTGGTCACCAAGGAGATTTGTGCCCAGGGTGCCTATCAGGTAACGCCGTCGGTTGCTGATCAAATACTCCAATTGATTTGTCCATATTTAACCACTCAAAATTTAAATCAAGTCAAAATTTAAATCATAATCAAATCAAAATCGAATCAATTTAAAATTCGAATCAAAATCAAATCAAAATCAAATTCAATTAAATCAAAATCATAATCATAATCATAATCAAATCAAAATCGAATCGAATTAAAATTAAATCAAACCAAAACTTAAGTCAATTTGAAATCGAATCAAAGTAAAATGCAATACAATTCGAATCACATTAAAATAAAATCAAAATTAAATCTAATTCAAATCAAAATAGAATCTTATTAAATTCAATCAAAATTTAAATCAAATTAAAATTCAAATCTGATTAAATTAAATCAAAATGGAATCTAATGCAAAATCCAATAGAAACTCAATTAAAATTAAATCAAAGTCAAATCAGAATCAAAACAAAATTTAAGACCAATCAAATTAAAATCCAATAAAATGCGAATCTGATTAAAATCTAAGTCAAAATCGAATCTAATTGAAAGCCAATAAAAATCCAACTAGAATTAAAGCAAAGTCAAATCAAAATTAAAATCATAGCAAAATTTAAGTCAAAACAAAATCAAATCAATTTAAGATCCAATCGAATTAGAATTCAGATTAAAGTTAAATCAAATTCGAATCAATATTAAATCAATATCCAATCAAAATCAATTTAGGGAATACCCTTCTTATTTTTAGTTTGTTTATATTGAAATGCAGTCGAACTTTCCTAACTCGAATCACCAATAGCCAAAGCAAAAGTTTGAGTTATGGAGACTTCGACATGTGGAATTCTTTTCTTAAGTTTACTCCCACTCGATTTAGTTCGAGTTAGAGAAAATTCGAGTTAAATTTAAATCCAATTCGAATCAAAACTAAATCAATATCCAATCAATATCAATTTAGGGAATACCCTTATTTTTTTTTATATTTTTTTTTTTGGCTTACATTGAAATGCAGTCGAACTTTCCTAACTCGAATCACCAATAGCCAAAGCAAAAGTTTGAGTTATGGAGACTTCGACATGTGGAATTCTTTTCTTAAGTTTACTCCCACTCGATTTAGTTCGAGTTGGAGAAAATTCGAGTTAAATTTAAATTCAATTCGAATCAAAACTAAATCAATATCCAATCAATATCAATTTAGGGAATACCCTTATTTTTTTTTTATTTTTTTTTTTGGCTTACATTGAAATGCAGTCGAACTTTCCTAACTCGAATCACCAATAGCCAAAGCAAAAGTTTGAGTTATGGAGACTTCGACATGTGGAATTCTTTTCTTAAGTTTACACCCACTCGCTTTAGTTCGAGTTGGAGAAAATGCGAGTTATCGACAGAAATATTAATAAACATGGATCTCTTCCTCCTCCAGGTGCGTCTCTGCAAGGATGGCAAGTGGACAACGGTGCTGGTGGACGATCTGCTGCCGTGCGACAAGCGCGGACACTTGGTCTACTCGCAGGCGAAGCGCAAGCAGCTTTGGGTGCCACTGATTGAGAAGGCGGTGGCCAAGATTCACGGCTGCTACGAGGCACTGGTCTCCGGGCGCGCCATCGAGGGATTGGCCACGCTGACGGGTGCGCCCTGTGAGAGCATTCCACTGCAGGCGAGCTCGCTGCCCATGCCCAGCGAGGATGAGCTGGACAAGGATCTGATATGGGCGCAATTGTTGAGCTCCCGCTGCGTGCGCTTCCTGATGGGCGCCAGCTGTGGCGGCGGCAACATGAAGGTCGACGAGGAGGAGTATCAGCACAAGGGACTGCGTCCCCGGCATGCCTATTCCGTGCTCGATGTCAAGGACATCCAAGGACATCGCCTGCTGAAGCTGCGCAACCCCTGGGGGCATTATTCGTGGCGTGGCGACTGGTCGGATGATTCCCAACTGTGGACAGATGATCTGAGGGATGCCCTCATGCCGCATGGCGCCTCCGAGGGCGTCTTCTGGATCTCCTTTGAGGATGTGCTCAACTATTTCGATTGCATTGACATTTGCAAGGTGCGCTCCGGCTGGAATGAGGTGCGTCTCCAGGGCACCCTCCAGCCGCTCTGCTCGATCTCGTGTGTCCTGCTCACCGTGCTGGAGCCCACCGAGGCGGAGTTTACGCTGTTCCAGGAGGGACAACGCAACTCGGAGAAGTCGCAGCGCAGTCAACTCGATCTCTGCGTTGTCATTTTTCGCACTCGTTCGCCGGCAGCGCCGGAAATTGGACGGCTGGTGGAGCACAGCAAGCGGCAGGTGGGCTAAGTTTTGCATAATCAATTCAATCCATGAATTCACCAGCATAAATTGGGAAATTCAAATAAGAAATACACATTTAGAGCAGCGGTGGGCACGCAGTGGCTCTGAGAGCAGCGGCTGCTCTTTCCGTTTTTCCGAGATGTCGCAGTGGGTTCTTGTTGTTGTAGTGCTCCCAAATAAATAAATTAGGAAATTCAAATAAGAAAAAAAACACTCAGAGCAGCGGTGGGCACGCAGTGGCTCTGAGAGCAGCGGCTGCTCTTTCCGTTATTCCGTGATGTCGCAGTGGGTTCTCGTTGTTGTAGTGCTCCCAAATAAATAAATTAGGAAATTCAAATAAGAAAAAAAACACTCAGAGCAGCGGTGGGCACGCAGTGGCTCTGAGAGCAGCGGCTGCTCTTTCCGTTATTCCGTGATGTCGCAGTGGGTTCTCGTTGTTGTAGTGCTCCCAAATAAATAAATTAGGAAATTCAAATAAGAAAAAAACACTCAGAGCAGCGTTGGGCACGCAGTGGCTCCGAGAGCAGCGGCTGCTCTTTCCGTTTGATATTGTTGTAGTGCTCCCAAATAAAGATTTCGTGCCCATCGCTGCTCTGCATATTTTTCTTAATTGAATTTCCTAATTTATGCTTACATTTGATCCATTTCTGTTTTGATTTCTTTTACTCTTATTTCTATTTCTATTTTTCTTTCTTTTTCTTAAAAAATGTCTCTGTCTTTTCTGTATTCTTCAGGTTCGCGGCTTTGTTGGCTGCCATAAGATGTTGGAGCGCGATATTTATTTGCTCGTCTGCCTGGCGTTCAATCATTGGCACACGGGCATCGAGGATCCACATCAGTATCCGCAATGCATCCTCGCCATCCACAGCTCCAAGCGCCTCCTTGTCGAACAGATAACACCATCGCCTCATCTCCTAGCGGATGCCATCATCAGTCTAACGCTGACCAAGGGCCAGCGACACGAGGGACGCGAGGGCATGACTGCCTACTACTTGACCAAGGTGAGTGTGCCCGACTGCGACATACCCTGCAATCCGAATTCGTAAATTAGAGTTTTAAGCAGCGATTAAAAGCGTTATCCTAACCGATTGAAATTGGTAGCCCTAACTGAAATCGTAACGGAAAGAAAACTTTTTTATTATACCGAAACCCAAAAACCGAAATAACCGCTAAGATTTTAAAGAAAATAAGTGGAAATAAGTTCAAAAGTACTTTTTTACGCTTATTTTATCACCTGCAGTCGATTAAAAGCATAAATTTAAGAATTAAAATTTTTGAAAAATTTCAAAAAATTTAAAGGGGTAACTATGTAAAAATCGACGAATTTTCAAAAAAAAAAGTTGTCACAAAAGCAAAAAATTTAAATGCAAAGTTAAAGTAGGATTAGTATTGTGAAAAATAAGACATTCCACGTGGAAATCGGATGAGCTGTAATAAAGCTGTGCTAATTTAAAGTCCAAAGAGTCAACATTTCTCATATTAAGATCCTTTATTTTGGTTACCAGAAATAAGGTCAATCCTTTTATGCATCATCTTTATACATAGGCAGAAAATTGTCTTGCTTTGTTTGAATATTATTTTTAATTTGTAACAAGCATTTATTTTCTATACTTTTAGTAAATCTATGACAGTTCAAAGTATACAAATATCATGTACTAAAAATCAGGGATCTTTAAAGGTCAACATTTCGACATTTTTGGCCTAAATCTTAAAGAAACAAATCGAAATTATGTTTCAAAGTAGTTTTTTAACCTAATTTTATCACCTGGAGTCGATTAAAAGCATAAATTTAAGGTTTAAAATTTTTGAAAATTTTCGAAAAATGTAAAGGGGTAACTATGTAAAAATCGACGAATTTTCAAAAAAAAAAAGTTGTCACAAAAGCAAAAAATTTAAATGCAAAGTTAAAGTAGGGTTAGTATTGTGAAAAATAAGACATTCCACGTGGAAATCGGATGAGCTTTGATAAAGTTGTGCTAGTTTTAAGTGCAAAGCGTTGACATTTCTCATATTAAGATCCTTTATTTTAGTTACCAGAAATAAGGTCAATCCTTTTATGCATCATCTTTATACATAGCAGGAAATTATTATTGCTTTGTTTGAATATTATTTTTAATTTGTAACAAGTATTTATTTTCTATACTTTTAGTAAATCTATGACAGTTCAAAGTATACAAATATCATGTACTAAAAATCAGGGATCTTTAAAGGTTAACTTTTAGACATTTTTGGCCTAAATCTTAAAGAAACAAATCGAAATTATGTTTCAAAGTAGTTTTTTAACCTAATTTTATCCCCTGGTGTCGATTAAAAGCATAAATTTAAGGTTTACAATTTTTGAAAATTTTCGAAAAATTTAAAGGGGTAACTATGTAAAAATCGACGAATTTCAAAAAAAAAAAAGTTGGCACAAAAGCAAAAAATTTGAATGCAAAGTTAAAGTAGGACTAATTTACTGAAAAAGAAGACATTCCGCATGGGAATCGGATGAGCTGTAATAAAGCTGTGCTTGTTGAAAGTCCAAGAAGTCGACATATCTCCTATATATGTACATACATATATAATTTACAAGATTAAATTGTAATTTTTAGTTGATTATTTTGGCCAGTAGTGTATTAAAAGGTTTAGATCTTATTTGATGCTTTACTATCATTATACTGTATTAATATCTGCTTGTTTCCACTGGGATTCTTTTAGGGCTGGGCTGGCTTGGTCGTCATGGTGGAGAATCGGCACGAGAATAAATGGATACATGTGAAGTGCGATTGCCAGGAGAGCTACAATGTGGTGTCCACGCGCGGAGAGCTTAAAACTGTGGACTCTGTGCCGCCGCTGCAACGGTGAGTATGGTGGGAGGAGGGAGGAGGGCGGAGGAACTTAATTTGCAGTAATCCTAATCATTCGGCAATTCAAATTTGCAGGCAAGTGATCATTGTGCTGACGCAGCTGGAGGGCAGTGGAGGATTCAGCATTGCCCACCGGCTGACACATCGATTGGCCAACTCGCGTGGACTGCACGACTGGGGACCGCCCGGTGCCACCCACTGTCCGCCCATCGAGAATGTGCACGGACTGCACGCGCCACGGCTGATAACATAATCAATCGAAGATGTTTTCCGCTTTGGATCCACGTGAATTTGTGAATTTGTGAATTTGTGAATTTGTGCGATTGAAGCAGCGTGATAGATGAGGATTTAGTTCAAAAACAAAAATACAAACAAACACACACACAATATATATTTATATCTATGTGTAATTCCTTTTTACCGTTTTGCCATTTGAACTTTTGTGTTTTACTTTTATTATTGTTTAATTATTGCATATTCTAGTCGATGTTTTTGTCAACGTCATATAGATATACATATATCAATATATGCATACTGTACACTATGAAATAGTTAACGATCCACGCGCATATTGAACAACAAAAACCAAAAAATTAAGAGAATGATAAGTGAGCAAAACTTAAATTACGAGTATATATATATATTATTATTATAGGTAAACAACCCGAAACTATCAACGTTTTTTTTTGATTTTATCGATGTATGTATTGTATTTGAATTTAAGTGCATGTGCGTCACGATCCACCATACATAAATATGTCTATTGTTTTCAAAATAAAATACTACCAGTTATAAAAGCCAAATAAAGTTTGTCCTCATTTCAAATGTCTTCAAAATAACGGCACTTACATTTTAAAACCTGCGCAACTCCAATTCAATTTAAGGGCGTTGCCACTTCGTTGAATTCAAAAAAAAATACGACGAACAGCGCTGTCGACTTGCTTCAACGTAAATACCTATGCGATTTATTGATATTGCGTATTAAAATTCATTATTTCTTAATGTGCAATAATAAAGAGAAATTAATTGTAATTGTTGATTGTCTGAGCAGTGTGTACCCACGTCACGGGCATTTTTTTTTATTATTATCGATAGCATTTGGTAAATTTGACATATTCTTAAGCTGGTCACACTGCATGCTATTAGTGTGTTCGCTCTAGTTCGTTTCAGTTCATGAACAACATATTTTGTTCGTCGTTTAATTTTTGTTTTTTTAAAATGGCTGATACTAAGGGCGTAAGTATATTTACTTCAACAATAAACACAAAAAGAAAACAAATGTGAAATTAACAAAGTGTTTGCGGGATGTTCATAGTAAGCTACGTGCAACAGTGTCACACTGGGCGCGGTTTTATCCAAGCCTTAAATCTCCGTTCGCGACAACAGACAACCGCTGATGGCGTTCTTGTTGTTTTCATTGTATATGTGTATCGGCTTATCATGCAAATTCCTCATGTATGCATCTCTTGCCACGGAAATGCATATGCAGTTGCGCATACATACAGCAGCAGCAAAAAATATGCATATGTGTGTCTGTACATGTTAATTAAATGTCGCATTCAAAAAAAAGTGCATGAATCATGAGCCGGCGAAAAACAAGGCGTCGGCGTCGTTAAGTGTATCATCCTTTGTTGCCTGGTTGCTTGGCTGACTGCTTGCCTGTGACCTACATACAAGTATGTACACACTTGCAGGCTAGCTTGCACATACAAACATACGCAGTGTCTGTGCGGTGTCATTGGCTTTAAGATATGCATGTACGTATTTGCCGACATACTTAAGTACTTGCGTACATATGCATATTGTATCTGCACATGTGTGTTGAGGGAGTGTGTGTGTCTGTATGTGTGTGCGCGTTTGGATATTCAAGAGAAACTTGCGCGTGTCTGGCATTCCAAGGCATTCCAAAGTAACGACGCCACTTTCATTGAGCCAGGCTTTCCCAGCAATTGGAATATGCCCACCTCCCTTCCACCCACACACTCTCTAACATTCCAAGCCATGCAGTCAACAAAAGATAGAAAGAGAGAGAGATTAAGAGCGATCAGCACTTGTCAGAGCGTAAATTAACTGATCATTTACAAAGGGTGTATTTATTTTAAATTGATTTTAATTGAATTTGAATATTTGCCTTTATGATTTTTGCAGTTTTCCAGCATTGAAACACCCGGTTATGTGGGCTTTGCCAATTTGCCAAATCAAGTGCATCGCAAGTCCGTTAAAAAGGGCTTTGAATTCACGCTCATGGTGGTCGGAGAATCCGGTTTGGGCAAATCAACGCTAGTGAACAGTCTATTCCTGACTGATCTATATCCGGAACGCATTATACCCGATGCCATAGGTGAGATAACAAATAAAAGAGTATGAAGGAATAATCAATCAATTGAAATCCGAATTCTATATATAAATTGCAGAGAAACAAAAGCAAACTGTGAAATTGGAGGCATCCACAGTGGAGATTGAGGAGCGTGGCGTTAAACTGCGTCTAACGGTGGTGGATACTCCCGGATTTGGCGATGCCATCGATAATTCGAATAGTTTTAGCGCCATACTCGAGTACATTGATGAGCAATACGAGCGATTCCTTCAGGATGAAAGCGGCCTCAATCGTCGCAACATTGTGGACAATCGAATACACTGCTGTTTCTATTTTATATCACCATTTGGACACGGGTAAGGACTCACCACACTACCTATCAGAAATCGAATTGTCATGTACAATTATGTGCTATCCAATTTGCAGTCTGAAGCCTTTGGATGTGGAGTTCATGAAGAAGCTGCACTCGAAGGTGAACATTGTGCCAGTTATTGCCAAGGCGGATTGTCTGACCAAGAAGGAGATATTGCGCTTGAAGTGCCGCATTATGCAGGAGATTGAAAGCCATGGCATTAAGATATATCCACTGCCCGACTGTGATTCCGATGAGGATGAGGACTACAAGGAGCAGGTGAAGCAACTGAAAGAAGCAGTGCCTTTTGCCGTCTGCGGTGCGAATACGTTGCTCGAGGTCAAAGGTAAAAAGGTGCGCGGTCGTCTCTATCCCTGGGGCGTTGTCGAGGTCGAGAATCCCGAGCATTGTGATTTTATCAAGTTGCGCACAATGCTCATTACACACATGCAAGATCTGCAGGAGGTGACACAGGAGGTGCACTATGAGAATTATCGCTCGGATCGCTTGGCCAAGGGCAGCATTAACAACAAGGGCGGCAAGGAGAACGGCATCAAGATGGAGCGTGATAATTGTGGAATGCCCGCTCAGGCTGTGGCCAACAGTGTGCTGGGAGAGAAGGATCGCATTCTGCAGGAGAAGGAGGCGGAGCTGCGACGCATGCAGGAGATGCTTGCCCAGATGCAGGCGCGTATGCAGGCACAAAAGTGAGACAGCAACAAACAGAGAGAGAGAGAGGGAGAGAGCACATGCTTGTGCAATTTACATATATATATATATTAAATCTAAACACATATATATTTTTTGTATGCAGTTTTTAAGTTGCGATTGCGATTGCGACTTCGTAACACGATGGGCGCTAATGTATTTGTTTATTTTTGCATTCTATATAAATATATATACATATATATATATTTATATATATATATGTACATATGTGTAAGACATGATATAACTATAACTATATATATATATAGCTAAAGTGATTTTTTATACATATTAATTGTAAAACCATCAAACGTCAAAGATGAAAAATCAAATCTCAAGGCAACTGAACAACATATGTGCACACACACACACACACACACTCACTGGAACATACATACAAACACACACACACACTCACTCACACTCAAACTTCATATCACTCCTACAAAGACGATAAACATTTTTTACAAACTGTATTCCTATTATGTATTTAGACATATGACGTCGTCTTGATATTAACATTTGAATTATGTGTAATCTTTATTGTAATCTGTATTGTGTATTTTGTAACGCATTTAATTTTTAAGCTAAGACGAAACAAATTCTCTGCCCATGTTAAAACATTTAATAGTCTCAAAATGATACAAAAGTTAGAAAAAACAATTGAAAAACCAAACAAAAACAATAAGACAGCAGTTATATATATTAAGCCTTTTTTATAATTATTATTTTAGATTGTGCTCGAAATGTTTATTAATACGTATAACTAAAGCTAAGATATCTTGTCGAGTTGAGTGTTTAACTATTGCAGCTTACTTTTTATTATGCTACAATAACGTAAATGTATATTTTCATGTATTTTGTGTATTTTCCACTCGAGTTGACACTTTAAGTAATCGAGCAATTTAAATATTATTTTTGATACTCTCAGTATGCAATTGCTTATTGTCGAACTCAAGCTATACATATATTATTATAACAGGCGCACTTAATGTTAACGTGAATCCTTCTTATTGCTCTGTATATGAACAATTAAATCCTTTACATAACTAATTCCTCCTATATAAATACATATATGCTTTTTATACAATTTTTTAAACCACTTCTTTGTGCATCTTTTTATATATCTATGCTTAAACGAAAAACGTATCTTACCGTTTTTTAACATGCTTTAATGTACAACGTTTTGTTAAATAATTTTACTTTACACGGTTTAAATTTCGACAGTTATAAGCGTTGCCAAATATTCAAAAATAGTTGGAAATATATTTCACTATGGTCACACTGAATGCTGGAAGCAACGAGTTGGCGGTAGCCCCACGGGCGGTCTAATTAAATTCTGAATCCAAAATTCGACAAAACAAATTAGTAATATTAAGCATAACAAAAAAAAAAACGTATTTTTTAAAAACAAGTTAAATATGGAAATTGAGTTTACTGAGGCCTGATGGTTGCCACCGTGATTTGGGAGCCAAGGCTGCCACACGGTTGCTAGAGGTGTCTCTTAATGCATTACAGGTGTGTGTCTCCGTCGACGTTTGCTTGACCACATACAAATATTTTGGAAACGGTTTTTAAAGCTAGTCGTCATTAAAAATATTTCTCATAATATAATGAAATTCTTACCTTCCAATATTTAAGAGGGTGATAATTATCAGGATTGTTAAGTTTTTGTTGTATTTAAAAACAACCTTTAATTGTTTGAGTTGGGATTTGTAGTTCAATTTGGTGAATAAGTTCAATCGTTCATCTTAATGACTCGTTCATTTGAACGTTTTCAGCACGAAACGACACAACTCTATTAATTGTGCGGTAACATTCACATGTGCCGGCTGATTTAGTTGAAAGAAAATGTGATAAGAAATAAAGTAAATATGTATAAAAGAATACGCTGGACTGTAATGCATGCAACTGGCCAGTGCACATGGAACAGATTAGCGGCCTATCGTCGTACGGTGTGCACGACCTTGATCAGATCGTCATCGAGTACAGAGACGACAATAGCATCGACGTCGACCCCGTCTTCGTCCTTGTCCAGAGATGCACTGGAGCGTCAGTTCAAACAGATACCTGTGGAACGCATTCGAAATTTTAGTATCATTGCGCATGTGGATCATGGCAAGAGCACATTGGCCGATCGTTTGCTGGAGTTAACGGGCGCCATTTCACGCAACCCTGGACAGCATCAGGTGCTGGACAATCTGCAGGTGGAGAGGGAGCGCGGCATAACGGTGAAAGCGCAAACGGCCTCCATATTCTACAAGCATCACAACGAGTTGTATTTGTTGAACTTGATAGATACGCCTGGACATGTGGATTTCTCCAATGAGGTGGGTTACACACCATGCGCCCTGGATGAAGTTGAGCGCAAGGTGCATAAACTAACAAGGTCGCGTTCGGAACTACACTTATTCATCTCTCTATTTCTCTCATTTGAGGGAAAGAAAACAAAGTCGGATGTGCACAAAAACAGTAAGCAAAACGAATACAGTTTTGGGAAATACGACACCTTGTTAGCATATTCACCTAGCATCAGAATAAGCCAGCGACCTTATATGTAATTCCACCATGGCTGTAAATATCCTAACCCAGATCCAAATATTTTGAAATATTTCCCAATTGAAAGTTTCTTAATATTGTATTCCCATTTCTTTTTAGACTTAATTTCGGAATTGTTCGAGCTATATTTAAAAATTCCTTGGCTGAATCGATATTAATGGCGTTTGGTTTTTGGCTTTTGTCAGGTTTCCCGATCGCTGGCTGCCTGTGATGGGGTCATCCTCCTGGTAGATGCCTGTCATGGTGTTCAGGCGCAAACCGTTGCCAATTATCATCTGGCCAAGCAGCGGGAATTGACGGTGGTGCCGGTGCTTAATAAGATTGACATTAAGCACGCCAATCCGGAGCAAGTGACCAAGGATATGGAACTGTTGTTTGGCATTGATCCTGCGACAGTGTTGCGAGTTTCCGCCAAACTGGGCACTGGAGTGGATGAGGTTCTACAGCGTGTCATTGAGAGGATACCAGCGCCACGCGTCGATCGGGAGAGCGCATTCCGTGCGTTAATCTTCGACAGCTGGTTTGACAAATATCGTGGTGCCCTCAATCTCATCTATGTGCTCAATGGGCAGCTGAAACAGGGCGACGATATACAATCTCTGACCACCCAAAAGATGTATCCGATTAAATCCATAACCGTGCTGTGTCCGGCCGAGTGTCAGGTGGACACACTGTCAGCTGGTCAAGTGGGTCTCATTGCGTGTAATATGAGGAACAGCAAGGAGTCCATCATTGGGGACACCATTCATCTGAAGCATCAGTCGACATCCTCGGCCGGCAGCTATAAGCCACAGCAACCAATCGTCTTTGCCGGCGTCTTTCCGGCGGATCAATCCAAGCATGTGGCACTTCGCAGTGCCATTGATAAAATGGTGCTCAACGATTCGGCGGTCACGGTGAAGGTCGACTCGAGTCCGGCGTTGGGACAGGGCTGGCGTTTGGGTTTCCTTGGACTCCTGCACATGGAGGTGTTCTGTCAGCGTTTGGAGCAGGAGCATGGCGCTGAACCGATTATAACGGCACCCTCGGTCACCTATCGAATTGTCCTGCGTAATCCCAAGTTGATTAAACAGCATGGCCGAAATACTTTGGATATATCGAATGCGGCGCTACTGCCGGAACCGTCCAGCATTGAGGAGTACTACGAGCCTCTAGTCATGGGCACAATCATTACACCCACGGATTACGTCGGTCAGATTATTGGACTCTGTGTGGAGCGACGCGGACTGCAACAGAGTTCCGTCAACATTGATGAGTCGCGCATTTTGATGAAATATGTCCTGCCCTTGAGCGAGATCATCTTGGACTTTCATGATCGCCTCAAGTCGTTGAGCTCGGGCTATGCCAGTTTCAGCTATGAGGATCATGGCTATCATCTCACGCAGTTGGTCCGCATCGATATCCATTTAAATGGACGGCCCGTTGAGGAGCTGTGTCGCATTGTTCACGTCTCCAAGGCGACGGGCGTGGCACGCCAAATGGTGCACAAACTGAAGGATCTCATACCCAGGCAAATGGTTCAAATTGCCATTCAAGCGTGCGTCGGCAGCAAAGTTATCGCTCGTGAAACGATTAAGGCCTATCGCAAGGATGTCACCGCTAAGCTCGTGAGTTGCCAGTTTGCCAAAATCAATGTATCATGCGCAGTATTTTTCATCAACAGTATTATCGATATCGATGAACAGTATTATCGATACTTATTTGTCTAAAATATGAAGTAATTTAAATTTTTCATATAAAAAAAAACACTACTAGAATTATTGTAAAAATCATTGATTTGTCGATCTTTGTTTTGCCAATTTTAAATCGATACGGTTTGATTTTATATATCGATGGAAATCAATCGATGTTTATGAAAAAAATCTGTCTTTTTGTAATTACCAAAGATCCAAATACTTATTGAAACTTACGTAGTGATGTTTACACAAACAACGATATAACGAGCTTTATAAAAACATAATTTTCTATGTATCGATCATCCTCATTTAATATTTTTAAATCCGATCGATATTCTGCTTGGACTTTCATCACTAACATAAAGTGTAAGTCCGATAATCAAATCTCTCTCTAACTCTCTCTCTCTCTCTCTCTCTTCCTCTCCCGGCTGATCGATAGTATGGCGGCGATGTAACGCGACGCATGAAACTGCTGAAGCAACAGTCGGAGGGCAAGAAGAAGATGCGCCTGTTTGCCAATATTCGTGTGCCGCACGAGACTTTCATTGATGTGCTGAAACGCTAAGTGAGGTGAGTGACGGATGCTGCTCATGTTATCGATAATCATTTTGCATTCATCATCAACAAATAGAACAACAATTGGCGCTTATCGCAACCGCCTAAGTCGATAACAGTGTTCACCAAAAATGCTGCCTTATCTTTATATTGTTGTATGCCCATTGTTTTTCTTTAAATAGAAAAATAAAAAAAAAATAAAAAAATTGTTTGCCTGCATATTTATGTGCTTGTAGATATGTACATATGTATGTACATATGTACATTTCTTTATCGGTTATAATGCGCGGAAGTATGCGAGTCAGCTGCCTTCATATTCATATTTACAATGCAACAAAAAAGTGTTCGCACACAGCTTATCTTTAATGCATATTTATAGACTTGCTTAAGATGTGTTTTCTCTTTTTAAAATCGCAAATTCGCAACTGTTGGAAAACATCTTGCACGGACTATACATAGAGCAGTTCATTAACATTGGCGTTATTTACGAGTGTTGTTTTCTCACTTTAAAAGCAACAAAAATGATTGCTCTGTCATTGCCTTAAATTAAAGTCTTTTTAACAACAACAAGAACACTGACGACGACAGCGACATAACAAAAACAAAAACAAAAAAATCGAATTTCCCTGACCCTGAAAACTATCACGCATACGTACACAGTGAGTGCATAACGGTATCCTCTCGTTGCCTGCGCGCCCCACAAACAAAAAAAACACACACACACACATGCACATTCATATGTGAGAGATAGCAAGTTTAAATTCTTGTGTCTTGCTCCCGGCAAGTTTTGTTTGCGAGAGCGCAACAATCGAGCAAAGGCAGAGAGTGGACAGAGAGAGAGAGAGAAAATCGAACGTCAAACACAGAACAATTGAACTCAACTGATGATGGTCGCGGTGGGTGTTGGGGAGACTTTGCAGCGTATGCTTCTCCTGCTGTTGTGTTGTGCATGTGTGTGTGACCTTGAAAAACAATAATATTGTTGTTGGTTGCTGCTTTGCTGTTGTGTAGGCAGCGCTGGGCAAATGCAAATGCAAACAAAGCTGAACAAAACAGTTCAAATGATTATGCAATAGCAGAAGCTTCCAATTTTGCCAAAATGTCAGGGGGGAGAGAGTAAAAGTTAACAAGTTCATACACACACACACACACACACACACACACACACACTGAAACAAACGCATACATATGCAAACAGATCAGGAAACTTGTTGCAATATTAAAAATACAAATACTATTTACATGGAAAACATATAAATTCTTCTTGTTGATCAACTCGCATATGAGAATCAGCTGCATTCGTTTTTCCCAATAAGAACAACAACAAGTAAGAGCTCTACAGACGAGTTGCTCGTTTGTAGATGCCCAGTACCTGTTACTTTACAGCTTTTCAATTTAATTACCATAAAATTGGGAAAAATAGGTTAATGGTGATTCGAGTTAAAAAAGTTCGACAGTATACTTTTTAAAATCTTTAGGACGGTCAGATATTGTCACGAACCCATATGTCTCTCTACATATTAACTACTGGGCTAAAAAGCCGAACAGCTGAGTTTGAGCCCCACACGCAAGTGCAAGAGAGTTCCCAGCATTGACAACAATAACAATAACTTTGCTCTCTCTCGCTCTTTCTCTCGGCAGTGAGCGAGCGACCAGGCAGAGTATTTGTTTGTGTGCGATTGTACGAGGAGCACAAGCAAAGGCAAAAGCAAAAACAACAGCAGCAAAATACATTTTTGTTATTTTGCTGTTAGTGTTGTTGTTGTTGTCGTTGCTGCTGCTGCGCTCAATTGAACGAAACAGAGGCGACGACGACCATCGTCTCGCGGCGTTTCTCTGTCGCCGTCGTCACCGTCGTTGCCTCTGTCCGTACAATACAAAAACAGTCAGTTTTCATTCTCATTTGACATCATCAACATTGAAATTTAATTAAACAAGAGCAGTTCAGAGGTTCGATTGAGATTCTCTGATTAATTCTTAGTGAAACTTAAAAGTAAATTATTTAATTGATTCAATTTTAAACTATACTTAATTAATACGCAGTTTAATTGCACAAGTTTTCATTTAACAAATCGACGAAATAACTTTCAACGACATTTTACTTTTCCGTAGGTTTTCTTTGCCGTTTTTATTTGCAAAATAAATAATCAGCGCGAACAAAATAACAAACGTCATCAGCTGTTTTGTGCCTGTGGGTGTATGCGTGTATATATTTATATACGTATGTGTGTGTGTGTGCTTACGTTGCCTCCATACAGTGTACGTATGTATGTACATATTATGTATGCCGTATCTGTTTTGTGCCTTGTTTTCAAATAAAAATTGCTAAAAAGCGCTGTGAAAATATCCCATAAATAAAAATCAAATTGTTGCACTCAAAAAGCAACACCTCCCGCACCCCCAACACTCATAATCGCCCGCCCCCAAATGATTTGTTCGTGTAGCGAATTGAAATGAAACATAACCTAGAAGAGAATTTAGAACGAGAACTTGTTGTTTGAAGGTTACGACGCGGCGCCACTGAACGACACCCTCTCGTCCTCTCAGCTGGCAACTACATGTAGTACCCCGTCGTCGCTTTGGCCTTGACCGTGTACAGCTGGTGCGAAACAACAACAGCAACAACTAAAAGCGACGGTGTAACAGCTGACATCTGCACTGTCGCTGCGCCTGTGGCTGCGCTTTTGACAGTGCAAGTGCGTCAAGTGGCAACGCCGTTGGGTGGAGATGGAACCTAATTTATCGCACATAGTGAAACATACAGATATACAAGTACTTGCCATCCACACAATATAAACAGCGCTTAAGCACAGTACGTGTCTCGCACACAATCACACAATCAAGTTCAAAGTAATCGCCAACAAAATCAACAAAAATGGGGAACAATAAAAAAAAACGGCATCTCCCGCATACACATGCAAAAACTGCGCGCATTCGCACTCTCGCTCTCATACACAGACACGCATACATTTACACGTCCACACAGCTGTACACGTAGCAGTGTCTCACAGTTGTTGTTTTTGTAGTTGTTATATATGAAATTCAACGGTTGCAGACAGTCACTAAAAAGTCAGCAAATTGTGCAATAGTCTAGTCTAGTCTCTAGCAAAAAAAAAAAGCCGTAACTAATAATAATAATAAAAATGTTAATAATCAATTACACAAGTGTTAACTAGACAGCCAAGCCGCTTATTGGGCTTTACAGTTATTTGCAAATAATTGGCTTGCTGGCATCCAGTGTTTGTCAACGTGTAACAGTGTTGAAAAATATCCCATGCAATTGGAAACTTTGTTTTCGCGCTGCGTAGTTGCTTTTGCTGTTTTCCCCCGTTGTGTGAATTTTGTTGATTTATTTTTTGTATTTTATAATCATCAAAAATTTATTTATGCAATTTCATACATATACCTTATATATTCGCTGACTTCGTTTTTTTGTCCGTGTGCCACTTACATACATACATACATTCAAATATGTACATTTGTATGTATGAATTTTCTGCTTTGTTCATACAAACATATGTAAATACAAATGCATACAAATATGTATGTATTTTATTTAATGTATGTACATGAAAAGAGAGTGAGAGTTCTGTTAAAAGTGTATCGAAGTGCTAATATTTTATTAAAAACCTGTTAAACAATTTTCATAATACATACTTAATGAATTTTTTGTTTGTTTGTGTGAGTGTATTTTGTGTTATTTTTATTTTGTTTTGCAACTAACGGGCGCGTCGTCAGTGCCAATAGCAAACATACAAATACACAAGCATTCACAAACATACATTTATGCATATTCACGTCAAACGTCACACAGCTGATACGTGTTGTTGTTAGTGGTTGGCGCACACGCACACATTTGCGAATATCATCTGTGTATGCTCCCTCTCTCTCACTCTTTCTCTCGTTTGCCACCCACTCTCGCTACTTTATTTTGTAAACAATCGAGAAATGTGCGCAGTGCTGCCAGACTTGAACAATTTTCAATTACGCTGGCAGCGCTGTTACACACACACACATTGATATGCGATTTGTGAAATTCATATTTCAATTGTTGTATTTTTTGCATTGCAGGCGCTATCGAAATTCAACAAAAGAAAATATACATGCAACCAAAAGGGACAAAATAAGACGGTGCGCGTTGTTGTCAGCAATATGATGAACAGTTATAGTGTGGCAAGATCGCATCCAGCTGGTGGTGGTGCTGCTGCTACTGCAATAACTCTGCATTTTAACTACAACAACAACAACAACAAGATCAATAATAACAACAGCAACAACAGTAGCCTTAAACCCATTGCAACAGCAACAAATGAGCACAAAAGTCAGCAACATAAAAATACTATCAACAGTGCCGCCCCAACAACAACAACAACAGCTGCAGCCGCAACAACGACAGCAACAACTACAACAACAACTGCAACAATGTTCAAAATAACACAAAGTGAAGTTGACGCCAAGCATTTTCTAATGACCTTTCCACAACAACAACAACAACAACAGCAGCAGCAGCAACAACAACAACTGCATAAGGGGGGCTCTGTTAACTGGTTAGTGCCTGGAATTCCTTCATATGTAAATACCTCAGCAAGCACCAAAGAGCCGCAGTTTATACAAGTCAACGTCCAATCCAGCAACAGCAGCAACAACAACAACAATAAAAAGCAACAGGTGCAATCAGCAACAGCAATAACCAAAAGTGCCTTTATTGAAGTGATGGCAATGCCACTGCAACAACAACAGCAACAACAACAACAACGCACTGAGGACCAAGAAAATGCCTTTCGTCAGATTGAAGATGTACACAATTATGCCAAGCTGCAACATCATCATCATCGTCATCATCATCATCAGCAACATCATCAACATCATCAACATAGTCACGACATAAGCAGCGATGAAATGGGTGAGGAGGATGAAGACGAAGACGACGATGAAGAGGAGGCGGAAGAGGAGGAGGAGTTGGGGGAAGAAGATGAAGAAGAGCTGGAGTTGGATGTCATAACAACAACAACAACAACAAGAACAACAGCAAAAAAGCAAAAGAGTAAAGCAAATGTGCCTAAAAATATTAATATTAATAATAATGATAATGATAATGATAACAATATCATTAATGACGACGATTCGGAAGAGCATGTGGAAGTTGATGTAGTCACTGTAACACCAACAACACCACAGCAGCAACAACAACTGCAGCAACATCTTGATCAGGATCAGGATCAGGAACAACTGTCATCGGCTGTTGATCAGGATATGCGACCTGAACATCATGCACGTCGTCCCATGAACGCATTTCTCATATTCTGTAAACGCCATCGTGCCATTGTCAAAGAGCGCTACAAGTCGCTGGAGAATCGGTGAGTTTACTAAAATCAAAAATATACATAAATAAGTATGCATAAATATAATGCAATTGCAATTTTAACTTGAATTTGATTTTTAGCGCCATTACCAAGATACTCGGCGATTGGTGGGCAGCCCTGGACGATCAAGAGAAGCAGTGCTTCACCGATCTGGCACAACAGGTTAGCAGATTTCCATTTTTTGTAATATCTTTAGTATATGTATATATTATTAATTGACTTGAACTAGTTAAACTACTCACATGAGTTGAGAGTGCTGTCAAATATGTAACTAATGTCTGTTAGCAGTCTGGCAGCACGATTTCAATTTGAATTTGTAATTCCAATTCGAAATGACATTTTGACGAAGAACACGAAGATGTAAGCAATTTGACAGCTAGGCTAAAATTCGAATTCGAATTAAGTGTAGAGTAAAAAAAGAAATCAGCAGTCTGGCAGCACTGTTGGAACCTTAATTTGAAATGCATGAATAAAAAAGCTCGTGGCAGTCTGGCAACTCGGTGAAAAACATTCGAATAAGAAGGATAAAAATAAAGAGAGACAAGCTGAAATAAGTGAATAAAGCAAATGCGACGCTGCCAGTAAAATTCAGTGCTGCCCACTTTCTCTTTCGTTTGCAGTCTTCTCTGTCTTCCGCTGCCTCTCTTTCTCTCGTTAACTGTGCACAGTGACTCTAATGCCTTTTATCTATTAATGTTGCAGAACAAGGATGCCTTTTTTAACGCCAATCCCAATTTCAAATGGTACAAACTGCCCGCACCGCCGTTGCGCACGCTTGCAACACGTCCCAGCAATGCGATTGCCACAAGTGCAAGCGATGAGCCACAACAGCAGCAACAACAACAGCTGCAACAGCAACAACAGTGGGAGCCAACTGAAGTTGCACACGTGTTGCGTCGCAACTATTTTAAGTTTGCAGACGAGACACAAATGGGCGAACTGAGTGTTTTGTTGAGTGAAAATGCGGGAAATGTGCAGGACAAGGATTTTGCACTGCAACAGGCGCTGAGCGAGACAACGCAATTTCTAAGCGTGCACATGCCAAGCAAAAACAACAACAACAACAACAGCAGCAACAACAACAACAAGCGTAGCTTGCAAACTGCTGACAGCGCCAGCAACTCGAGCGAGGAGGAGGAACGCGGCTCTCCGGGCAAAAAACTAAAGTCATCACGCTCTTGCAAGGGCAAAATCTATCAGGAATTGATCAATTCGGGGCAATTGGCAGCGATTGCCAAGAAGAGCAAAAGTCGCTTGAACAGCGACAGCAACACGCCACCAATATCACCAACAACAACAGCAACAATTGCAGCAACGGTCGCAGCAACAGCAACAGCAACAGATTGCCAGCAACAGCTGCTCGAGCTGGAGGCAACAACAACAACAACAGCACGTGCATCATCAACAACAACAACAACAACAGTTGCCAACAGGCGCAACAAGTGTGATTCATCTGAATTTGATTTGGAGGAGAAAATCAAGGAATTGCCGGCACTCAGTTTGGATGCGTATTTGCAACGCAAGCGTAGCACCAAAAAGAAGAAGAAATTTAGCAGCAACAAAAAGCAGCGCAACTCCAACAGCAGCAGCAGCGCAACAGTTGCAGCAGCAGCAACAACAACAGGCGACCAATTGCAGAAGTTTAACAAACAAACTAGAAACAAATCCGAGTCTGAGGTGACAACAACAACAGCAACAACAGCAGCTGCAACCGCAGCAACAACAGCTGCAACCGCTGCAGCAACAACGGCCGTGGGCAGTCAAAAGCGTAAGGCACGCAAGGAGAGCATAACACGTCGAGATGTGAGCGCCATTGAGCAGGAGGTGGCCTCCATTTTGCCGCTAACGATCAACGGTTGTTACTACTTCAATCAATCGGTGCCGTTGCAACCAGCGGCTGTTGCACGCGTGCAGCCAACAACAGCACAAGCGGCAACAACAGCTACAAATGCTGCCACATTTGATGTGACCTCTACCTCAGATCTACTCATTCTGGCCGAAGTGGCCGCCAATCGCACTGAGCTGACCAAGTCCAACTAGCAGCAGTTGCTGTTGCGACAACAGCAACAACAATTTGCAAAGCAATCCACAGCCCAGATTGTTGTTCGCTGTTAAGTTGTACTTATATACTTATATACATATAAACACATATGTATATACCATATATCGCTCTTTATATTTCAAGAGTGTCATAGCAAAAGATAAAAATATATGAATATATTCATATTCATAAATTGTAAAGAACTTTTCATCTGAGAATCGAAAGATATATTTTTACTAATTGCATTGAAAGCTTTAAACGCGTTTTTTTTGCAAGATTGTGTTATTTTTAGTTACGACAGCCTTAAAATAATCGAGCGATTTATATGTTTATATATATATATATATATATATATATATGTATAGTCTAATTGTTATTGTTCTATTTCCTTTGATGATGATGATGATGATATATTCGTGCCTGTCACTGTAACTGTAGCTGTAAATTGATACAATTTGCAAATATACTGCGCGTAAATAGACATTCGTTGGATCTACAATTTTTAGTCAATAATTATGTAAACACCAGAAAAGTAAACAAAAAAACACGCATATGTGTAAAAAAAAATGTTAAAGTAAGCTGTGAAAGATGAGAAAAACAATTTAGATCAAATTTTTAAAAATGAGCATGTTTAATGCTTATTTGTTTTTTTTTAATTGAAATTTTGTTAAAAAAAATAGTTGTTTTTCCCCAATTGTTTCTTTTTTTTTTTTTTGTTAAGTTTTCTAGATCAACAAGAACATAAACAAACACCATTAATATTGTTGTATGCATATGTGCTGCGCTTATTAACTGTTAATTAATATTATTATTATTTCTAATACCATATATTGTAGCTATAATTTATTATCTATTGTGAAAGTGGAAACATATACATAATAATATACATATATTCATATAAAATCAATAATATATTTGAATTTTCAATTTAAAAATGCCATTTATCGATAGATATCGATTTTGTTGTTGTTGATAACTGCTGCTGTAGAGAGAGGGCAACGCTTTTGGCGTTGCCAGATGGGTTGCTCAATAATGTGCGTAACAAAACAAATAGAATACAGTTTGCCGGTTATGCATATGCATGTATGTATGTGTTTGAATGCATGCATGGGTGTGCGTGTGTGTATGTAAAAGATAAGAAGTTAGCCAACCGTTTGCTGCATAGATTAGCTCGGGCATTCCAATTGGGCAAGGTATGTGCGAGGATCGTGCTTAGTACAAAAATAAAAAGACAACAAAATGGCGGGCGCGTGATTGACGAGCACTGTGTTAAGACCTCACGTGCAAAGCAAACAGCTACGAAACAACCCCAGACAACAACAACAACAATCAGCTGTCATACGTACGTTAATATGTTTGTATGCAGGTACATATGTATGTATGTATGTATGTATGTACATTCATACATACATAGCCGCCATTGCGACTCTTCTCTTCGTACTCTCATCGATGTGGTTGTTGTTGCTCCATGCGGTTTCGGTTTTGACCCATTCGCAAGCTTCGAGCGAGCTTTCGCCAGCAGTTTCGCTTCAATGTTGGCCTTAATTTAGTTTGTTCGCGCATTCAGACCCTTACAGTTCACGTTTGTATGTACATGCTGACAGCTGACAAACGACAAAAACATCAAAAATAGAAAAACATCAAAAATAAAAAAAATAAAATACATCGAAATTTCTACAAAATAAATAACAACAAATTGCATGAGGTAGGAATATAAATGCTTTGCATTATATTTCAATATTTCAAAAAAATAATAAATAAATAGCACATGCGGCATTTTTTTTAAATAACAAAAATTATTTCAACGATTCGAAATTTAAAATTTAGAAAGGCGCAAAAGAAATTGAAAGTGTTGTATTTGTATGTATGTACACGAATAAATGTGCAAGTAAGTTGCTGGAAACAAGAACAACACATACCTACATATGTACATGTGTATCTCGAGATATGCAGGTATACAAATGTACATAAATAAATCATCGAAAAGGCGAAGCGGCGACGGTAACTCGGAAAATAAACGCGAGTCAAGCGACGCGCAGTATGTCAAGTAATTGTTTTGACAAATAAAAAACGTACATTTGTATTCTATTTAGCAAAAAACTTACCTTTTCGAGGTAGTTTATTTGTTCTCTTATTTTAATAGAACAAGTAACAAACAAAAATATTGAGATTCTATAAGCTTAACCATTTTGAAAAATTAGAAAAGAAATATACATATTTTTGTCTCTTTGTCAAAAGAATTGCATGAATTACTGTAGGTATAAAGATACACGCATACATGCATACGTACTTATGAATGCGTAATAAAAGGATTTGCGTTAGTCGGTGTGACGTGAGAGCATAGCACAGTTATATAACAACTATCCATGCAATAACTAAATGTGTAAGAGTAAGTGAAGCGGGAGAGGGAGAGAGCGAGAGAGCGAGAGAGAGATTCGAGATTCTAGCTAGCAACAGAAATCGTTTCTTTTGATGAATTTGCACATTCGCCCAATTTGCGCGACGCCAACGCAATTGTTCGCTCTCCGGCGCGCTCACGTTCGCTCTTTTCTCTTAATATAAATAGCAATAATAATAATTAATTGTAATGAAATCTCCGTGCGTGTGTAATGGAAACCCGCTAAGTTTGATTTGAATGTGATTGCGCGTCGTCTCGACGTCTGTTGTGCATTTAGCGTGACGCTAATAAATTAAGAGAAGCAATCACAATCTTTGCCTTCGCCTTGCTTTCGATGTTAATGGTGTGCGGGGGAGGGGTAGAGATTTGAACTTG
Organism: Drosophila rellima; assembly: GCA_035043635.1. NCBI lineage: Eukaryota > Metazoa > Arthropoda > Insecta > Diptera > Drosophilidae > Drosophila > Drosophila rellima. The sequence goes on along the minus strand of JAWNMV010000302.1, from coordinate 4,779,099 downwards.
CACGTTTTTTAATTAACACCAATTAGTGTACATACAATATACTAAGAGATTTGTTTGGCAATTGTCGTCATCTCCTCACTTGTGGCGTATTTTAATTTAATGGTAAAAAAAAAATAAAAAATGAAGAGAAATGCAGCCCCAACCAAAGTCACCCCGTTATTTCGCCGTGATATACTGAAACCGGGGGCTTGTGTGCGTGACGTCACAGCGAAGTTCGTTTGTCCGTGTGTGAGGAGAAGAAGTGAGACAGGAAATATTATGTAAGCGACAATGACGACGGCAACATCAGTGTTACCATTTTAGCTATTTGTAGCCAGACTTAGTATAATAGTGCTATTTTAAATAACAACTTGAGTACTTTTTCATATTGACAGATTACTTCAATATACATTTTTTTGTAAACGAATAGTAAAGTGTATAGTTTCAAAATAATGCCCTTTTGAAAGTTTGGCTATTTATAGCTATCTTTTTGGAGCAAACTAGCTATTTTGTCCCTGGAAATCTTGTCATCACTGACGGCAGCGCAGGATGAATGCCTGCGCTGTCGCCGGGTTTGCCTGTCAGCCGACGACGCGTCGTTCGTTCGTTCGTTTGTTACACTCGTACGCGTTGTGTTTATGTTCGTCTCTTGGGGGCTTTCGGTAGTCATTTCGCCGCTGTCGTCTTGACAGTTTCAACTGTGCTTTTGCCGTAGTAAAACGTTCGTTCGTGGTGCGTACGCAGCGTAAAACGCAATCAAAAAAAAAAAAAAAATCTGAACAACAAATAAAAGGCAGGTACACTAGCATCATACATAGAACAATGAATGTGAGCTTAGCAACTGAAATTGAAATACGTTTTTAATTTAATTTCGTGCACAAACGGTTTGGTGCAAGTGTGTGTGTGCTTGTATTTTTGTATGTGAGTGAGTGAGTGAGCATGAAATAAATGTGTTTTTATTATTATTTTTTGTTTTCTGCAAGCTCTAACATCACTCTCTTATGCTCTCTCCATCTCTTTATGTTTCTTTCCTTTTTTTTCAATTGTTGTATAACCACATAATAGACAGCTTCTCACAGAGAGAGCGAGGAGAGAGCGAGAGAGTGAAAAAAGCTCGAAATCAACAGTAAAATTTAAACGGGAAAAAGACAAATGCAAAATCAGCTGTGAGATTTATTTATTGTTTTTTTTTCGGTAAATATTTAAATTCAGACGTCATCGACAAGCAAATTGAAGACGGTGCAAAAAGTGTGCTACAAGAAGATAAATTGTACTGCCCTGCCAATATAGAGTATAAATCAAAGAGTTGAAATAACGAATATCGAACTTGCTCTGTAATGGCTCAATTGCGTTCCGTGAGCTCGCAGCGTACAATTAAATTGGTATACTACAGTTGCAACAGTCCAAGCAGCAGCAGCGGTTTGGTGGCAGCAACAGCAGCTGCCACCAATAATGGTAAATGTAACCAAAAGAGAGCACTACATACGGCTGCGGCATGCAGTGGGAAAGCTGCTCTTCTTTCCTCCTCCTCCACCACCTCCTCCTCTGTCTACGCTCTCGATATATTGAACGGACTGAGGCAACAGCAGCGCCGTCAACTGCAGTTCTTGCAGTCTCCCTTCTTCTGCAGCAATGTCGGAGTGGGAGCGCGCTCTTTGCATTCGGCTGCAAACGATCAACAGCAGGCTCAAGTTGCGCTCGCCGAGGCAACTGACGAGAATCGACGCGCTGGCGGCGGCAAACAGGGACAATTGGAATCGAAGTCAGCTCAACCGAATGCGGGAGGTCAATCGCAACGGGATCCTCTCGATGTCAGCTTCGATGATCCAATTGCGGCATTCAAGAGCAAGACAACATGGGAGCTGGTACGCGCCTATATGGTTTACATGATCTGCAGCAGCGAGAAGCTTGTGGAGCACAATATGAAGGTAAGAGCAATCATCATTCAAATTTATCAACTTATCTATTTATGTAATCTCCCTCTCATTTATGTTAAATGTAAGTCCTTCTCTTAGCCTTTAATTTCTTTTGCCCACTCTTAAATGACTCTTTCCTATTATCTTTCTAGTTATTTATAAAGATAGCCCCTTTTTTCGCCCTTTCTCTTAACCTTCACTCTCTGTTTTCCATTCTCAAATGCCAAAGTTCAGCTTTAAATATGCCGGCTGACTCGACTCTCTTTTGCCTGTGCTCTCTTTGTGCAGTCATGAAAAGTTTCCAGCGTTTGTTTTAAGTATGTATGTATGTATGTATGTATATCTGTTGTTGTGGTTCCCCCTTATTTCCTCTCTTCCACACTTCACGCGATTTGATCGCACAGTGTGCTAATGTTAACATACAGTTTTCTAATTGTCTGTCTACACTTAATGCTCTTTACTCTTCTCTCTCCATTCATTCTGATTTGTTGTTTGTGTATATCTCGAGAATTCCAGATATTTTTAATGACACGTTCAATTTTGAATGCAGCTCTAATTGCCTGTTTGATGATAGAGGGAGGGCCAATGAATAGAATTACTTGGCATATTATTTAATATGTACATAGGTGGTGTGAGTCAGTTGAGAGAGCTTGTAAATCAAGTGCGTTTTTATGACCTTGTTACTGCATCAGTCGGCAGCGGCGGCGGCAGCAGTCAAAGTGACAAATAACTACAAACACTCGCATACACAAACACACACTCACCGAAACACACACATGTAGAGACACAGACGCAGTCGGGCCCCCAAAACAGCGCCAATCAAAACGCAACTACAAAAACCGTTCGATGCGATAGTGGAGGAGGCAACGAACACTCACACAAACACACACATGCAAATTGTGCACGTGTGTGTGTATGTTTGTTTGTGTATTACGTATGCGATTTTGTAATTGCTTATCGATTATTATGACAGACTGTTGTGTGTTTGATCGATTTAATAGAAAAGTAATGAGTATACAAATAAATAGAAATATACATATACATATGTACTTGCATGTTCATGTGCATGTGCAGTTAGCTTAAGTATGTACATATGTGTCTGTGAGCTTTCAATTGACAGCGTTAATTACTTTCTTTCTCGCTCGTTCTCCCGTCGCATTTCCGTTGTGCTATTTGCGGTTTGCACCCCCTTTCCCATCACTGCCCATTTGGCTGGTCTCGTGTCGCGGGGGCAGAGCTCAAAAAGCGAACACCTGTGTGTTGTTCTTGCCTTCAGAAAATTTAGCAAACATTGCCAAAATTTATGTAACCTGTTTTAAAAAGCAAATACATATATGTATATAAATGTATTTATACATACATACATACATATTATTTATAACCCATTCTTGTCTCTTTCGCACTCACTCCCCTTAACTTCCCGCTTAACCGGTTCATGCAGTTCACACACGTGCCTTGATTAAAAAGCTCCTTTAAGCGGGCGACCGTCAAAATAAATTGTTGTCTTTATTTTTGGGCCGGTATTCAAAAATGTAAACAGGCTTATGCATTTGTGGCATTGTCTGTCTTTAGATCTTTATGATTCGTTCTTTTAATTTCGTGTTTGTTAACAATTAAAAAATTACATTTTATGACGTAAATTTGATAGAGATTAATGTCCAATTTGAAATAATATTTTAGTTACAATTTAAAAAAGAGTAAAATCAATCAAATTTTCTGTTTACTCTTTAAGTTTTGCATATTTATTTCATTAACGGCTACTGGGAAGCTAACAGTCGGGCATCTGTAACGTTCTTGGTTTTTGTTTTTTTTGGGTGTGAGCTTTTTAACAGCAGCTGTGCTACACTTCCCCCTCTAACTGTTTGTCTACCTATGTATGTGAACACACGCGCATAGAGACAATCAATATTCGCCGCAGTTTGTCATCGCGCTTGGCCTTGACACGATCGGGCATACATATGACGCTCTCTTCACCTTCCCCACTCCATATACATACATACATACCTATGCACATACATACATACACACATACATATCGCTCTTTGTTGGCGCTATTCCAACTGATTTATGTATCGCGAAAAGAGCAAACAGACAACAAAAGCAAATGATCTACAAATAATTCAATTTTCGACTCATTCTTGTTCAATCTCATATTCTGTCTGCTGTGTGTGTGTGTGTGTGTGTGTGTGTGTGTGTGTGTGTGTGTGTGTGTGTGTGTGTGTGTGTGCAATAAATAAATAAATCTCATACATTTGATATATGATATTTAAAAATTTAAATGTCTTTTCGTTGCTATCGCTTTTGTCCCTTTTCCCTCTTTCTCCCACACTCTTTGTTTATCTACATATGTACATATGTATGTATATTTTAGAATCAATTAGATTTCTGTCTATGTTTTGCTAAAATGAATTTCTCTTAAATATATGACAACCTATCACAGCTTATGAAAGCGGCAAAGAAAATGTTGGGTAAAAAGTTATTTACAGCTTTGATGAAGGCAACATTCTATGGCCATTTTGTTGCCGGTGAGGATCAGATCAAGATAATACCTACACTGGAAAGGTAATTGTTAAATTGAACATATGATTAAACTAACGCCATCTTTCTGTTTTTTTTTCTCTCTTTCTTTCTCTCTTTTTGGTTTTTTTTCTTTTCTTCCAAAAACTACACTCCTCTTTTATTGCTTTGCTGTTGGGCGTCGATAAAAAATAAAAACGTTTGCGCTTGATAAATTGACACAACGGATGAACGATAACTGATAATCGATAATCGATAAACGATAAAGCTTTTAAAAGTTGCTCGCACTTTGCTCGGCAGCAAACTATTCGTAATGCTGATGAAGTCCAGCTTCTATGGACACTTTGTGGCCGGCGAGAATCGCCACACGATTGTTCCCGCCCTCGAGAGGTGCCCGAAAACTGATCAATTTCTATATTAATAATAATAATATTAATAATAAACATGTGTTAATCATCCCCAACTATCTAATTACATATATAATCATTGAACTAACTCCAGTTAATTAACTCATTTGTGGCATGTGGCATGTTTTCTTTTTTATTCGTTTTCGTTTACGTTTACGTTTTCCCTTCGTTTTTCGTCGAGATTTGTTTTCCACCTTCAAATCTCAATCCAGTTCCCAGCGCACTAAAAACAGTTTAAACAACAACAACAACAACAACAACAATAACAATAACAACAGCAGTAACAACAACAAATACATGTACATTTCAACACTAAGCAACAAACAAAATGTTTCTCCTGCCTCTTCCCATTTTACACTCTCGTTCTTTTTTAATTTTGTTTGCTTCTTATACCCATGCAGAAGATACTATAATTTTAAAGAAGACTATCGAAATTAAATAAACTTGAATTTTGTCGAATGAAAAAAGTATTGATAAAGTTATGAAAGATTGATGTGTGATGAAAAGAAGTTTGTCTATGAAGTTTTCGAACTTAATTTTTTTTACAAATAAATGAAAAGATTTAGTATCAAATTTCAAGAGCTGTTTAATACTATTTGTGTTACAAATAGTAAAATATAAGTGAAAACTTGAGATTTAAACTTTTTTTTTTTTATTTTATTCAATCATAATCGAAATTTTAGTGAAACTTTATCTTTGGGCCATATTAAGTTAAGATCGGTTTCTTTCGCAAGTTTTACCTCCCAAGATAATTTTTATAAAATTAAAATGGAAAACATTTATTCATGGAAAATATTTACTTAAAGTTAGTTTAAATTAAATGTCTTTTTAAAAATACACAATTCTCTGCAAGGGTATCAAAACCTTTGGCGTGCCAAAAATAAACTTCCTTACTTGTTTTTCGTTTTTTGGTGTTGCGTTATGCTTTTTTAATTAGCCGCATTTCATAAATTATTGTGTTTTTCACTAATTTATTGTGTTTTTCTGGCAGACTTCGCTCGTTTGGCGTTAAGCCGATTCTCGATTATTCCGTCGAAGAGGACATTACCCAGGAGGAGGCTGAGAAGCGTGAAGTTGAGTACGTATAAATCGATATCGATATCGATCGATCATTCCATTAAATTCCCCTATTTTTATCTTTTTACAGATCTTCCGTTTCAAGTGCCGGTGATAATACAAAGGACGCTGGCGCCTTGCCCCAATATCATGTGGATAAATCGTTTGCGGATCGTCGTTACAAGGTGAGCAGTGCTCGCACCTATTTCTACCTGAACGAGGCAACCTGTGAGCGCAACATGGAGACATTTATCAAGTGTCTGGAGGCTGTTTCTGGTATGTCTCCACTCAATTTGTCCCCCATCCCTCCAACCACCTACCTTTTAATAATATATGTATAATCAATTTTATTACTAACATATGTTTAAATGCATGTGCTGTGCATCACCCTGTGCATTCCCAGTGCACCCTGTGTTCAATTTATGTCTGCACAATTTTTTGGTTTTCTTGTTTCAACTTTTTTTTTATGCTTTCTTTTTTATTGCATACTTTTTGGGGAGCAACAGTGGGTTAAGAGTGGGTTAATCAAAGTGCCAAGATTTATCGAATGCGGAAATGTCATTGTTATCGAGCTGAAAGTGAAAGTCAGAACGACTATTATTAATTGGATAAAAGATAGATAGCATTATTTATACAGTCGATTAATTTGGTTATCGATAATATATTGGTGCTTATCGGGTATCGGTAAGGTTTGTTTAAAGCGCTTCCTGGCATGATTCTTACGAATACGTATTGTGAATATTTTGTTATCGATATACGCAAAATTGCGATAACTTTGTTCATTTAATTATAATTTTAATTAATTTTTCTCTCGAATGCATTTCTTTCTCACAACCATTTTGAAAACAATGTGCAAAACCGACGGCGCCTCAAAAAAAAAAACTTAAACTAACCTATTAACGATAACCGATTAACGACAACCATTTAACGCAACTAACCAAACTGAAAAATGCCAATCGATCCCATCCATCGAAATTAAACGATTAATCGCAAAATTGCCAACTATGTGTATGTCCGTGTGATATATTTGAAATAATGTGTGTTGCCAGACGACGATGCCAAGGAGCCGCGTGCTCTGGCCCAGGGTAAGCCCAAAAAGCCGTTTATCCGTTTTAAGCCTCAAAGTCAAAGTCTCATATTTGGCGAGAATTCGATTTCATTTGTCGCCGTGTGTTTGCTTTATTTTTATTTGTATCTTAATTTAGTATTTGTTTTTGTTTGTTTCTCGCTTTCCTTAGTTTAGTCTATGCTTTATTGTGTAAACTGTGTGTGTGTGTGTGTGTGTGTGTGTGTGTGTGTGTCGACGTATCGATTGCATGCCTATCGAGTATTGTGTATCGAGCTACAATGACGTCTCATTTTTTATTTTTTTCGCTTTGCTTTTTGCCTTGCTTTTGCCTTGCTTTTGCCTTGTTTAGCTTTTGCCTTGCCTTCTTCCACCTTTTCCGCTTTTCCCCCGCCTCTCTCATGCCGCATTCAGTCACTCACTTACCTTTCAAAATGCTTCTCATTTCCGAATCCAACAACAACAACAACGATAAACAGGCGCCACCTTTGGAACTGGCATCACAGCTATTAAATTAACCGCCTTGGGCCGTCCACAGTTGCTGGTAAGTATCTCTCTTTGTCCCTCTCTCTGTCTCTCTCCCTTCACTGCAGTGGTGCCACCTGTTAGCTATTTATACCCTGTGCCCATTGAAAATAGGAACTATCTGTCGAAAATCAAGTTTAAGTACGAAAAAAAAAACCCAGGGTATCTTACAGTGGAGCAGGTTAAAAGTCTAATAAATTAAGATTACAAATCAATAAAATAAATTATCTTTATATGAGAAATGTCAACTCTTTGAACTTTAAACCAGCACAACTTTATCAAAGCTCAGCCGATTTCCACGTGGAATGTCTTATTTTTCACAATACTAACCCTACTTTAACTTTGCATTTAAATTTTTTGCTTTTGTGACAACTTTTTTTTTTTGAAAATTCGTCGATTTTTACATAGTTACCCCTTTACATTTTTTGAAATTTTTCAAAAATTTTAAATCTTTAATTTAGACTTTTAAACGACTGCAGGTGATAAAATAAGCGTAAAAAAGTACTTTGAAACTAAATTTCGATTTGTTTCTTTAAGATTTAAGACAAAAAGGTCTAAATGTTAACCTTTAAAGATCCCTGAGTTTTAGTACTCGATATATGTATACTTTGAACTATCATAGATTTACTAAGGGTATAGAAATTAAATACTTGATACAAATCGAAAATAATAATTAAACAAAACAAGAAAATTTTCTGCTATGTAGGATTTACCTGCTAAAAAGATTTACCTTACTTCTGTTAAAGCCGGGTATCCAGCACTGCGGAAAATAAAAATCACTGTCAAACTTCATATAAAAAAAACTGCGCCAGGAATTTTTATTTTACGTTTTCGTTTTGTTGAGAATCCAGCAACGTAAACGAAATTCACAAATTATATCGAAAACTGGCCTATCGATTGCGTTTGTGGACTGAGGGAACAGCTGATTCACAGCTCAGGGATATACTGCTACCAATTATTACGGGAGTGTCTAATGAAAAATTAAGCCAAATACACAGCTCATTCGACAGAGAGATCATGCACGTTTTAGGTATATGGTCACAAGTCTTACGTACATGGTTACACTGGCTTAGTTATGACCCACACACACGAAATAACTAGCAAACTCCTGACATAAATTTTTCGCGGTGCTGGAGACAGGACTTAACCAACATAAAGGATCTTTATATGAGAAATGTTGACTTTATTAAATTAGCACAACTTTATGAAAACTCAGCCGATTTCCACGTGGAATGTCTTTTTTTTCACAATACTAACCCTACTTTAACTTTGCATTTAAATTTTTTGCTTTTGTGACAACTTTTTTTTTTGAAAATTCGTCGATTTTTACATAGTTACCCCTTTAAATTTTTGGAAATTTTTCAAAAATTTTAAATCTTTAATTTAGACTTTTAAACGACTGCAGGTGATAAAATAAGCGTAAAAAAGTACTTTGAAACTAAAATTCGATTTGTTGCGTTAAGATTTAAGACAAAAATGTCTAAATGTTGACCTTTAAAGATCCCTGATTTTTAGTACATGATATTTGTATACTTTGAACTATCATAGATTTACTAAAAGTATAGAAAATAAATACTTGTTACAAATTGATAGTTTTATTAAAACAAAGCAAGAAAATGTTCTGCTATGTATTTATAAAGATGATGCATAAAAGGACTTCCCTTATTTCTGGTAACCAACATAAAGGATCTTAATATGAGAAATGTTTGGACTTTAAATTAGCACAACTTTATCAAAGCTCAGCCGATTTCCACGTGGAATGTCTTATTTTTCACAATACTAACCCTACTTTAACTTTGCATTTAAATTTTTTGCTTATGTGACAACTTTTTTTTTTTGAAAATTCGTCGATTTTTACATAGTTACCCCTTTACATTTTTTGAAATTTTTCAAAAATTTTAAATCTTTAATTTAGACTTTTAAACGACTGCAGGTGATAAAATAAGCGTAAAAAAGTACTTTGAAACTTAATTTCGATTTGTTTCTTTAAGATTTAAGACAAAAATGTCTAAATGTTAACCTTTAAAGATCCCTGATTTTTAGTACATGATATTTGTATACTTTGAACTATCATAGATTTACTAAAAGTATAGAAAATAAATACTTGTTACAAATTAAAAATAATATTCAAACAAAGCAATATAATTTCCTGCTTTGTATTTAAAAAAAAATGTATAAAAGGATTGACCTTATTTCTGGTAACCAACATAAAGGATCTTAATATAAGAAATGTTGACTCTTTGGACTTTAAATTAGCACAACTTTATCAAAGCTCAGCCGATTTCCACGTGGAATGTCTTATTTTTCACAATACTAACCCTACTTTAACTTTGCATTTAAATTTTTTGCTTTTGTGCCAACTTTTTTTTTTTGAAAATTCGTCGATTTTTACATAGTTACCCCTTTACATTTTTTGAAATTTTTCAAAAATTTTAAATCTTTAATTTAGACTTTTAATCGACTGCAGGTGATAAAATAAGCGTAAAAAAGTACTTTGAAACTTAATTTCGATTTGTTGCGTTAAGATTTAAGACAAAAATGTCTAAAAGTTAACCTTTAAAGATCCCTGATTTTTAGTACATGATATTTGTATACTTTGAACTGTCATAGATTTACTAAAAGTATAGAAAATAAATACTTGTTACAAATTGAAAATTATATTAAAACAAAGCAAGACAATTTTCTGCTATGTATTTATAAAGATTATGCATAAAAGGACTTACCTTATTTCTGGTAACCAAAATAAAGGATCTTAATATGAGAAATGTTGACTCTTTGGACTTTAAATTAGCACAACTTTATCAAAACTCAGCCGATTTCCACGTGGAATGTCTTTTTTTTCACAATACTAACCCTACTTTAACTTTGCATTTAAATTTTTTGCTTTTGTGACAACTTTTTTTTTTTGAAAATTCGTCGATTTTTACATAGTTACCCCTTTACATTTTTTGAAATTTTTCAAAAATTTTAAATCTTTAATTTAGACTTTTAAACGACTGCAGGTGATAAAATAAGCGTAATAAAGTACTTTGAAACTAAATTTCGATTTGTTTCTTTAAGATTTAAGACAAAAATGTCTAAATGTTGACCTTTAAAGATCCCTGATTTTTAGTACACGATATTATTATACTTTTATCATAGGTTTAAAAAAAATTTATACTTTATTATAGCTTGATTTCCAGTTATCAATATATTTAGAATTGAGGCATTGAATCATTGAAATTTTAAGATAGTACGAATTAGGAAAATGTTATTTATAGCATTCAAGATTATCAAGAATCTATCTATGATTTGAAATCGATTATTTTATTATTATATTTGAAAACATATTTTAATATGCAGTCCATGTAAAAGAATATTGAAAATAGTTGTAACTTTAAAATAATTTTTGATATTTTTAAAGCTAGATGTAGCAATAATTTTATTTGTGAAATTTTTGGCAACACTGCTTCCTCTCTCTTTGTCCCTCTCTTATCCACTGTCAGTCTATTTTAAGGTTTACAGTTAATTGCATTCCTCTTTCTGTTCTTTTCTTTTTTGTTGCTGCTTATCTATTTTTATAGCTGCAACTATCCGAGGTCATAATGCGCACACGTAAATACATGGAGGCACTTGTCGGCGGTCAGGGCAATGTTTTGACCCATCACAAGACCATTAAGGATCTCGAGCAGTATTACGCTTGCATTGGCGACAACAAGGACGTCCAAACGTTCTTAAAGAACGTTACATCCGACAAAGAGGGGTAAGTTCGAAAACTCTTTTTAAGTCCATTAAAGGAAAGTTTCGAAAATATAAGTTATTATAGCAAATCATTTTTTTTTAGAATGTTTTAATAATTTTCATCAAATTTTTAAAGTAAATATAATTTGCGAATAACTTGAGTTGAAATATGCAATGGTGTTTAGAAGTTGGGCAGAGTAAATAGCGTCGCTTTGAGTGATCTGGCAACACTTGACGTTGTTGTGCATTGTTAAGTTGGCTGCGAGTGACAACACTTTTTCCATTTTCGAATTTTTAATGTTTTTTTGTTACCTATTGAATCTTTATGAAATGCAGACAATACAATCAATTAATCAATTATTTCTGCCTGTAAATTTTCCTTCCCCTCAGCATATTGCATCTGTTTCCCTGGTCTGGCATCGTGGATGAGGATTCGCAGTTGAGCGATACATTTCGCGTGCCCGATCCAATAACGGGTCAAATGCGTCGCCTGATCTCACAGATTTCACCCAAAGAGGAGGAGATGTTTAGAAACATGATCCGTCGTCTAAACACAATCGTTAAGGTACAACAAATATCATCTCTAATCTATCGAATGTGCTCTAATCAATGTTGAAATTACCTTTATTTTTCAGACTGCCGCTGAGTTGGATGTACGCATCATGATTGATGCAGAGCAAACTTATTTCCAGCCAGCGATCTCTCGTATTACACTCGAGATGATGCGAAAGTACAACAAGGAAAAGGCCATAGTATTCAATACCTATCAATGCTATTTGCGCGAGGCCTTCCATGAGGTGAGATATCGCATAGATATACCCAACATCTAGAGGGTATTTTAAATAAATGTGTAGCCGAAGAAACTGTGTTTACAATGCATCGTTAATTCATCTGGTCAACCAAATGATTATTCGATTTGCAGGTGGTCACCGATCTGGAGCAGGCGAAGCGTCAGAATTTCTACTTTGGCGCCAAGCTGGTTAGAGGCGCCTACATGGATCAGGAGCGGGCCCGTGCCCAGGCCTTGGGCTATGCTGACCCCGTGAATCCCACTTATGAGGCAACCACGGATATGTATCACAAGACACTCACCGAATGCCTGCGTCGCATCAAGGTGCGTTCAACAAAATATCAATTGTAATTTGAACTTGAATGAATCCTTATCGATTGACAGGTGCTGAAGGATGTCGGTGATGATGCCAGAAAGATTGGCATTATGGTTGCCTCTCACAACGAGGATACTGTGCGCTTTGCCATTGAGAATATGAAATCCATTGGCATCTCGCCGGAGGATAAGGTCATTTGCTTTGGCCAATTGTTGGGCATGTGTGATTACATCACCTTCCCGCTGGGTGAGTGCTGGAATTGAAACTCAAATGCGTTTATAATTATAGTGACTCTCAATTAATCTTATAGGTCAGGCTGGTTACTCCGCCTACAAGTATATCCCATATGGACCCGTTGAGGAGGTGCTGCCCTATTTGTCCCGTCGCGCCCAGGAGAACAAGGGTGTGCTCAAGAAGATCAAGAAGGAGAAACGTCTGCTGGCCAGCGAGATTCGTCGTCGTCTATTTCGTGGTCAGCTCTTCTACAAGCCCAAGGGCAACTATGTGCCCATCTAAGCGACGAGCGCCACAAGCAATTGATCCAAAAATAAATCTGACACGACAGAGAGAAAGAGAGACAAACGAAGAGCAGGAGGAGAAGGACAACCGACAAAGACATCCGATAGAGTCAGAGTCGCAGTCGGTTTGGAGTTTAGACTACAATTTTTAATTTAATGTTTTCTGTTCGATACTAAATGTTTTAACGTTAAATAATGCGTTTATATATTATAGAATATATATCTATAAAAAGTCGACGCATTTGTCAAGCGAAGAAGACGATAAAAATAGCAGGAATGCAAAAGATAAAGGCAAAAAGGAAACGAAACTAAAACGAAACGAAGTATGACAAACATTTAACTAATTATAAACAAGAAGAAAAGTTTTGCGTGTCATTTCAAAAAAACAAAAAAACACCTTAAATCTTAAAAATAACAGAAAATAAAGCCAAAAAACTAAATGATGATTATATACAATTACACAATGGCAAATAGATGAGAAATTAATAATAATAACAATAACAAAAATAATAATGATAATGATATTGATAGTAATGATAGCGAAGCAAAAACAAACACACATTTTTAGCAACTAAATCGTTAGAATAAAACGCAAAATGTTTATATAAACTATATATATATATAGATATATATATAACTATGTATAGTATGTGACTGCATTTGAGTCCATTGAAATTGTTTAGCTTCTCGTTTAAACTTTTGTTGTGCGTGCGTGTGTGTGTTGTTGTAGGGAAAGAAAAGAATATAGGAGAAAATAGTTCTGTTCATTTTCCAACCAAATTTTCCTCATTATGTGTGATCTTTATTATATATATATATATATATATATATATATATTATTGTTTCCTTAAGCATTATAATAACAATATAGAATACAGTCTCATTCTTTGTTTCTGTTTTCTGATCCTGTTCCTTCTCAAGATATATGTATGTATCTATATAAATTGCCACCCAGGGATACACCTAAAAAACCTAAACTAAAAGTTTTATTATTATTATTATGATTATGATTATGATTATTATGGTAAATTAGAAATTGTACTGTGTTTTTAGACAAAGAAAATATTTATTATCATACTACAGTTATAAAGCTCTCCTCATTCTTGAATCTCTACATGTTTCGTTCAGTGTGCCTATCGTCTATCGATCAATTTGATATCATAGCGCGTTGTGTATCGAAAAACTTTCATGTTTTCATTTTCTTATCCAACAAATTTACAGTTGAACTTGCTATTTGTAATTCAATACACAAAAATCGAAAAATTCAAAAAAAAAAAAAATTATACATTGCATATGTAATAAACAATAATAAATCAATGAGAATCAATTGTATGAATGTTAACTATTTCAATGACAATAATAAAATGTTAAAAAAAAGTAAATATAGAAGCTATTTCAAACGCATTCAAATTCAAGTGAAACAGGCAATATAATGCCAAAGATAAAGGTAAGTAAGTAAACATTTCATTTGAGTGACATTTAATGCTCTGAATAATTTTATATTTTATCTTTAAGCTATAGTTAGTTTTAAATTGTTGCCTACTAATTTAAATTCATTTTTGTTCGCCTGGTATTCTATTTCCAATGAAAAAATCCGTTGTTAATTTGAAAATTCAAGTTTGTTTGAGGAAAACAAAGATTAAGATCTTCAGAGATGGACAACGGGCGACAGTTTGCCAAAGCTCAATATCAGACTTAAAAGGTATCGTTATCGGTATCGACACTGCACGGCCAGTGTTGCCAGAATTTGCAGGGCTGAAATACTGCAAAATACTGCACTAGACGTTAAGTAAATCAGGTATGTTATTTAGCAGACGTTAAATTCAAATTCTTTTTCGGTGGTAGTTTTAAAAAATACTGCAAAATATGTTAAATAACATAAGCCTGTTATCTAGCAGACGAATGGAATGGCTGTTAAAATTTAACTCAATTTAATTCAATTCAATTTTTATAGCACTCTTTTACAATTAAAATTAATAGTCTCCTTAATTAATACAAGTTATAATGTATAACATTAAAAAATGTTACACTATCCATCTATCATAAGATAGTCATAGAAATTATAAGACAATGTTACTCTTAAGGATAGGATTTTAAGAATAAAGTATTCAAAAATTTTAAAGAAAACGCTTTTTTATTTTACTGAAATAGGTTTATTTTCAGATGGCGCAATACTTAAAACCCTGCCAGAAAAGATTCTGTCAAATTACCAGGCGAACAGAAATCAGCAGCAAGTGAAAATTGCATTTAAAACAGAGAAGCTCAAGGTCTTTATTTTCTCATGATTTCTCTTACAAGGGCTCTCTCTCAATTTTAATTAGGCTCAAATAAAATTTGGTTACTTTCTGCTTATTTCTGTTCGCCTGGTATTTCAGATGATATTTAGGCTCATTCCTTTCAGTATGTATGTGCTTATGTATGTATGTATGTATGTATGTATGTATGTATGTATGTATGTATGTATGTATGTATGTATGTATGTACGTATGCATGTTTGCATTTATTTGTTTAATACCAGCTGAATTACCAGGCGAACAGAAATCAGCAGCAAGCGATAATTTCATTTCAGAGAGAGATAGAGAGAACGAAACTCAAGGTCAGATTTTCGCTCAATTCTCAATTTTTGTTGCTTTCTGCTCATTTCTGTTCGCCTGGTATTTCAGCTGGTATTTTGACTATTTTTGCATTTTAGCGCTCTGTTTGAATGTATGTATGTTTTTAGGTGTGTATGTGTGTATGTATCAGCCTGCTGCAACTGAAAGACCTGCAAAAGTACCAGGCGGACAGAAATCAGGAGTAAGCAAACATTTCATTGGAGCGACACTTAAATTAATTGAGTGACAAAATTTGAGCGCTGAAGCTTTGAGTATTTTTATATTTCCCCTCTAAACGACCCTTAATTTTGAATTTTTGCCTACTAATTTCATTTCATTTCTATTCGCCTGATATTGTGAAAATTGTTCTACATTCCCAATGAAAAAATGCTTTATAATTTTAAATTTAAGGCTTTCTTAGAATCCTATCCTTATAGACATTGGGTAAATGCTATATTTAAGTTTTCTTAGAATTCTTTTCTTATTAATCTGAGAGCCTATGCTAATTTTCAGCTTTCTTAGGATTTTATAAATATTTAACTTAAATTAAGTTTATGCTAATTTCCAGTTTTCTAAGAAGCTCATTCTTATTAGTCTAATATACATTCAAGGTAATTAAAAAGTGCGTTAATCCGATTAGAAATTAATAACTAATTTTAATTAATTCCGCACTTGAATTAATTGGATGATCGAGGAATAAATATAAAGCTAATGCACTAAGTGAACATTTTACTAAAGTCGCATTCATCCATTTTCTTGTTTTGCTAATTCTAATTCAAATTTACAAAATAATAAAATACAATTATTTAAAAAGAATAACGTATTTCTTGTTTAGCTATTACTTATATTTTGTGTCAATCAAAGCAGTAACCCGCGTTTATTTGAACTGTGTGCAGTGTCAATGACACTTATCGATATACACATAGTATATATCGATTGCTATTTTGAACTTTTGACGGTTATTTGTGAAGAGGTTGAAGATCCCAACCGACGATCGGTGAAAGTTTGCGACGTTTTGTTGTCTGACTTGTGTGCGAATGAATCGTTGAGTCAGTCTCCGAAACCAGAAGCCACAGGAATGCCACATTATAAACAAGAACCAAAATTCCCAAAAAATCAAAAAAAAAGAAAAACAAAAACAAAGCGAAATACAAAATAAAACTGGCGCCAATTGGCAGTGACAACAAATTTAAATGAAAAACGTGATAAGCGGCAGCCGTTCATAAAAGAAAAAAAAAACAAAAAACAAAACAATATCAATTAACAATTAAAGTATTTCACAAAAATTATTCATAATATAATTAAGTACTCAATGAACCGCAGGGAAGTCGTCACAAGGAACAACAACAAACAAGCAGAAAAGCTTATCATCGACACAACGAAGCTTTGATTCCCTTTCAGAGCCCTATAAAAAAAAAACATTTCAAATGGTTTACAATTTTGTTATTTTGGGTTCTAAAAAATGTTTTTATACAATAAAATATTTAATAAATATTGAAAATTAAAGAACAATTTTTAATTAAATTTAATTTGATTGAAAAACTAATCAAATTATCCTGAAACGGTTATAGTTTTTCAGTTGGGATTCACAACACTAATAAATGAACACATTTTATAAGGTTGGGCACTATTATTGAATGCACTTCACATTTTGCGACAAATTGAAAATGGGCTTTCCATCGGCAAGGGTATTTATTATAAAAAGCAGCCAAACAGGCAGCTGACAACTAACCGGCATGGGCGCGAAAGGGAGCGGTATATATTGCCATATGCCATACACCATATACCATGCATTGGACAAGGTCAAGTTGTTGGCAGCTCAGCTCAGCTCGGATCGGATCGGATCGGATCGGCTCAGCTGACGACAATCTCGATAAGCCGTCACACGGGATTTCGGCTTTCGGCTTCCAGTTCTGATAACAAAACAGTATAAAACATTGAAGTTGTCACCGAATCAACAGTACTTGCGATCTTACATCCCAATTGACAACAGATCTTCGAACGCTCTCTTCACGTTGAGAAAATCAAATAAATCGATAACGATAACAAACATGTCGCCCTTCAACATTGTCGCTCTCTTTGTCTGCGCAGCTCTCGTTGTGCTCTGCCAGCAGCAAGCGGAGGCGGCCGTTGCACGAGTCAACTACAGCAATCCTTGTAAGTACATATCTGAATATTTCGAAATAAGGAAATATATGCAAGTGCTAATTGATATCCGTTTAGCGTATCCGGGCAAGTGTGTCTTGACCTCCGACGTGATAATGTCGCCTGGACAAACAGGCAAAGCGCTCGGTCATCCGTGTGCTGGCGTCACCTGCATGGATAATGGACTTGTTGAGTATCGCACCTGTGCCGCGGTGGCGCCACCTAAGGGCTGCAAGCAGCGTGACTTTGTCAACACGAATCGCAGTTATCCGGAATGCTGTGAACGCGCTTACGATTGCAACAAGCACATTTAAACGATGGGCCGTTAATCGATGTTATCGCTATCGATTTCGAAATCGATAGGCAGTCGTTCATTCGTTTTTATTTTTTGTTTGTTTTTATTTATTTTGTATACACTACAACATAACAATTAAAATGTAAACGCTTAGCAATATATTTAAATAATTTAATAAAATCGTTAACAGAAAATACATATGCATCTATGTATGTTTGTTGGTATTGTATGTTTCTTGCTTTTCGTTCATTCTCTGCTCTTACGGTTTATTCTCTCACTACTGCACTACAACTATTACATCCAATTGATGTATGCTCATGTGTGTGTGTGTGTGTGTGTGTGTGTGTGTGTGTGAATGTATATGTTTGTGTGTGCTATGCAGTTGTTTTTGTTGCTTTTCGTGTGTCATTGAACTTGCGACAATTTAAAAATCTTTTTATATTTGTATGTATGTATGTATGCATGTAAGTATGTATGTACATAAGTAAAGCTAGCATAATATATATTTTGTATATATTTTGTATATATGTATATATATATATTTATATAGTTCATAGTAGTTCAACGAAATCCGAAATCTGCATTTTTTTCATGTGAAGCAGATTAAAGAATAAAACGAACCGACAAAAAATATATGTATATGTGAAAAAGAGCAACAACAATCGAAGCTCAACGATTGCTGATAACACCTTCTTTCGAAAAGTATGCATGTATGTGTACATACATATGTATATGTATGTATTTAGCTTTGTTTTGCTCATTTTCGTTTGTGGTTGTGCGTATGTGTTTATGTGCATGTGCATGTGTGTGTGTGTGAGTGTGAGCTGGATTTGTGTTTGAATTTGCATTCGGATTTGGATTTGCGCGCGTAGTGCGTGGGCTTCACTCCGATTGGTTCTTCCTATCGACTGAGATTGTTAATGTAGAGCGCATGGAGTTCGGTGCGCGGAGTATTCTCGAACAGGGCAGCACGATTCTGTCCCTCTCCCTTCTTCACCCAATGGCCATAGACGCGGAAGGCGCAGCCGTCGATAACCTGCAAGGAAACAAGTTTATGTGTTGTGAGCTTCGGCTAGAAATTTTAAATTTTTACGCATATTTTCATATTTATTCAACTAAGATTACAAATACGAGTTTATATTAATTTTCATGGGAAAAATTACAAAATAATGTTTATTTAAGTGTATTCATTTCATTTGTATGGTGAATTTATTAAGGTGGCGTATTCGCTTCACCTCGGTTCTTCTTTTCTTTCAACACTATGAGAGAAACAGAGTCAGATGTATGTACCATTATAGTTCCATACTCTTCACTCCACTAAGTTCGCAGAAAAGTAAGGCATCAGAAATGAGTGGGTTGTCAGGGAATACGCCACCTCATAATAATTGCTGCCGAGTACTCACCTTGCGCAGGACCTTGACGCGATAAGGATCACGTATGGCGTCCTCGATATGTAGGGGCTCTGCGGTATAGCGCAGGCGTCGTATCCTAATGACAGCACGTATCACCAATATGGCAAATTGGAACTTTTTGCGCGCATTGAAGCGACTCTGTTTCCGCAGCTAAATACACGGAAAAATGAATACGGAAATAAGTTGAAAAATATGTTTGTGTTTTTGCGAAGATTATTATTATTTATTTTTTTTAGGGGTTTTAGTTTTAATCCATACGCCGTGGGATTAGTGTGGTTAAAGTGGTTCAAACGTGTTAAAAGCTCATTGATACAACACATGTATGTGTGTTTTTTTTTATTTAGTATTTAACATATTTGGTGCTGGATTAAAAACTTAACATTTCACATGGACAGCACAATTTGCGATTTTAAAACAATGACGCTGTGTGTGTGAGTGTGTGTGTGTGAGTGAGTGTGTGTGGTGGGTTTGGTTTTCAAAGCCAAAAGCAAATAAACAAGATAACAGGACATAGAAAATTGGGTGTTAATTTAAATTACGAGTGTATGGTTGAGTGAGCGAGCGAGCGATAGAGAGAAAGAGACAGCGAGAGTGCGTAAGGGACAGCACTCAAGGACAACACACACACATATACAATATGCATATACATGTAAATTACGAACAATATATATGCGAATATAAATTGTTTTTTTTTTTTTTAATTTAGATCAACTTGATATGTATATAAAATGAATATAAAATGTAACAAATATGTTTTGCTCAGATTTGACTTTGGTTTACTCACAAGGGAGTCTCCACAACACCGACTTATAGACACACATCCTATAAGGGCGTTGAGACTCTGACAATATTGAGAACATGACACACAAAACAAAACGTGTATATCAATCAAAATCATACAGAGGAGAAATTAAGAACAAAACGAAGAACATCGTCAGTGAATCGGTAAGCGAAAATTGTTTTAGTTTTTTCATTTGTATATCAAATGTGTATATCTATATGGTATGTTTGTATATTGGTATTATTAACAAGAAGAACTTAACGAATACAAACACTAAGGCATGCAGCTACACATATGTATACAGTTAGTCAAGTAAGTGTTTTGACAACAACAAAATATATAGGTTTTATTTATTTACTATTATATTTTGTAAAGCAATATTAAGAAAAGGTTCTAAGCAAATTTGTTACAGTTATCAAAAGAGTTACTTGACCAACTGTAAGTATTTTAACGAACCAGGTGTGGTGAGAGAGAGAGAGAGAGATGGAAGAATGAGAGCGTTAACTACAGGAATCGAGCATAATGATTAGTGATATATTGTACAATACATACTACAAGAGCTATCGGCAAAGCGATACTTATCGATACACAAATCGTCCAGATAACCCAAAAAAGTGAAATATTTAAATGTTTATCAACTAAATACTACAAAGGTGCATATAATACAAACAGTTTATTTATTGTATCAAATTGTACGACTAGAAAGATCTAAGAAGAATAAATAGTCATAAGTTTATAAATAAATGAAATGTTTCAAACTAAGCATTAAATGGTCCATGTACCAGGATAACAAAGAGGTATAATCTATCGATATCCAACGGTCAAAAGTCTGGCAACACTGTTTAATACCCTGCTACATGGATACAATTCAAGTGAATAGAATGAATGAATGAATGTTGAGTTGAAATGTGAGTGTGTCTTAACGCCGCTGTGTGTGTCTGTGCATAGGTGTGTGTGTGTGTGTGTGTGTGTGTGTGCAAGTGTGTATGTGTGTGTCTGTGTGTGTGTATTATGAATTTAATGGCTTCATCTGTGAGTGATGCGATGCATTTTGGCGCTAATCAAATCAACTAAAAAGCAACTAAAAGTGTCATCGATAAATCAATCGTTAAACAATAGTGTAGAAAATGTTCGAAACTAAATAGATACGTGATTTAAATCATATATGTAAATAAAAAACAAAAGGAACAAAGAAACCTGCCTGCACTGGTGAATATAACAATAAATGTTTTGCGTTTGCATTTGCCACACTCTCATAATTATTGTTATCGTTATCAATATCGTTATCGTTATTGTTATCGCCGCCTGCGGGCTGCAACTCTCTTAATGCTGATGTTGTACGTTGTTGTCGTTGTTGTTGTTGCTGTTGTTGTTGTTGCAATTGTTGTTGTTGATAGTAAACGGTTGCCGTTAGCGTCTTGGATGAGGTAAAGTTGTTGTTGTGGTTGTTGTTGTTGCTGCTGCTGGACGTTGTTGTTGTTGTCGTTGTTGTTCTTGTTGTTTCCGGTGAATACTGCGGATACTGCGGCGGCTGTTGTCTTTCCGCATCCGGCGTAATTGCGATAGCCACATCCCGTAATCGATTCGATGAGTACGAACTCTGTGGCGCACTTGTATAATATATATAGGACGATCCGCCGCTGTTCAATTGGCTATAGCGAAATTGTGGCGGATTTTGATTTTGATTTTGATTTTGACTTGTGCTCGGACTCGGACTCGGACTCGAATTTGCATCTGCATAGTTGAGGTATCGTCCGGCCATACTTAAATGCTGGCGGGTCGCAGGCGGATGGCGCGTCATCGTTAGATCGCCCATTAGAACCTAAGTTGGCGTTTATCGAATTGATCGGTTTATCGAGAGAGTCAGAGAGAGAGAGAGAGAGAGGCAAAAAGAGAGTGCAAATTGCAAATGGCAAACGATAGTCGGCAAAATTGGCAGAGGCAGCGCGTGGACAGAGAGAGAAAGAATCAAAAATAATTGTAAATATTGTTAGGGTTTATATATGATTGTTTATAACCAAAAATCCACGTAAAAAACATTAAAAACTATTATATAAATTAATAAATCTGAACTTAAAATCAAACTAAATTAGCTCTCTCTTTTATATGCACGCAAAGAAAACTAAAATATTAAATGATAAACGCATTTGAATAAATAAACCTTTAAATTAACTTAAATCCAAGCTTAAAATAAATGCCTGATTCTAAATTGAAAACTTTTCTTAAAATATCCAGAGAGAGATTGATGGGAAAAACTAGTATAATTATTGTTAGGGTAACATTTGCATAATAAACGATAGTATAAATAAATAAACCTGAGCTTAAAATTAACTAAAATTCGAGTGAGAAATTAAACTCAGATCATAATTTAACTTAAGTTTGACTTAGACCTGCTCTTAAATGGAATACTCGCTTTTATATGCACCTTTATGTTGCGCTCTTTCTGCGCACACATGCAAATATGCTGCACACATACATATCCAAATGCATGTATGTATGTATGTAGGCACATAAAAAGGAATGGCAATTCATTACAGTGTGCTAGACGGAGATGGCATGCATGCACACGAGCTTTTCTTAAGCTTGAGCTGCTGTTCGGATGTTGTCTGCTTGTGTTATCGGCTATCGGTTATCGGTTATCGTTATCGCGTCAAGACAAATCAACAACAAGTTGGACAAGCAAGAATGTAGTTTATGTAAAGGAGTAAGTACAGTAGAGATTCATGTATAGCGAGCGATTGACGCAATTAACAACAAATTGTATTAAGAAGGAAATAATTATAACACGAAATGAAGTAGTTATACGATTAATTATTGAAAATACTAGACAGAATGCGTATTGAATGTATGTATTTTATTATTATTATTTTTGTTTTTTTCGAGAAGGTTATGCATGGACAAAATGCTCAACTTTTTATAATTGACGAGCACAAGCACGAACTAGGCTATACACACATAATATTAGATAAGTTGAGAACAGATCCGGATTATTATAGATCCCAATCATTGGATCCGAACAAAATGCAACACATGTATGTGATTTGTATTGTTTATTATTATTGTTGTTATAGAATGTTTACTGTAGTCGGTGTTAGTCCAAACATAATTCGTTACCAGTGCGATTTCAGTGATGCGACTCATTCTTCTGGACTTGGTCGAGAGGCTGCGCTTGAGGCCATCAATGTTTTGCTCGAACAACTATATTTAGTCGTTACAAATATTACAAATATTCGACAAGTTCGATTTTCGTTTAAGCAATATCATTGTCATATTTAGTTGTTTTTTTATGTTTTTAAGTAAACGTATTTTATATGTAAGAAAAAGAAGAAAAATTTACGTATATATTGTATAATAATAATAAATTCTTAAAGAAAACAAAAAAAAAATGCAATTAAAACATAATAATCGTAATAGTGTGGGGAAAACATTAAGAATAGTTTAATAGTTTGCTAGAAAATAAGCTCAAAATTAGCAGGTTGATTTCTTTCTAGTTAAAAACACGAAAACTTATAGCTTGAAATTGTGAATATGAACATTTTCCAGGTGCATTACAAGAGTACTATTATATATAGTAAAGAGTAGATATAGAAAAAGAAAAAAAAACAGCAGTTAATTGGCTAGCGGGAATGTGAGTCACATTTGTGTAGAGTTCCGTGTAATTTGTATATGTGTTTTTTAGGGGACCTATCTATAAGATTTGTCGATTTCAAGTTAAACTTAAAAATACCAAATAGTTATACATATAGAGTGTGTAGACCTGAACTCGACTATAATACGTTATATACTCGTATTGAATATGCCTAGGGAATTGGATAATTTGTATAAGGCCGTCACTTACCATTTGATTGAAGAATGGATGTCTTAATACTTCCTTGACGGTGATACGTTGCGCTGGATCAACGACTAGACATTTGCGTATCAGATCTTTGGGATCCTCTGTGGGAATAGATGAAGAATACATTTATATATAAATATTTTACTATTGATCAGTTTCATTACAGACTCACCTGAAATATCGGCCCACTCGGGCGAGGTGAAACTATATTTACCCTCCATAATATTACGCAGCATTACCATCTGCTTGCGATGCCAAAAAGGCGGACAGCCGACCAGCAAGGTGAACATAATGACACCACAGGCCCAGCTGAAATATTTTGGATACAACTATAGAAGAATCTGTATCTGCGATGGGTATATTTTCAAATCTTACATGTCAACCTCCTGGGAGTAGCCTGGAGAGCCCTCGAACATGTTGCATTTAAGTGTCTCCGGCGCCAGATAGCCCGGCGTGCCGCACAGATCTGTATGGAATAGAAAGAGACAAATATATCAGTATTCATTTGAAATTCATTGTAACTCTAGAAATACTCGCGTTAGAGTGGTGAAATTTGGTTTACAATTTGATAACAAGAAAACAAATGAAATAACAATAACTTCAACAATTTAATAAAGAGAGACCTATGGAAATTCGGGAAATACTCGAGCAAGACTCCTGAAATTTGGTATGCAAATTGATGAATTACCAAAACTTTCTACAAATTACTATGGAAATGTCTATCAGTTGAAAAGTAAACTATGGAAATACTTAAGCTACAAAACCAACAAGTAACCAAAACTTATGCCAATGTATTACAATAATTGTCACCTGTAAGTTTCTCGCCATCCAGCAGCTGCCGGGCAAAACCAAAGTCTGTGATCTTCACGTTGTGATTCTCATCGAGCAATATGTTCTCCGGCTTCAGATCGCGATGGACAATGCTCTTGGCGTGTATATATTCGACACCCTCGAATATCTGGCGCATTATGGTGCGGGTTTTCTTCTCGGACAGCGTTACCACCGATGTTAGATAGTCAAAGAGTTCGCCTTTGGGGCACAGCTCAAAGACGAGAAACACAAATGCATCTGATTCAAAGACGTCCTGTAAATCAACTGCAAATTAAAAGATAGATAGGATTGATTAATCATCCGTTATACTCTGCTCTACTGTTATATACCCACTTATATAGGGATGGCCCATCACTTGGCGTAAAATTGAGATTTCCTGTCTGGTTGCCTCGAGCATATGATATGGATTCGTTTCGCCAGATTCCGTTGTGGCACCAAGATCGATGATCTTTGCGGCAAACTCTTTGCCCGTCTCCTTCTCGATGCAACGTCGCACCGTCGAGCTGATGCCCCTGTGGAATGAAAAATGGGTATTTAGTTAAGAATTTTACAAAAATTAAATCCAAAATATAAATGTACTATAATAATGGTAAAACTAACTTTTACAATTTCTACTGATCACCATAGTTGACACACTGTTTTTTCATGTTCAGCTTATCAGATGAGGATTACAATGCACTTACAGCTTTATTAACTTTATTAGTATTTACCTACTGTTAACTAACCAAATATCTATCCCTATCCCATTTGCTCTATCTCCATTTGCCTGTCTGTCTGTTTTGTGAAGTTCAACTCAAGGTTGATCTTGAGTCGTCGACAGTTCACACGTCTCCACATTACGCCCCACTGTCCATGTTCGTCTTTGAGTCATAGCTCAGTTAGGCAACCCATTCAAAAATAAATCAACAACAGTTTACAATTCTGCAAGCTCGGCATAAAGACAACGATAACAACATTAAATATGTTATTCTCGTATCGAGATATTTCTTTTCGAGCTCAGGTCGAAACCTCAAATGCCCTCTCGATGCAGCCATAGTTCATCTTTTCTTAAACACAGCATTTTCACAATAAATTCAATCCGAAACTCATTGAAAAAGTAACTATTTCTAATTCTTAATTCTCGTTAAAACAAAATCACAAAAAATACCTTCAAAAAATCTCTTAAGAAGAAATTGTCTAACCAAAATCAAAAAAAGTTTTATGTCTCTCTGAACAATCATAAGAAAACATTATACAATTTATAAGAATATCTAATTTTTGCCCAATGTTAAGAAACCGACTAAAGAAAAAGTGTCCAGACAAATATTTCAAAAAATCTTTCATTCCACTTAACTATCGATAATCACTTGTGAAATTAATTACAATACAAGATAATATTTTTAAGCTACTTTTGTAATTTTGCTCTCTTTACATTATAAAGAAAAACTAATGAAAATCATTAAAATATCAGGAGAACTATTTGACAAATCAAGATATGCTATAAATGTATTTTTGAAATCTACAAATTATGTCTATAAAGTGTTACTAATTTTACGGTAAACCCACAATGGTGCCCATGAAGTTGGCTGCGGCTGAATATCTCATGAATTCTAGCTAAATTGAAATTCTAGCCAAATTTTAGCTAAATTCACAGTAGGTTTCGAATTTGTTTGTGTAACTTTTTACCTTTTCATGAAATTCTTTAATTTTGTTCTTTTCAAAAAGGTCAATGAAATTCGTGGTGTCTTTTGCTGAGGTTTCTCTGACATTTAATATTAGTTATGAGAAGCTAGAAAACTACGCCGTAGCATATAAGGTAACCCTTGGATCAAGCTTAGCTAATTAATTGCAAAATTGGTGTTTTTGTCAGTTTCATATGATTTAAGTTGGTATGCTGACCATAAAACGAATTGAAGATGATGTTAAGGTGTCAGGCGATTATCCAATATCAATAGTTTGATTCGTTCTCAGCACATTTAAATCGATGTATTTGCTAATATTACATAATTTACATGGAAATAATCTTGTTCATACTTGTTTTAGTCTCAACTTTAATCAGAGTTGCCAAGTTTAGTTTATTTAATGATATTTCTAGGATATTTAAAAAATACGTAAAATGATTTAATTAAAAAAAAAAAAAACTAAATAGCCACAAAAGTTCTTAGCATCCTTTTAAGCATATTTATTGTATACTATATTATTTTATTTTCAATGGCAAAACACCGACTTTTATAGACCTTGAAGACAAGACAGATTTGAAAATAAATTGAAAAGTCGTAAAAAAAAATGGTGAAAATTAAAAAGAATATGCTAAAAATGCTAAACTTAAATGTTCTTCTTTAAACAAAAAGTGTAAAACTTTTGTAAATTACGAAATAAGAACAGATATTTCCAATATTAATGCTATATCCGTCTAGCGGTATTCTTTTACCTGCCCAAAATTTCCTTGGGTTCATATTTGGCATAGAATCCCTTGGCCGCATCCTTATCGGGCAACAGATCATCTTCCTCGTCCTTGGCCATTAGATCCAGTGAAATTTTGGCGGCGTTCTCAGCAACGTCCGCAGCGACAGCGACGCAAGCAGCGGCAGCGCGTCTTCAGTGTTGCTTCAGTTCGATTCTCTCTGTTTTTCTATCTCTCTAAAAGAGTGTTGTACTTGTTATTATTGTTGTTGCTGCTGCTGCTGATATTATTGTCGTTATTAAATGTAATCCAAATCCACAGTTTTGTGTCCACACAGAATACAACAATGCTTCCCCCTCCACTTGCTTTCTCCTTCGCCCTCTGTGTTTTTCCTTAGCGTGTTGCTATTTTTATAAACGACGCGACTTGAGGCGACGCGACACGACACGATCAATGCACGAATTAAATCTGTTTCGTTATGCGCCGACAACGTTGCGACTGGGGGCTGTGTTCTCTGCCTCTGTCTCTCTCTCTCTCTCTCTGCCCGACTGCCTGCTGCTTCAGTTGCTGTTGTTGTATTTTAATTACCAACAAATCGCTGTTGTCGCTGACGTCGCCGTCGCTGCTGTTGTGCCGGTGTTTTGCAGCTCTTGCTGGTGTAAGAAGCAATTGTTGTTGTTACTGTTGTGGAAGTTAAATGTGGGCTGCTGCTGCTGCTCTGCTCTGCTCTCTCATTCCCACTCTCTTATTCGTTCACACTCAGCTGTTGTTACGGCTGCCTCTGCTGCTGATTTAATTAATAGCGAATGCCAACTACAACAAATCGATTTAAACAGAAAAAAAAATCAAATAAAATCAAATGAAATGAAATAGAATTAGCATTCGCTATTCACAATATATCGCAGATAGTAGTACTTATGAATGATTACACAACGCGTGGCCCAATAAATGGGCGACAAATGCGTTTCCAACGTTATCAAATTTGTAATGACACTCTCCCACACACACACAAGTTCCCCTCTCTTCACTCACTCTCCCGCTCACCATATATCTCTATCTCAATCTCTCACTATCTTTATTTTTGGCTGTTTGTTTTGATCTGTTTAATGCACATTTTACTAGCACTCAGACTTAATCGAATTCGAAATTCAAACTCGAATTCGATCGCTGCTCTTCCCTAGTTAGCGCAGTCGGCGGCGCAGTCGCTGTTTTGCTTGCGTATATAGTGCTGTTGTCCCGCAGGTGAGTTTCAATTTCGTTTAGCGTTTATCTTTGCACTCATTCTTCTTAGCTTTATTTCTTTTGGAAAATTGGAGGCGCGGTTTCATCAAGCACACATGTGTCATTCATTCACAATCATACACATCGTAGGTGCAGTTTATCGCGGATTGTTCTCCTTTTCTAGCACACAACACAGACAGACAGAGGGCAGAGCAGACAGACGTCGACGCACTGTCTCCGCCACTAGCGGGTACATTTCAATGTCAACTAAGGTTAAAAGTAATACTCTTCAACGAAGGGAGTTTGCATTTCGCATTTGCACATACACCAGGCGAACGGTTAGCTGCTGCTTGCGTCTTTTTGAAACGATTCGGGCATAACTTTCCGTTTTGATTTACACAAATTAAATAAATAAGTCAAACAAAAAGTCTCTGTATGCACATTATTAGGGTTGTTGATATAATATTGATATATCGATATATCGATAGATCTTTTTTAGCGATGATATAATTTTAAGTGATATTTTTTAAAACGATAATATCAATATTGAAATAATTGTGCGATACTATCGTGCGCTATTTTTCCCCGTTTTTTTTTTAGTTTTTGCCGCCACTTTCCTTCTTCACGAAACGAGGAGGAAAACATTTATTCTGATATAATAAATGACTCTACATCCATGTGGAAATTTTGCAATAAAATACTAAACATTAGAAACAATTAATTTGGTCGATATTTTTTGACAATAATGTCAAGAAAAAATATTTACGATTTTGATATTTTTTGAGACGTGTGGCCACCTTATACCTACAGAAAAGAGACGATAGTCAGATTTAGTTCTTCTGTAAAAAATTACCCTTTTTGGTATTTTCTCTAACTTTAAAGCTAAAATTTTAACATTGTGCCAAGAATTTCGAATTTTCGATTTAGAATTTAATTAGACATCTCCCCCTCGTATGGTAACGAGCTTACGAAATAAATATAATTTATTGCTAAATGAACCAGAATAAAATAATTTTAATTACGCGCGGATCTGCCGTTCTTTTTACGTTCAATTCGTTCGTTCGAGTCCCATGTTATAGTAGTTTTTTGCTGGCTAAGTGGCAGTATCACAAACAAAACCATAGGTGGCTCATTTATATTCGCAAAACAGACAAAAGGTGGCACACTTAATGATGATAATTAACAAAATTGTATGATTTAAAGTTTTCGCTGTGTAAATCAATAATCTGATTGAGTGAATTCAGCAATTTTGAATTTAAAAAAGGGCGTCAGCTAATTTGAATATTTGAATTTTGTCATGATTTGTTATCCGTTTTTATTTGACATATATGTATGTGTGTATATATTTATATCATTTTATGGAATATAATTGTAAAAGTATTAAATAGACGCTAATGTATGTATGTAATAATTATGAGGCAAATGTTTAAATTTTCTTTTCTTTTAATGAAACGGATAGTCTTGTCGGGGGTGGGTTTCTTAAGAGAGGGAAGAGGGGAATTTGACAAAAAACGTTTTATTTTTCTTGTTTATTTTGTTAGCTTAATGCTTATGGTTTTATTAATACTCCACAACGGGGCCTGATGTGGCTTTTAATTTACCAGTGGCTCAACCTCGGTGTTTACAATTAGATTTTTACTTTTCTTTTCTGTTGTTTCTCTTTTAAAGTACACAATCATAAGTAGGTATATTTGTTAAATATATAGTATTGTATAGACGTACTCAAAAAAAAAGTGTAGATACTGTTGTAAATATATGAAATACAAATGCAAATGCACTTGCCACACAATACAATTACAATAATAATAATATATAGTAGTATTTATGTATATATTATAATAATATGTAAATATTTATATATATATAAAAAAAAAGGTTTTGCAAATGTTTCTGTTGTTGTACACATATCGTATTTTTGTGTTAGCCCTACAACTTACAAATAATATCTATAAATATATATGTATATATAGATAAATCATTTAGATCAGTATCATGTTTAACCAGGGGGAATGGTGGAATGGGACGGGTGTTGGTGGGGGGGGGGGGTTGGTGGTGAGGAAGGGATTGAATAGCGAGTTCCGTTCAGTACAATAAATCTGTTTTTTTGGTACCCTCGCTATAGACAATCCCGGATGTCAGATGATAATCCTCCTCTTCCGCCTCCACTTGGACACCCCCCGCGGCATTCATTTCCCTCTCTCCCTTGATGAGTCCTTCGCCTATGCCGACAATGCTGCCATTGCCATTAAAGGAAGCGCCACCATTGGGTGTTCCAGTTGCTGCATTGCCGCCATTGCTACTTCCGTTTCCACTTCCGCTTCCGCTTTCGGGCGTCGTGTACCGGGTAACGCCCAGCTGGAAGAGACTGTCCATGGGGGAGACCTTGACGGGCGTATAAAAGCCCAAGGCCGTTGAGCCTGCAATTTGAATTATTAATTAGATTAATTAAATTAAACACACAAATTAAATTTCGAATTTTGGTTAGTACACGAATTTAGTACAGCACACAACGGAACAGTGTTGGTTAATGTGCAACAAAATTGTGAAATTGAGAAATAGAATTTTGAGTAATGTGTCTACTAATTGGGGGGTTAGTTACCTTAACAAGTTAATATGAATTGGCGGATTAGTTTTGGTTTTTGGATTGGATTTGTTGTTAACCATCACCAGAAGCTCAGCAGCGGTGCATAAGTTTGTTAAGATTGGTGTTGATTGATTGGCTGGTTCTCGCAATTGTTCTTTTCTTCATCTTTTTATTTTCTTTTTACAAATTTTCATATAGTTTTCTTTTCTTTCTTGTTCTTGTTTCGATTTGTCGTTATAATCATTTCAAAATATTATGGGTTATAGGTTATTTTATAGATACTATTTCAAAAGTATTTTGCTTAGTTGACTGTTATTAAGATTTAAATAATATCTGCAAAAGAAATTAGTAAAACACAAAAAAGAGAGAGAACAAAAGAGTTTTTTTTTGTTTTGGAGAAACGAGAACGAGAAAAATACAAAAGATAAAATGAAAAAATCGCATTTAGTATAAATATGTATTATATAACAAGAATATATATCTATTTATGTGTGAGAAGAATAAGAGTCGTAGAAGAAAAGAGTCAGCTATTTTACAACTACAGCTAGAACTACAGTTAAAAATAAAGACAAGGATACACATAAAATTACAGATACATATACGACACAAGGTACAGTCAGTTACATTACAGTTTTGTCATTGAGTTCGATTTCCGTTTTATGTTAAATGTCAAGCGCAGCCAACTTAATGAGCGTACAGTGTGGCCACGTATTAACAGCGATGTAACAGAGTTGTTGAAGCCACACCAAAAAAAAGGTTAAGGCTTTGTGTGTGTGCGTTTGTATGTTTGTGGGTGGAAAGGGGTGCGGGGGTTACTGCTTTCGATTTGATGTCAATATCAACTTAACAAGCAGAGGCAACGCAATTGGAAGCAAGTGTGCACCAACGAGTGTAACGAGAAACGAGTAAAAAGTAGCGATTATGGAATAACAAGAGATCATGAGGTAGGGTAGTTAGGTTTTACGAGTAGCTTAAACTCCTTATTGGGATAACTGGGGACAATACCATATCGAGTGACGAGTAGCGAGTAACGGGAGCTCATAACTGGAATAGTTAGAGTCAGAACCCTTAATCAAGGGAATTAGGGCCAATACCACAGCGAATATAGAGAACTCAAGATTGGGGAAATTAGGGAATTTAAAGTAACGAGTAACGAGAGCTCATGGGGTAGATGGGACCAGCACTTTTGCTAGTAGCGAGTTAATAGAATTTATCATTTTGGGGGTAAGCCAGAGCAATAGCGAATTTTCGTCGACTTGTGTGATATAAGAGCTCATTGGGTTTTTAGGGTCAGTACAAAGATTCATGACTGAGGTAATTACAACCAATACCAATAGCAAGTAACGAATAGCGAGATTGTGGTAATAAGGGCCAGTACCAAAGCGAATAACGAGAACTCAAGGGTATTTAGGGCCAGTACCATAGCATGTTTAAAGTAACGAGTAGCGAGTAACAGGTATCTCACTAGTTTTTTATTGAGGGTAGGGTGCAATTAAACAAAGTCTATTTTTGTATGCCTACGTTTCGTTGACATATATAGACGGGAGGTGGACGGAGTAACGAGTATTAAGCAGCTGTGTTGAGGAGCTTTGGAGTTCCGCGACGAGACGTGACTGGACTTGACAAATCGAAGGATCAAACATAGTAGAGCGTATTGCCTGGAATGCGGGCCTGCAGCAGTGCTGTGGAGGCATTGGGTAGCGATAGCGATGAGTAGGAGGAGGACGACGAGGTGGAGGACGACAATAGCATGTTGGCAATGGGCAAACTGGCGCGTCGGCGATTCAGCGAGTTGTTGGAGTGGCTGGCGGAATATGATGAGCTGTTGCTCCATTTGGGACATGTTGTTGTTGCTGTTGTGGAAGTTGCTGTTGTTGTGGTGGTAGTACGATATTTACTCTGCTTCAGCGAGGCAGCAGAGGAGCAGAAGGAGGCAGTTTTGCGTGGCAGTTGCTGCTGAAGTTGCATTCGTTGCACTGGGAGCTGCACTGCATCGTTTTGCAGAAAGCAGGCATATTGTGGCTTCAATAGAACCGATGCTTTACGACGACGTTGCAGGTTCCCAGATCCTGCGTCTTCCTTGATCTGCTGTTGTTGTTGTTGTTGTTGCTGTTGTTGCTGTTGTTGCTGTTGCTTGTGTGGGAGCTGTTGCGCTTGTTGCAACATAATACTCCTCCCTAAACTTGGGTAATCTGCAAAATATACGCGTGATTCGCTTTGTTATATACTCAGAACAAGAAATCACCCTCATTCTGGATTGTATTGTGTGGACTATATGTGCAATGGGACAAAGGGCGGAGGGGGGACGGTCTGTAGATAGCATATGTATTTCAAAAGTTTTATTTGGGTGGATTAGGGAGCTGGCTGCTTGAGCTTGCACCCACCTGATGAGCTGAATTAGTTTGCGAAAACTTTGAAACAATTGCCTGCCGTGTGGCGACAACATTTGCCACGACTGTTGCAACTTTGGCCAGCAGCAACAGCTGCTGTCGTTGCAATAACTTGCAGCCCTGGCACTTAACCTGTCCCTAGTCATGGTTGCATTTCTCACAAAAACGGAGGCAGTGGCAATTGTGGCAGAGGCAGACGCTGTGGCAGAGGCTGTGGCAGAGTCTGTGGCAGCGGCATCAACATTGTGGGCGCTGTGCTTAATCGCTATGTTAACTGTAACAGTGGCGTTCTCTGTAAAGTGCAAAGATTTTTTGTTGTTGTTTTCGTAAACTGTCTGGCAGCGCCGTCCAGCAGGCATGCAAAATGCTGATTGATATGAGCAGGGATGCTAAGTGAGAGTGAGTGTATATAGTATTATTTTTGTTGTTGTTGAATTTGATTTGCAACGCTGTTCAATTGGCATTCAAATGCTAATTGATATCGAGAACATGTAATGTAAGGATGCTGAGTGTGCAGGTGTGTGTTTATATTAATTTTAAACTCTTTATACTACAGAGCTGATGTACATCTTTTATCCTACATTTAACTACATTTGTTGCCTGTAAAACTCCCGACATATCAAATATACAAGCAACAAATTCACTTTTGTTAATAGGAAAACAAATTTCAAAACACGAAGAAAAATGTAAATCAACTTAGTTGTGAAAAGAGAGAGTTTAAGGATTCGTGTTGGCAACGCTGTTCAGCAGGCATGCAAATGCTAATTGATATGAAAGTGTAAACAAAAGGTGTCGAGTGTGTGAGTGAGTTTGTGTGTTATTGTTGTTGTTGTTGTTGTTTTTGTTTTTGTCGCATCCCTAAAAAAACCGCCCGCAAGTGTGTTAAACGATAACAATGAGGATAAAACTCAAGAGCACAGCAAACTACGAATAGTTTTTTTTTTTTTGAAAAGACATTAGAACAGAAAGAGAGCTAAGGAAGATCGATGTGGAAAGAGAGGCACAGAGTGTGATAGAGTAGATAAAGTAGAGTGAGAGAGTGTGTGACGGGCAGACAGGCAAAGAGCGCACATTTAAGCCATGCTCTTAAAAGACACACACACATGTGTATGCGTGTATTGTATGTATATGTATGTGTTTTGAGTGAGATTGTATTATCACTTACCTAGTGGTAAATTCCCCAGCATGGCGCTGGTCGCTGACGTCGCTGCCGACGTCGAGGATGTTGTGGATGTTGGAAGCTCAATAATTTCATCAACAGTCACATGATGATGTTGCTGCTGCTGCTGCTGCTGTTGTTGTTGTTGCTGCTGATGATGCTGCAATATTAACTGCTCTTCGTAGAGCAGTTGATGATGTTTATTAACATTGCCATAAGGATCGGCATACGGTGGGTCGTCATTAGTCTGCGATGCCTCGGAGGGATATTCAAACGTTGACGTTAACGTATCGTTGAATTGTACGCGGAACTGTATAAGAAATAAAATACAAGCAACGTTATTAGAAGGAAAATTAAATAAAAACCAGTCTGTCCATATCTGTCAAATTGATGAAACGCACCGAATACCCCCACTCATCCCCCCCCTTTCGTCCTATCACAGTCCACACTGTGCTGACTATAGAAACCCCACATAAGCCACTTATAATGCATTTTGATTAATAGCAGTGACTGAGTAAATAAGTAATGATAACGCACAAGGAAATGACAATAAAAAACTAAACACAAACACCAAAAGCAAACTTAAATATAGCAACCAACTAGCTGATCAACTAATAAAATACCCTCTAGCGGTAGATTTATCGAAACTTATTGAATTGAAGTGGTTGGCAACGCTGTTCAATTCCCATGCAATTGCTCTTTGACATGAAAGGATGCTGCGTGACTGTGTCTATTTGTTGTAGACATTGTAGTTGGCAACGCTGTTCAGCAGGCAAGCAAATGCTAACTGATATGTAACACCCAAATTAAAGGATGATGAACACCCAAGTTGCCATTTCCTCTGCTTAATAACACAGCAGATATTTTATGTTGAAAGCATTTTAACTTTTCAATATGTTAACATTAATCTGTAAAGAATGTTTATCGAAAGAAGATAAACAAAAGCTGAATGAAATGAAAGTGGCTTAAAGTAGGATTTTTGTATTTGTATTCTTGCCCTTAATTGCAAAAAATAAGAATAGCAAAAAATTTGACAAAATTGAAGAAAACAAAAATGCAAATTAACAGATACAATATAATTACTGTTAATTGCTTGGCAACATTTCTTTTGTTTTGGCAGTAATTAAAATACCAAATGAAAGTGAAATGTGGGTCACATTTCTCTTAATAGATATACCCTCTTAAGTTAAATACGATTCAAGTCTAGGGGAAACTTCAAAACTATGCTGGATACCTATCGCTATCGTTATTGGTCAAGCATAATTTGGTATCTGAAACTGAAATTGATAAGAAACAATTCCGAATTTCATTACAATAATGCCACACAGAAATTCTTTTTGATTGCTTCAAGTCAGCGACCATTTGAAGGGGGCAACAAATTGGTAGCCTACTCATACCACAAATAATCTTATCTTATCCTTTGCAAACAAAACCCAATTGAAAATATGAAAATACCAAAAAGAACCTACACTATCTATGAAAGTATTTTTGTACAACCCCATAACAAGAGTGGGGCCTTAGTCACGGCTTTATAGTACATATAATATACTTTAGTATATGCGACATAAGTGTTCCCGAAATGAGAAATGAAAGTTAGTCATCTGTTATTTATTGAGGTCAAGCCAGATGCATTTCCTGATTCATTTCCGGATATTATATATGTATGTATGTAATGAATACTTACTGATGAATCTTTGGCTTTTTGTCGAATGCTGGACTTGCCATCGATCACAATATTCGCATTCTCGAATTCCACATCGCATGGTGATGGCGGACACATGGAGTAGTCATCATAATCGGTATCTGTCGATGTCTCCACCGATAAATCGCCCAGCAACACGAAGCCAGGCTCATTTGGCTGCAACAAAGAGAAAAAAGGAAAATATGGATAAGCATTAAGGTTAAACGGGATAAGTGAAAACGAAGCCAACGATCAACTCTTCGAGAGAGGGAGAGTAAGAGAGACAGAGACGGAGAGTGGTATAAGGAGGTCGCACTGAATCACAGCTGTCCCATTTCTCGCCATGTCAGACACAGAACCTAATGAACGGCATATACCAACAACAGATAATAAAGTTCATGCAAAGATAACAAAAGCACACAAAAAAAAACAGTGAAACATAAAGAGACCTCGACAAGAACAACAACAACAACACAAGGCAAAAGCCACCGACCAGAATTGTACATCAAAAAAGAATTGACAAAATTGAGCTCAGTGCCGGAGAGCGGCAGAGCAAGAAATAAAAAAAAAAAACAAATACAAAAAAAAAGCAGCAAACGGGTTTACCAGCGTCTGCGGCCAAACAGCAGCAACATACAGTCGCTCTCAGCATTATTGACCCAGTGCAACATTTTCGACTATTTGTTTTTGTTTTTATGGTCGGATTAAAATATTTACGCAAACATACATATATAATTATAGAATTGTTTTTGACAAGTTTTAAATTTTTTTTTTCAAATTTACCAAATAACACCTATTGAAATACTTTAATGTGTTTTAATTGTTAAAAAACAAATTGTTAAATTAACAAATCCAATCCCTCTACCGAATAAAATTTAAGTTCATTTACAATTTTCAATATGGTCGTATAAGCTGGGAGCTACTGTAGACTGAGCGACGGACAGAGAACTTACGCGTGCGCTTGTTAGCTTTTTGCACCCAATTCAAGAACGAACGAGAGAGAGGAAGAGAGAGCAGGTTTTTTTTGCACCAAGAGTAAAACAGCGGCAGCGCAGCGTCTTTATTCAACACGGTTGCGCCAAAACAGCTGTGCACCCAATGCGCCGCCTGCCTAACAGCTCCCCACACACCGCAAGCAACTTCACCACTTTTCACCACTAACTCCAGTACTACTCTCCCACCCCCCACGGCGCGCTCCAATACTGTATCAGTCCGAATATCTTTGTCTGCCTTCAGCCTATGTACATAAATATGTAGGTAGGTAGGTATATACAGATATATACATACATATGTATGTACATACATAAAGCCTTCAACAAAGGTATTGACAATTGTGCTGTTGTCGAATAGAAAGCTATAAATTTTTGGAATAAAGCTTAAAATAATAATTCATATTTTCTTTAATATGTCTGGTCTTAATTAGGATATGTCTATTATGAATTCATGTTATTCAAAGAAAATAAATAAAGGTGACAAAGTTAATAGCAACAATTGGATTAAATAGAGAAATATCCAACAGATTTAAATAAGGTATAATTTTGTGAATATATTGCCAATACTTTTGTCCATGACTGTATGTTTATATACATGCAGACATACATATGTCTTGATATAACAGCAGCAGGAAGCAAAGAACAACGAAGAAATATCGTAATATGTATGGTAGATACAAATATCATGCATATGTGTGTGTGTCTGAGAAGTGTGTACACATAAGAACTGGTTTTTGCAATGCAATCGCAGGAGAGAACAGGGACAGTGAAAGAGGAATTTCCCAATCGCAAAAAACAAACAACATGTTTTAATATAAAAGTAAACAAAGCAACTGGAATATGTACTTATATATGTATACTTACATACCTACATACTTATGTACATATTGTATGCGAATGTATGTAAAAATTAATCAGCGTACATTTGCATAATTTGCATTGATCGATTGATCGTCAATGCATTTTGCAAGCCTTTTAAAGATGCTCTCAGACAGAGCATGTAATAATTTATACAAAAACACACACTTACACACATACATACATATGTACATCATGCACATGTATGGTTACTTCCCATAGGGAGACGCATCACACTCTCTCACACATTTAGAAGGTCACGCGGAAAGCATTGTGAGTGAGAGCGCGTCATGAATAAAGCGAGCGAGCACATAAAAGGAATTGAATTTCACAGCTGCTCTTTCTACATTTCTACAAAAAAAAACATGGCGATTATTATTATTCTTGACTAACTAAATACAATAATTGGCTAAGAGAGGCATTTGCCTTGAAAAGATCATATTGACCATGGGAAAAAACAGTACAAATTAAGCTTGACATTCTTAAAATTTTTGTTGCTTTTGTTGAACTTTCCAAAACAGCGTTCTCTTGCGCTCTCTCTCTCTCTCTCTTTCTTACTTGAGCTCTCTCTGTTATTGGGCGCTTTGTTTCGTATTTGTTTATATGGAAACAACAAAACGCGTGTATTTGGGGCCCTGGTATGGTATATGTGTTTGTGTGTGTGTGTGTGTGTGTAAGGGGGGCTTGCAAAGATTAAGAAAATATAATAACTCATAATGAAAATAAGCATGAATAATGCGCAACGGCGCCACATTCCGTGCATAGCGCAGCAGTGGTGAATATATATCTATGTATTTGCAGGGGTGGGGGGATGTAGTTGTGTTTGCTGTCTGATAAGAAATGAAAGCACACACACACACATACAGAAAGTAAACAGCTGGTCACAAGGGTGAGGTGAATATTTGTGGTTTTTCTGGCTTACCTTTGGCAGTTCACGTTTCCTTCTATAGATCACAACATCGCTTTCAATATAATCGGGCACCTCCTTGGTGCTCTTGGAGAAATTAAACACCATGGAGGTGTTGTTGTCCGCATTGCCAATTGCATTGCCACCAATTGTCGCGTTGCCACCTGTTGTTGTTGGCTGGCGACGTTTACGCAAGTGTGGCCAGATTGGCGAGATGCCGCTGCTAGCAACGGCTGAGGCAGAGGCGGCAGCGTCCGTTTCGCTCGCATCCTTGTTGGTGTGTGTGTTAATCACGGTATCCAGACTAGTGATGCTGCTGCTCTCAGCGGCTGCAGCGGCGACGGCAGCAGCCAGGGCTGCGTCTGCGGCCAGGGCCGTTGATTTTTTCATTTCATTAATGCGATTCTTTTCAATTTCGCGACTTGTTAATGGGGTTCCGGAACCGGAACCAGCTGCCTGATTCAGAAGCGGTCGTATGACACCAATTTGTTTCGTTGTTGTTGTCGTTAATACGGTATCGTTGTTTGGCTTTTTGATTTTGTTGTTAATGCTTGAAACAACGTGCGCGTTCTCGTGCAAAGCAGCCGCGAATGAACGTTGAACGTTTCCTCCTGCTGCTACTGCTGCTGTTGGCATTGCCTCATCCACTGGCAGCGCTGCCTGCGTTAACTTATCGCCTGCCGCGCCCATTTTATCGCCATTGCAAACATCGTCGCCGTTGTTGTCGCCGCCGCCTTCATCATTGTCGTCGGCAATGTCGACGTCATCATCGCTCACTTCGTTGTTGTCTTCGTCGTCGTTCTCAACGTCGTCGTCGGCGTCGTTGTCGTCTGCTGCCTGCGATCGTTTATCGCTGACTAAGCGCTCTACTCCACCCCCAACCGCAGCCCCTACAGCTGCGCCACCCACTTCAGTTAGTGCCGCTGTCGGCGTCGCTGCCGTGTCCAGCTGCATGCGTCCCAGCATTTTGCTCAATGTCGAAACCGGTGATTCAAATGTCTCCAATTGCCTTGGTATAATATCCGGCACAGAATTGCTGCCAAACGACGGCGGCACACGCTGCTTGCTGAGCGGCGTCGATGCAGCGAGCGCTGGACCTTGTACTGTTAATCCTGCTGCTCCACCTGTTAATCCTGCTGCTCCTCCTGCTCCACCTGTTAATCCCGCAGCTCCTGTTGCAAGTGCTCCTCCCGCTTTGTTATTACTTGGCTTTTGCTCTGCAATTATCGATTTATAGCTGGCAACTTTGCTGGCAACGCCGCCAACGCCGTTGCTGCGCTGCGCAGCCCGCGGACGTCGATTGGCGCTGGCTTCAAACATTTTTAGCGTTTGTTTAACCAAATCCGGGGGCGGGCGTTCCGTATCATCAATGATGGAGGTGAGGCGCTTGGGGGGTGCGGCATCGGTGCCGCTATGCAGACGCTCTCTGGCATTGTGAATTTTATCCTCAATGGTGACGGTGCCAGCTGTTGCTGAGGCAGCGGCTGCGGCAGCGGCAGCGGTGCTTATTGTATTAGTACTTGTTGTTGCCTGATAGCTAGCACGTTGCGTGTTCCAAGGTGACTTCTCGCAGAGCAGCGCTTCAACAGAGCGCGCACGCTTCATCACCTCGTTGCCGCGCTTAAAATGACGCGAACGTGTACCGTTAACTGCTGCCTGCTGCGACGACGGCGATTGCAATTGTTGCTGCTGCTCCAGCTGCGTCTGCTTCTGTCGCAGCTGCTGCTGTTGTACAACACTGACACTTTTAATATAACCACTTGCAATCGCTGTTGGCTTTACACCCAAAATTGGCGGCGGCGCTGCGCTGCTGCTGCGTTGCGCAGCATTGTTGCTGACAGCGACGCCACTGCCACCGCCACCGCCGACGACTGCAACAGCTGCTGTGGGTGTTGTGACAACATTGTTCAATTCCTCTTCGTCCTCATCGTTGCGATCGAGCAGCGTATTGAGACTGGTGGAACGTTGCAGTCGCTGTTGCTGGCTCTGCTGACGCGTTTCGCAGCGCAGCGCGAGACTGAGGTAGCGACAGCGCAGCTTGGATACAATGCCGGGTCCATAGCTTAAATCCTCGCTGTGATCCGCATGCAAGGCAGCGACGCCGACGCCAACGTCGACGGCAACATCGACGTCTGTTGTTTCAGCATTCTGCTTCACATTATGATGATGATTGAGGTGATGATGATGATGATGATGACGTTGTTGGCCATTTTGTGTTGTTGTCTTTTTCATTTCTTGCATGGCGACCATTGTAGTTTTTACCGCTACTTTTGTGGGCGACGCGGCCGTTTGGCGTTCCAATTGTTGTTGTTGATTTTGTATAAATTTGTTGCTCTGCAATTTATCAGATATTTTCGATTTACAACTTTTATTATCAATATTTGTTGTTGTTGTTGCTGCTGTAATTGGCGTAATATTATTGTTGAAATTTATTGGCGTTGAGTTGATCGTTGCCGATGTTGCTGCTTCAGCACCAACGCTCTGGCCAAGTTTGCATTTCGTTTGCAACTGATTTGCTGACGACGACGATGTCGCCGTTTGTTTCACATTTGCTCCGCTGCCGCCGTCGCTGCTACCAATACCACTCTCAGTGGTGGTGGTGTTGTTGTTGTTGGTGCTGTTGCTGCCAAGCGCTGTTAATGCTCCAGTTGTCGCTGTGCCAGTTTCAACTTCACCACTTGCGCGAGAGCGTTTACGATTATGGCTGCTATTCAACATGCTATTATTCACCTCAACGTCACGCTCTCCGAACTCAGCGCTCTCTCGCTCTCTGGTATCCAAATTAAGAATCTCTAGCTCCTTGCCAGTTGATTGACTTCTTGTATTAAATAAACTTGATCGCTGCTTTGGTATTGGTGCTGCTGCCGACGTTTCTGTTGAAAAGGCCGTGGTGAAGTCTTTGCCTTGTTGTTGGTTTTGTTGTTGTGTACTTTGGGCTGATGCTGATGCTGATGATGCTGGAATCGTATGATGACCTCCAGCTCCAATAGAACATTTCTCAGACTTTTCCTCTGTTGTTGTACAAGTCTTTAAAGTAGTTGTTGTTTGGCTTACATTTCGTTTTAGTAATTGTTGTTGTTGTTGACTAGTTATTGTTGTTGCAGTTACAGTGGCGTCAGTCGCACCTGAGTCTGCAAAAGAGAAGTTGCAAAAAAACGAGAAACACGAAAAAAAGGCACCAAAACTATGTGAATTGTTCAACTGTCAATAACGAAATATTTAGTCAATAACAAAATACGAGAGTAATAATAGACATGCCTCTAAACACAGTCGACTAATTATCAATTGATAAAGTTTCATTTTGATAAGAAAGTCAAAGCGACAAAAACAGACAAGTTTTTTTTTTTGTTTTTTTTTTTGTGTGTGTGTGTGTGTGTGTGTGTTTCATGTAATCGATAGTCGATATCATAACGGTAATGTGCGTATTGGGCTGACAGGTGAAATAACAGTAAACGAAACAGCTGCCGATAATTATTTTTATTTTTTCTTATTGCTTACATTAACGTGGCTAATTAAACAGCAGCTGCATTCGCAACTTATTCAGCTCAGCTCATATGCGATTTCATGAATCGATATCGATACCCCACACGCACACACACTAACACACACACACACACTAACACACAGATATACTTCAGGTGTATTGCCTTGTTGATTAATGAAGCGATCTTTGTTTTGTTTTGTTTTGATTTCTTTTTTCTTTCACAAAGATTGATCTCGCTGTGAAAAGTCTATATAAACTGGTTCGAAAGGGAGAATGTTTACAAATATTTGTGAGCTGGTTTTAGACCGAGAATGTATGAAATACCTGTGAACCGGTTCAAAAGCGATCGTTACTTACGCTTGGACAAGTGTTGGAATATGGTTTCAAAACCGATTAGGTTTAATCAGGAAATGATATTTGATATACAAACGTTCTACTTATTTTGCGTTAAAATTAACTAAAGGCATTTTTTTCAAAATTCAAAGCACATTAAACATGGTCAGAGATATGTTTTCGAAATAATTTGCTGCTAAAATTTGAAGAGTAGATTGATTGAATTACTTAAGTTATATATTGCATTGAAAGGGAGCTATATAGAATCTTAGTGAACCAAATCGAAAAAGGTTTGCAGCTAATAAAAGTACAGCTTATATTCTGCAGCCCTGTAAACCGTTTCCAAGGCATTTGCAGCTAATAACTCGGAAAGTAAAGCTTATATTCAGCTTAAATTTGGTATGCAGACTGATGAAATGATATTGGATGAGTTTAAAAGACTAGTGTCTCAGGAACTAGTTGCATAAGCGAAATAGGCTCACCTGCAGGTTCTGTGAAAGCCATGCAACTGCTGCCATCAGCTGTGGACGTTGGTGAGCTGGCGGCGGCATTTGTACGTGCCACATTTGTCTTGCGTCGCTGTATCAAATCCTTCTTCCACTGCGGCATGTCCGGCAGGAATCCAGCGCCGCTGCCCACTGGTGTCGTTACCGGTGACATGACCGTCTCAGCTGCTCCTGCTCCTGCACCTGATCCGGCATCCGCAGTTAAATGCAACGACGGTCGCTTCTGCTGCTGTTGCTCCAGTGAAGACATTTTTGGCTAACGACGTTAACGCTGCAAGTTGCATTTTGTGTGTTTAGTGCATGTCAAACAACTCTCTGGTCCATTTCCACTCCAAATATAAACCCAAAAATAAGGCACGTCTTGACCCAAACGCACAACCGATGAGACTGAAGCGTTGCTTTGGCTTGCACCGCCGACAACGCCAGACAAAGGGTGCCACGTTACGGGCCTAGACGAAGCATTACCTCAATTGCCCATTAACTTTCCATCTCGCTAGTTTTTGGCATACATTTTAAATGTAAATTTTTTTTAGTTTTATCGCCTACATAATTTAGATGATTTCTCTCTTAAAATTGTTCTTTAGCAAATTTTGCTTATATTAGAGATATTTTAAAAAAAAAAATTCAAAAAACCAATCAATTATTTTTCTTAACCCTTTAACCAGTGTAAAAAATTATAATTATTTTTTTTATTTGAAAATTATAATATTGTTCTTATATTCAATAAAAAATTACTTTTATTCAACTTTTTATATTATGATTTTTTAAGAAAAATTTAAATCATTTGTAAACATTATTTTATTTATTTTTTCATAAATGTTTTATTTAGAAATATGTGTTGTAAAAAAAAACTGAACTAGAATTTAATTATTTTAATGATTTCTAAAATATTTCTACTTTTGTTATATTTAGTATTTTTTTAAGATCAACCAATTCAAGGTCATTAATTAATTTAATAAAAACAATTATATTCTGTTCCAGTATTTCATTTTTTTCATACATTAACATTAATAAATTTACACATTCAATTCATAATTTTTTGATTACAATTGAAAAGTAAAAGCTAAAAGCTAATTCATTTTTCAAATTTAAAATAAAAGTGTATTCTGTTCTTTGCATTTCATCTTTTTATTCTGATTGTAGAGCATACACAAGTCGACTTTACGGTGCTTGTTCTTTATCTTTCATTTTTGTTAATTGGATTAACTGTTGTTGTTGTTTGTTGTTGCTGTTTTCTTTTTCAATAAAAACCACCTCAATATTTGCACATTGTGCTTAAAAAGGGAAGCAGAAGCAGAAACAGAAGAATGTGCTAAATATGAAGACATGTAAAAAAGCAAGTGAATTACTTTTCATTTCATTTCGTTTATTCGTTTTGTTTTTGACGCTTTTTCGCACTATCAGTTAATGATCGAGGATGCAGCAATTCAAAAGTGGGAGCGAGATGCCGATACACAGAGAGAGAGTGTCAAATTGAGAGCTCAGCTTAAATCATAGTTTTAATACTGCGTGCCTATTTGTGTTGTGTATGTGTGTGTGTGTGTGTGTGTGTGTGTGTGTGTAAATGTATCTCTGTGCGGGCATGCAGGGTTGCTGAGCGTAGAGGAGAAAGGGCTGCAAATTGCAGACGAAGCATAAAATAAACAAGCGGCGACGCTGCGCCGCTGCTGCTGCTGCGCTGTGCACATTATCGA
Source organism: Drosophila rellima (assembly GCA_035043635.1). Classification (NCBI taxonomy): domain Eukaryota; kingdom Metazoa; phylum Arthropoda; class Insecta; order Diptera; family Drosophilidae; genus Drosophila; species Drosophila rellima. Next base: position 4,734,204 of record JAWNMV010000302.1, on the reverse strand, counting down.
TTTTTACAAGCTGCAAGAACTTTTGAGCTACACAACACATATAAAAAAAGAAAAATACACACACACAATGGTTAATAAATATGCAAATGTATGAAAAAGCACCCAAGTCTGACAAAGTTGGGAAAGTGTGTAAAACAAAAACCGCAAGCTAATGTTTTTGTTGCAGGGGAGGAGGAAATGCTAAATAACTGGCAGCCCATTTTCTTCATCTTTTTCTTTTTGGGTGGCAATTGGACTAAGTGTGACTTTAGCGTCCCAAGGCATTAAGAATCCTTTATCAAGAGCCGGGAGTGTCTTCTGTTTATATACACACACACGCACACATACCACAAACTGGCAAAAACATAAACATTTTGTTTGCATGTCAAGCTTCTTACTTTTGGGTTTAATTCAAGCGATAGGATTTAGCTTGTATTTTTGCACATTAGTCTTATAGTTGTCTGCATTGAATTTATTAATACAATAAGTCTGTCGAAAATTTGTATTTATATACGCGCACTTTCTTTGCACTGCACTCTGTATTAGAGTTGTGTCGTTTCGTTCTGAAAAAGTTCAAATGAACGGGTCATTAAGATGAACGATTGAACTTATTCAGCAAATTGAACTAAAAATCCCAACTCTACTCTGTATATACTAGAATGGTATTTAATTTACAGGTGGAGAAACATCGATGTTTGCAAAACATCGGAACCATCAGAGATTGGTAAGCCACGAATATTTAAGAAATAAAAATAATAAACAATCCCGATTTTCGTTCGAATTTTGTGGAATCTGGAATGTTTGTTTTAGAATTAATTGTAGTACTTCAACTAATTCAAATAATTCCCAATATCTTTTTGAATCCTTCAAAATTATTTTCTTTGTTTAAATTGTGCGCCATGGATATTTTTTACTCCGCTCGGTTAGCAGATTGTGGCGGTCGGGCGATGTGCTACCGATTGTTTTTAGCCAATTGTTAGTTTGGATTTTTAAATTAATTTACTGATTGCATTTGTTCATTTGTGCCATTTTCCGAACAGATAAATTTTTCAAAATAATAATTTAATTTTCATTCAATACGTGATCGTTGACAATTTGCTTTACTTAGCAATTTATTTATACAAAGACTAATATATAATATTATTTTAATTTTAAAAAATTTAAGAAATTTTAACTTTAAAATGGATTTAAAAATATGCATAAATTTAGCAGCGCGCGCTTTCTTTTTACATTGGCTGGTTTTTATCGGCATGTTAGCTTAAATTGGTAAATGCTATCGATATGCAGAGCTGTCAATAATTGTTCCAGCCCTGAACAGAGCCTGCATTTATTGCATTTGTCTGTTTTGGTGTGATTTGTTTTCAATTGAAATCGTGTCCGTCATGAGCATCAATTGGATTAAAATAACCGAACGGTAAGTGAAAATTCTATTTAAAACTGTTACTCACATACTGAAGTCTTTTCGACTTGTCATTTTAAGTGCACGCGAAGGCATCAAAATTATCAATGCTTTGCCCTATGAGACATTTACCACAGTTTTGCTCTACGTGCATCGCCAGATGAGCCCGACGAGTACTGCAACGGGTGGCGGAGTAGGTGGGGGTAGCTGTGGTGGTGGAGGATTATCAGGTGGATTATCGGGCGGCATTGCGACGACAACGGTGGGCACTAGCGTCACAACAACTGAGAGAACCAGAACCGGAACCAGCACGGAGACAAGTCAGACGAGCAGTGAACCGGAATATACGCTGGAGGAGTTGGAGCGTTTGGTGGGCGTGCCACGAGCCGATTTCTTGCTGTTGATCAAAACATTCTCATACATCTTGCGACGCATCTCGACGTTCATCATTAAACCGAGTCATTTGCAGCGAGAATTGCGCGAGAAACTTCAACTACAGGATGAGGCCAAAATCGATGCCATTTTGCGGCTGTGGGTGCGACAAACGACGCCCATGATGAACAATTTGGCCAGCGTGCGTTATGAATCGAATGTCATTGAGGATATGGCCTGGAAATTAAATGTTGAGATCGCCTCGCACTGTCAGCAGCGTGAAAAGACCGCGTTGGCGGTGCTACAGCTAAAAACTGGAGCTGGCGAGGATATTAACTTTGAGATGACACAGTCGGAGCTGCTGCAGCTGTTTAATCAATTCGAGCACATACAATCGGAGCTGGATGCAACGCTGGCCAACATGAAAGGCAACAACGAGAAGCTCGCCAATTAGATTTATAACTTGCTTTAATTTACTCATTTCTGTTGTGCGTAATTGTTAGTGCAAGCTGTTTGTAAGATATTTATATTTAATTGTTATAAACAAATCCTTTTTTTGAAGCCATAGTTCGCATTTCCAAATACTTAAATGAGGTGCCGCTTAAATTAGTATTCAAGATATCGATATATTCCATTAACAGCGATAACCGTTTGTGGAGGTCGGCAAAAGGTTGGATCAATGTTAAGCTGCTAACGATAGCAGTCGCTGAAGTTCGAAATGATTTAAGAAAATAACGGTAACGGCAATTGAATACATTTTGTTGACATCTGCGTTTTTAATATGCAATTTTCATTTTTCTTTCATAATTCTACTGATAAACATTACAAATAATTATTACAATGATATAGATGTGTGTATTTGTTTTATAAGTATATATGTATGTATTTTTATATGCATTTGTATTCCATTCATATATAGTTTGTTCGTATATTTTTATATATGTGTGAATATATATTTGTTTGTTCAAGTCAAGCATATGTACGTGTATGCGTTTTCTACTAGACGATTTGCAGACTTGTTAGTTACCTTTTGCATATGTATATACTGGGTATGTATGTAAGTGTGTGAATGTGTAAGTATTTCTATGTAATTATGGTTAGGAAAGTTGTCTTTATGTGGGTGGGAGGGGGTTGGCGTCGCGGATTTGTTTCGTTGTATTGCTTCCGTTAACTAAATCTAAAAGCATTCTATTGCACATCTCACAAATTGCTGGCAAATTAATTTGACTACATTTTCTCTATTGTTCAACTGTTAATTGTTTACAGTTCGTTTACTTTGTTCTTTCTACTGTTATACTCTATATCTGTGTGTGTGTGGGAGTGTTTGTGTATTGTTTTATTTTGGCACCTGCTCAATCTTAATCAGCACTTATTTTATTCAAATATTTATGTTTATTTTTTTACTTTTATTTATTAAAAATTATTATTGTTATTGTTGTAATGTAAATGATTATCGCCTTACAAAATGCGTTGGTCATTGTTGTTGTTGTGCTGTTGTTGTTGTCGGTGTAAAGTTATGTTAAGTTGTGTTGTTCTGTTATGTGAGTTCTGTTAACAGTTAACAGCGCCTTGAGCATTAACAGTTCTGTGCGCTGCTAATCATATCGTAACGTATTTTTGAATAAAAAATCAAAATCGCAACTGAAGATAAAACACAAAATCATAAGTTTTTTTTAAATAAAATTATATTAATTATTTAGAAACAATATTAAAGAAGCACATACATACACAAAATTACACACATATACAAAGATTCTGTTTATATAGATATATAGATATATATGTATATATAGTAAATAGATATATAGATATATATTTAAAAAAAACGGGAGGAAATCGACTAAAAATTAAATGGTTTCTTGTTAAAACTATGTAACTGAATTATTGCATTTCTTACATACATTTTACGTATGTATATGTACATAGGTATGTATTTATGTATATATAATATATAGATTTATGATCTCAAGCATTATTACTCTTTAGTTATTTTTACGCCCCAATATCGGGCATATATATACCCTATATGTACATACATAAGGTATATAGTATATGTATATAAAAAAATCATTTAGCGCTCATTTTTTCCTTCTCGTCTTCTTTCAGTTTTTAACTAACATTTAGTGTACAAAAATTGGAAGATACATACGAATATATATATATATATATAGTATATTGCGTATATATGTATATGTATATATATATAATTATATAACATTACAAAAAATTGTGGCTAGCAATAAAAATATGTTTAGATTGACAATCAGTTATCGGTAATATCGGTAGTATCAGTATTATAGCAGCGATTACAAATTACAATACAAATATTACAAATACAAATACAGGATTGGAACTTTAGTAGATATTCTAATTTTATACGATTTACACCCGTGCAGAGGATATTACAATTATCATCATTAGCAAGACCTTGTCGATCCCATAGATACATGTTATATTTTCCTGATTATTCTTGGCAAATTTTCTTATTTTCAAAAGAATCTTGATCAAATCGCAGTTACAACTCGACTATCATATGCTGGCCAAGTTTTATTTAAATTTGACTATTATAACACTTAGCTGCCATAAGAACAATCGGTCGAAAAATGAGATTTTTTTTTTGTTTTTGAAATATTTGTATTTTTAAAGATATTTCAATCAAACTCAAGAATTCTATAGCTGGTCCTACAATTTTCGTATAGCTGCCATAAGATAGATTTATCGGAATATAGTTTTTCGTTTGATAACTGGAGATATTTCGATACAGCTATATGTATAAATGAAATCCTCTGCAAAAGTTGATAAACTTCGGAATGCCGAAGATTCTTCGTGTTTGATGATATTTTTTTTTTTTATTTTTGTGTGTGTATTTTTTTTAGAAATACTTGACGTATATAAGTAAGTATATATGTATAGCAATTGAATTACTGCGCATCCAATCCATTCGAGAGTTGCGTATAGTACGATATACGATATACGTAAATTAGTATATACGATAAACAATATACTATATATGATGTATCAATGTATAATATCAAGCGTTGCTTTTCGAGTTTACTTAAGTAAATTGAATTGTGTGTCGACTTTGCCACATGGTTGATTCATCTTCTTAGCGGGGGGTGGGGGGGGGGGGATTTCACAAATTGCTGGGCTGAATTTCTATTTAGTTGAATGACCTTGGGGCCTTACATGCCCGATTCCGCGATGCCCTCGTCATCTGCAAGTAGTTGACTCTATTAATAAAATTGTTCGAATTGTTTACAAGTCTATTATAAACATGCAACAACACTATTAAGTATAACTTAAAAAACTATAATAAATAAAGAAGCTGCAACAAGTGGCATGAAAGAGAGAGAGCGAGCGCGCGCGCGAGAGAGAGAGAAAGTATGAAGCGTGAATTGTTCATTGAATCTTTACAAAGCCTGTGAATTTGATATTTAATAAAACAATCATATCTTTTTTTTATAGATTTTTTTAAAACTAATGTAAATGTATTTGTTTTTCTAATACCCGTTTGATTTTATTTGTGAGTATATTATTTAAGCTTGATTTTTAAACCGTTGAAAAAAAGTTATAATACAATTTTAGGGCATTCAAAAGTTGTGAATCATTTTATATATTTTTTTGATATTTGGTATTTATTGTATGTGCATTGAATATTTTAAAAATTGAGAATAAAAGTAATTTTTTGAGTTTTATTACACAAATGAAATGCAATTTATCAAAAAATACCAAATAAAAAGACTAAAAAATAGTATTTAGTATTTATAAATGAAATGAATAAAAATGATCTATGATCTTCAATTCAAATTGAATTAATTTGAATTAATATTTCACAAATTTTGTATTTAGATAAAAAATGAAATATTTCGTAAATTCGATGTGAAAAAAGGAACAAATATTGCATTTTTGATGAATAAAATGATTTGATTTAAATCGAAGCGGTTTTCGATGGCTCTCTAAGGACTTTCTGAACAATCCGCGAGGATGGAAAGTTGTACGAACCCATGAACGGATTGGCATAAATAACGCCGCCGCCGTTGCCGCCGCCGCCGCCGACGTTGCCAGCTGGATCGGCAGGTGGAGCACCAGCTGGAACAGCACCATTAACCACTCCAACACCAGTGAGAGAACTATTATTACCAGCACCAAGAATTAAAGCAGATGATGTGGCAGCGACTGTCTGTGAAGTGACTGTAGATTTGCCGAGTTTAGTTTGATGATGTTGATGTTGATGATGTTGATGCTGTTGATAATGATGATGCTGATTATCGCCATCTCCGATCAGTGTGGCAATATCATCATCCCTCGTATTGCAGCTGCTGCCCAACAATTGATCGTAGCAACTGACATCGGTGCTAATCACATCGACCTCGATGTCATCGTCATCCTTTTCGAGACTGTTGCGATTGCTGCCGCCGAGCGAGCTGTGCAGGGCATGGGAATCCTCATAGCTGCCACCGCCGCTGTCATCGTTGGCATTGTTCGATTTGGCATCGATGTGCGTCTCGAACTCGTCGTGCATATAGAGCTCCACATCTTCCTCGATCATCTCCTCCTCCTCCTCCTCCTCCTCGAGCTCCTCTTCCAGCTCCTCACCGACCTCAACGCCCAGCTCGACTTCGAGCAGGGAGCGTCTTCGAAAGACTTCATCATCGACAGTCTCCGATTGCTGTTGTTGTTGTGGCAATATCATGACATCTTCTTCGGCAAAACTGAGTCGAACATTGGCGCGACTCGCACGTGTTGAATTTCCATTAGCATTACCATTTCCACTGCCATTTGTTATCAACTCATGACTGAGACTATTTTTAATATCGCACGACGAGGCGCTGAATGTGATCAACTGTGATTTGCGTCTATGCTGCAAGGTGGCATAACCATTGGCCACTGGCAGGGATGTGGTCATCGCATTGCTGCCGCCCATTGGGCCCAGATCATTGGTCATCACATCGATCATATCGATGTTGTTGCCTTTGTCCTTGCAGATCATCGAGCTGGGCTTGTTGTCAACCAGAACGATAACCACCGAATTGTTGTTATCACTCTGATTGACAACCGAATGTCATCTGTCCGCTGGCTCCGAGTTTCCCCCGATTCCCGCGCCGGCCCCAAACGAACTCATCGAATTGGAGGCCAGGCCGAGGCCATTTGTGGCACCACTTGGACCACTTGGACCACTTGCTCCAAAACTGGCCACATGGGCACTGAAACTGCTCGTTAGCGGCTGCTGATCATCATGAATAATTGCCGCATTCTCATCGTCGATGGCCTCCGCTTCGTCCTGCTGCAACAGATGGTGATCCTCAATGGTGGCAATGATGGCGCCTTCTTCGCCTTCTTTCCACAGTGTGTGTGTGCATAATGTGTGTGTGCGATGTGTGTGTGTGTGCGATGTGTGTGTGTGCGTGTGTGTATATGTGAGTTAGAAGAAAAGTTTTGGTTTTTTTTGGCAACATTTTTGTTAGTTAAAATTGGAAAACCCATCACCGAATTGTTTGAAAATTTATTTCTAGGTTTAGGGACTTGGAATTAGTTGCAATTAAATTTTGTTTTTTTTTTTTGCTTTGCAAACAAGGCAAACAAGGCCCAGCACCAGGCAACAATTTTGATTGTGTCGAGAGAGAGAGAGATTTGGAAAGGAGGGGAAGACAGTGGGAGAAGGGTTACCCTATCTATGTACTTAGACATAAACATACCTTCAAAGCCCTCATTGTCGTCCATCACACGGGCGGGACCCACAATATTCTCCTTGCCCTCCAGCACCGCCAACAGGCACTGATGTATGCAAATGTATTGCTGCTCCGTTTGCACCATCCAAACGCGCTCTAGATGCCACAAAAAATAATTCACAAATTAGTGCTAATCCATTGAGCAAGCATATATACTAAATATAATTATACGGATAGAGCTATGTAAAAAAAACATAAGAAAAACAAAACATTGATTTTATGCCAATGGACCATTATCATAGAGAAAAATGTAAAAAAATTCAGGGACCATTATCATTATGAGTTTAACTAAAATAATTACAAAGTAATGATTATTTCAATATTTTTAAAGCATTTTCAGCAATGATAAATAAATATTATTGTTTTCGCTCAAAAACCTTTAAAATAACAGAGAGAGCATTTGCTGCTCCCAGAGCCACTGCGTGCCCACCGCTGATTTAAAAGAGAACTCGATGGGACTACAAACCTTTGCGCATGGCATAGACAATGCCAAAGATGTCCACATAGTCGGACGTATTGATCTGCTGCAGAATGCGATCCAAGGTGATGAAGGTGCCCGATCTGCCGACGCCAGCGCTGCAGTGCACCAAAATTGGACGCTGCTCGGCCCCGATGCGATCTCGGAAGGCGCGCACGAATCTCACCAGCGTCTGCGGCGGATTCGGTACACCAAAGTCCGGCCAGGTGATGAAGTGAAAGTGACGCAAAATGCGCTGCTCACTGCCCTAAAAGTCGCAAGTCAAAGAGAACCAAAAAGAGATTTAATACGGGAGGCAGATAAGATTAGACGAGAGATCAAGCGGAACAAAATGAGGAGATCTTTGAATTCGATTTTCGGGAAAAATCGACATCATTTTCAGAATTAGGCATAACATTTAAAATGTTTAAAAAAGTTAAGTGTCCGCCTTAAAAATTAATATTTTGAGTCACAAATGTATTTTAACGCAATGAATTAAATTTCAGTACCAATGAATTTTGAATTTATAGGTCAAATCATGATCAAAACGTTATTTCGCTTGGTAAACAACGGTTCTGTTCGTATTTTCGAAAAACAAATTAAAAGTATTTCGAATGCTGAATAAATCTAGAGGCCAAGTCATAATCAAAATGATACTTTGAAAATCTGTTCAGTTTTGGCAGAGTTAAGAAAGTTTGGAGTTATTGAAGTAGGTCTAATTTTCGATTAGCAACTTTGCCAGTCAAAAATTTATATATTTACAACAATGTTTTATTTTAAATTTATTTTTTTGGAAAAACTCGATATATCGACAGATCGATTAATTTTTTTCCGATTTTTTATATATTAATCAAATCGATTGACTGTTTGGATTGACATCACATAAAAATTAAGTGGTCTCAGTGGAATAAAAAGAAAGTACAGTTGGCGCCAAAGAGCGGCTAGCGATTGTCAGAGGGAAAGCATGGCCCGATATCCGATATCCGATAACCGATTTCCGATAACCGATTTCCGATAACCGATTTCTTTTGACTTACCCGACACAACATGAACTCGGTCATCACCCAGTCGGCGTAGTGACTATCGTTGAGTATTTGCACCTTGATGTCGCCGTAAAAGACCGGCACCGTATCGTTTGGCCAATATTGATCGCACTTTTCGCGTCCCTTCTCGAAGCAGCGGGTCAGCATGACAATGGCACGTGAGTTGCTCTCCCAGCACATGCGCCAGAAGTCGTCCCTGGTGGAGTGAAGGGGTCCCTGGGTCACAATGAACTCACGGGGCGAATTGTGACCGGGCACATAATTGGCATTCACATAATCGGAGCCCTCATCGTCATCGACCGGTTGCAGTTTGAAGCGCGAGTGATCGTAGGGTAGAATGTTGGTGAATCGATTCTTTGGACGATTACAGGGCAGATCGGCGAATGTGCAGGGCTGATCGCGACCCACGTGCTTCAGTTCCTCGAATTCCTCGCTGAAACGGAAATCCGAATCGGCGGACATCAGGCGATAGTGCTCCGCAAAGTTCTTGATCAATATCGGGCGATTCTGTTCGATTACACTGTCCGGCAGGGACATGTTGTCATTGGCCCGCGAGTCCTTGGTCGTCTTCCGGCAATTGTTGCGACGCCGTTTGTAGAACATCAGCGTGACCAGCAGCACCAAAATAATCGTCAGTGGCACCGTTATAGCCACGATCAGCGACGTATTGTCCTGATCTGTGAGGGCACAAGGCGTTAAGGTTAACAATTTGTTGACAATTTGTAGAGATTGGGGATACCTCATACAAATTACCCAAACATTTTTGTAAGAAAGTATATTGAAAGTATATTTAAAAAAATACTAAGAAAATACTAAGTTGGGAAAACAGGAATTTTTTGAATTGCGAAATTCATCCTTCCCAATTCCATAAGTTTTTCCTTGTTTTCATTTTATAATCTCCTTATTCCAAGTTTTCCTCATTTTAATTTCTTCTTTGTATTATTTATTTAGATTAAACAATTTTAAATTTGAAAAATTACGTTTTTTTTTTTAAAGTTTTGGAATTCCAAATTACATTTTCCTACTTTTGTTAATTTTTATAAATTTGTTTTCTGGTTTTGAAAGTAGGGAATCAAAATAATAAAATAAAATAATTCAAGAGGTTGGTTTTTTTTCTTTTTCCCAATTTTTAAACTAAGTGCTTCCCAGTTACGTTTTCGGTAGTTTAAATTTACAAAATTTAATAATTCCTAGCAGTATTTATCGCTATTCATGTAATGTATATCGTATTGGAATAAAAGCAAAGTTAGTTCCACAAAGTTTTGAGGAAACAGCGTCTTACCAGGTGAACTCAGCAGTTCTACAAAACACGATTATAGAACAGGCAAGACATAAATTGGTATTACGAGAAGTGGGTTAAACAGATGACGGATTTCAAGAAAAGAGCGCTAAGAAACTCACCCGTCTGAATGGGAAAACTGTAGGCGGTATCCGTGAACTTGTCGGGTCCGGTAAAAGCGCGGACCTTAACGCGATACGTAGTGCCCGATTTCAAGGGTCCATTGCAATAGCCGATCTTGTGATTATCACAGTTCTCGGTGCCGATGGTAAAGTCCTCGACCGATCGATTCTCGAACGGATAATACGGATCGATGACCTGGTAGGGCAACCAAGTGTTGTACGATTGCACATCCAGCCAGCTGGGCATTTCCAAGCCCGAGGCATTCTTCGCATCGTCCTCGGCCACAATGATCGTGTACATGCGCACCTGTCCATTCTGATCGGAGAAATAGTTCTTTCGGAACCGGATTTGAATGGTCGACGAGCTGCGATAGACTTCGGTGGGCACCACTTGAGTCGCTGGTCGTGGCGGTGCCAAAATCGGCATTGTTTGTTTATACTCTCGCTCCGGGCCGTAACCAATGGCGGTCTTGGCTTGGATCTTAAACACATACGTCTCGCCGGGCTTTAGGTTCTTGATAACGCCAAAGGATTCCTCGGAGTCAAAGTCCTGCATGCCCGCATCCGTCAGATTATTGATATTGGTATACGCAATCGAGAACTGCCGGATGACGCCATTCGCCTCGCTCGATGGCAACGACCACTCGAAATTGATCTCACTCGGCTGCACGTCCATCGGATGAAAGCGTTCAACACGGCCCGGTACCGCCTCATTGGTCGTGAAGCTGGCCGAGAGTGGAGCACTGCTTCGTAATACCGATGACTCGGTGCCCGATCGTACGACGACGGTGAATGTATAATTCCGATGGGGTCGCAGCTCGTTGATCGTTATCTCGTTGCGGGTCGTCATGTTTTGGGCCAGCAAATTGTCGGCCGTCAGATAGGCGATATCAAAGTCATTATATTCGCCCTTGGGCAAATCCCAGCGCAACGAGATTTCCGTATCGGTGATATTTGTCGCATGCAATTGTGTGATCGGCTCCGGATATAAACGATCCTGTCGCTGGATCGGCAAACTGGCAACTCCGCCACTCACCGTCCACACGGTGATGTTGTACAGACGGCCCGGCACCAATCCCGTAAATGTCACCTTACGATCTGTATCATTGGCCAACTTCTCCTTGTCCTTGATCTCGGCATCGCCCAGCGAGAAGCGATAGATATCGAATTTCGATGACGATTGCGGTGTCGGTGTATAGCTCAATGTGATCGTATCCCGCTCATCCTCCTTCTCCCCATTCGCCACCACAACGTCCGACTGGATCAGGGGCATTGTGCGCGGATAGAGACTCGTTATGCCCGATTGGATGCCATACGAGGTCGTCTGTATATCGAACTTGTACTGCAGACCAGGCATCAAGTCGCCAATTAGCACACGCACCGTCGACAGATCGTCGGCTGGAAGAGGGAGAAGATGAAGACAGTGAGGCAAAGGCAAAGGCAAAGGCAAAGGCAAAGGAAGAAAGTTGCGCTATTAGAAAATAACCAAATTATTCAATTGTGTTTAGCATATTAGGTATTTATACTTAGACCCCTTAGAATCGAACTGAAGTCGCCAGGCCTCGCGAGCCGGATAACGGAGAGAGCCGGAGCTGCTCCCAGAGCCACTGCGTGCCCACCGCTGGTCTGGACTACTCTTAGCTAGCTAAGAAACTTGATTGTCGAGACAGTCTTCCCTGTCTTAGTCTATATTCTATATATTTGCAACTTGCACCGACTATCCTTAAGACTTTAGATTCAATTCTCTTATATTTTTCATCTTAAACCCTTTCCTTAGTCGCTTCCCTTCCTGTCTTCTTTTTTACCTGTGATTTATTCTTTCTCTATATTCTCTATACTCTTCATATTTTACTTTATTTTTAAGTTAGACCCTGCCTTCTTAGGGTTCAGTCTGTACTCTTTCTTATATGCTCTCTATTTTCTTTACATATTCTCTTTCTAGGCTCATCTAGACTCTTCTTTCTGATACTAGACTCTTCTAACATACATTGAACCCCTTTTAGTCCCTGTAGGCTAGACTCTTCTCTCTTCCAAGTCGGTTAGACTTCATCTTCTATAAGCCTAGTTCCTTTATCCCTTTACTTCATCTATTGCCCTTACATAACCTTTTTTCTAGATTTGTCAAACCTCTTCCTTAACTTACGTGTCTCTTCGATCATAAAGTCGATCTTTCTTTGCTCTTGCTTACCCGACTTATTCTCCGAGACATAATTTCTTTATTTTCTTCAGAGAAGACCCCTCTTTTAAAAGTACGTTACTTGTCTCTCCTTCAACTTCAACCAACTTTATAGTTAACTCGATTCTTAGACTGCTTGCTTACCCGACTTGTTCTCCGAGACGTTCTTAGTTTGTACCCGACTTGGATTATCACTGGGCCACCACTTGAGAATGTAGGACTCGACACGTCCCTCCGGTTTGGGCCACTCGAGTGTAATGTTCCGCGAGTCGACCAGTTGAATGATATTGGAAACCGGATTCGGGGGCACCGTTGTGTTGACCTCCTGGGGATTTGGACTCTCGACACCGAAACTAACCGTATTCACCTGAATCGTATACTTTTCACCCTTTGTCATGTCGGTGATATCGGCCTCTGTGGATCGCACGCTGGGCAGTCGCACCCATTGCTGTTCACTATCCGTGCGATAGCGTATGGAGTACTCGGTGAATTCGCCACTCTCCGGTGGGGACCAATGCACAAGTACTGAATTGCTGCGCACCGTTTCAATGGTCATGTTCCTAGGTGGATTGGGAACTGCAAGGGTAGCAAATTATATAGAAATAACATCAGAGTTATTATTCAGAGAGTTCCAACTACTTACAGACTGCCTGGAAATAAGCATGAGGTTCACTTCTCAGCTCGTGACTAACAGCAAACACTTTGAGCTCATAGCCAGCACCAGGCTGAAGATTTTTGATAACCAGTCGCGATTCCTTCGTGATTAGAGTGCGAACCTCGCTGGTCCCGTTGCGGGAGTAGAGCACCTCGTACTGTTCCTGCTTGGAGTTAACATCACTCTTCCAGCTAATGTTGAGGCCCATGCGAATGCTCTTCAGATCCTCAATGATGGGCGACGAGGGTCGGGTCACAACAAAGATGCTCGTCTCATTCGATTCCATTTTCTTGGAAACCGCCTGAACGGATAGCGAATAATTGCGACCTGGCAGGAGGCTTTCCAAGGTGAAGCGTGTGCGATCCGTGGTTAAAGTGCTGGTATCGCCATTGAACGTCTCCAGCTCGTGGTAGCTAAATAGGAAAGTAAAAGAGATTACAGGGACTTGAGCATAGCTTGTGATAACCCTTAGATGTTGGAAGTTTACTTAGTTAACAGGGTAAGATCAGTTAGATCAGTTAGAGAGTGGGGTGAACAGGGTCAGATCAGTTAGATCAGATAGAAAGTGGGCTAAATGGGCTTGGGGGTGTTAGGGTGTCGTTAGGTGAATTCGAATTGGAGGTAACTGGTTAGTTAGATGATAGGAGTGAAGTTTACTTAGGAATCAGTGTAAATGTTTCGATCACTTAGGAAAGGGTAATCGGGATTGATCATCTAATTAAGATCGGGGGTAGCTGGGTATGTAGCTAATTCTTGGATCCCTTATGATAGAAGTCAGTGTGAATGATGGGATTAACAATAAATTATTCTTGGGGTTGACTGCTTAGATTAGCGATGGTCGAGTCTGTGCTCTATCCGACATGTTTCGGTAAGTGGCGCCAGTTAGACGCACAAGCGCTCGAGCTTAAATAGATCATTCAACTTACACAATGCGATACTCATCCTGGGTGCTGGCCGGATCTGCCTCCCAGGTGATGATCATGGTGTTGGTCTTGTCATCATTGAAGCTCCGCAAATTGCGAACGGGCAGAGGTCGCAGCGTGACATCGCCAGTTGCTGGCCAGGACGTGACCTTGCCGGACACCGTCTTCACAATCACATTGAAGGTCTTGCCCGGCTCGGCAATGTCACGGAAATCGAAATAGGCAATCGGCTCGTTGCTCCGGGCAACTGTCGATTGACGTCGCGTCGTCGCCACCGACACTTGATATTTATCGAACTCGGAAACACCCTTGGGTGCTTCCCAGAGCACCCGGAACGAATTGGATGTGATGAAGTCCTTGTCGAAGGTCACATTCAACGGTCGCAGCGGCACCGTTCGATATTGTGCCGTTGTTGGCAGCGATATCTCGTCCTCGGACATTGTTTGCACCGATATATTGTAGGCACGGCCCGGCACAAGACCCTTGAATGCCGCCTGCGCCGGACCCGGCGGTTCGCCCTCCTTCTCCACATAGAGCACACTGTCGTTGGCATCGGGTGGCTCGATGGACACCTTGTAATGGGTGTAAATACCCGCCGGATACGGCGGTTGCCACAGCACCAACAACGTTGTCTCATTCCGGAACCACACTATGAATTTGCCAGGCGTGTTGGGCTCTGTTTTCCATCACAATCATCATCATCAACATCAACATCATCATCATCATCATCGTCATGGGAAGGAAACAAATAATACAACTTTATTATTTTAGCTTAAATTTGAATCAAATATGGGAAATATGAAATTATATACAATTTATATAAATATATAAATGATTTGAATTAAGTTGTTCAATATTCAGTTTCATGCAGTTCCTTAAATGGTGTTAAAAAATCGCTTTAAGGGCAAATGAAAAAGTTTTGATTAGTTGAGCATTTAAGTTGAAATAACAAAGTTAACTTAGGTAATTTAGAGCTTCTTTAAGGTCTCTTTAAAGCCTTTTTATGTGTTAATTGTTAAAGTTTCTTTACATTCCATTGTCAGTTCCTTAAAGTTCAGTCTTCTCTTCAGGTTCTTCTCCCTAGACGTTCATCAGTTGATTCCTTAATCTATAATCTATAAATCTATAAATTGAAATTCTAATACTTTCCTTGAATTTCGACATAGGCTTCATATCAATTGATAGAATTGTAGATCGATATACATTCGTAGAATCTATTATATATATGATTTATAATTTATATCTAAGCATAAAAGGACTTTTTCTTGTATTTCCTCTCAATTTCTTAAATGTTGTTTTAGATTATCCTTGGAATTTCTTATTTTCGTCTTTTTGCTTTCCTGCTTCTCAACTTTACTCTCTCTGTCTGCGTACACTCAACCGCAGCCAGCTTAATGTCAGCATTAAATATGCAGAGTGTTGCCAGATTTCAAATTTGTTGCTTTTGTCTTAATGTTTCTCAACTTTTCCTCTTGCTGCCTTCGTACATTCTACCACAGCCAACTTAATGCCAGCTTTAAATATGCAGAGTGCTGCCAGATTTCGAAATTAAATAGAGAGAATTGCAACAGCGGCAACTCTCGTGTGCAATAAGGATTTAAGTGGATAGAAGGATATTTGTGTGTGTAATCGGACTTTGTTGTGGCTGCAAATGCAAATAGCGTGCACAATGTGGATTGAGGTTGAGGTTAAGGGTGACGGGAACTCAAGCGGAGATGGGGCAAAGTGCAAGAGGTCTTTTTTGTGGAATTTTTGGCCTGCTAAAATGAATTTGGCCCGTTGCCAGCGGTCAAGTTGGCTTGGGGCGCTAGGTCAGGGTTGTAACCCCCAAAATGGGGGTGGGAAACGAGGCTGTTAGTAATTTCAAACGAAAAAAAAGGAATCACAAAAAAAAAACAACATAATATTTTGTGGCATGCAACGCAATTGTAGATGATATCAAACTGAAAACTTCGTGGTATTACATTACCTCTCAAAATTTTAATATCCAGCAATTCTTTATGCCGCGTCCTTCGACCTTTGTTTATTTTTTGTGGTATTGTTTTAATATAATTTTTGTATTTTTTTTTTTAGTGACAATTACAAGAGATGCACAAGAAATTAGGTGGGTAAAGAACAGAGAATGATATTGTTGTGGTTTTTATTAGTTACAAGTACCGCCACCAGTCGAGTAAAAAGCGGGAATATCCATTCCAAGTTAGGGTTGGGAAAAAACTCACTTGTGGTAAAGTTGCGACTCGTATAAGCCACAGACTCCTTGCCATCGTAAATGGTATAGGCCTGCACCTGATATGTGGCGCCCGGCGTCAGTTCCTTCACACTGTGCTGGAATGTATTATCGTTGACCTGAAAGGTGCGATTATAGCTGCTCGATGCCTCCGATAGGCCCAGCACCTTGATCTTGAATGCCGTATAGCTGCCTTGAGTGGGCGGTGACCATAAAATTATTGCATTTTTACCGCTGCGCACCTGCACGGATAAATTCGAAGGTGGATCGGGTGCTGCAAAAAAAAAAATATATATATATTTATTTAGTACTTTAAAAAAAAATTGAAAAATATTAAATTGCATCGGCCGGGAATCGAACCCGGGCCGCCCGCGTGGCAGGCGAGCATTCTACCACTGAACCACCGATGCTTGTTGAGGATTGGCGCGCTAACAGCACTTACGTTAAGCTCACTCTCTCTCTCTCTCTCTTTGAGTTTCTCTCTCCCAACGACGCTCTCGCGTCTGAGTCTATTTATAACTACGCGACATAGTTGAAAGCTTGTTTCTCTCTCTTTGTCTCTTTCTCACTGCTGCTGCTGCTGCGCAACTGGTTTTTTGTTTGTTTTGTTTTTGCACGATCTGTGCAGCAATTTTTCACTTTCTACTTTTGACAGCCCAAAAACAAATAAGAAGAGTGAGAGTGAGGGAGAGCGACAGAGGGTAAAAGATGACCATTGCAAAATGTTACAATTAATAACAGATAAATAAGAGTTTAATACGATTTTGCATTGGTTGAAGTTGGGCAACTTTTATGTCTGTGTTTGTCTGACACACACATACATATGTACTTTCAGCTTAAATACAATAACACCCTTAGTTGATTTATAGACGCGAACTGGTCAGTTTGCTGCGCAGGTGTTAACTGGGCTTATTCAACCACCCAGCCATGGCAAACATTTGGCACCATTAAAAAAAAAAATATAAAAATATTAAAAAATTACACAGTTGCATCGGCCGGGAATCGAACCCGGGCCGCCCGCGTGGCAGGCGAGCATTCTACCACTGAACCACCGATGCTCCATGAAATTTGGGTGACCCGAAAGCTCAACACGCTGTGTCTTCTCAATCAATTTGCTCTGAACGGCGTCTATTTTTATGCTTTTAGCCATACTAATTGACTAATGCAAAAGAAGAGATCTGCTTAGCTAATAAAATAATAGTTAAGTTAATTTTGTTGAGTTATTAAAGATAGATGTGTTCGCGTAGTTCACTTTAAACCCTAAGAGCTTTTTAGTAAAATTGTAAATTTACTTGTAAGCTTTATTTTTTAATGGGAATGATTAAAATTGATCAGATCCGATATTTGAAGATGAGAGCTTTCGCTGCTAATATGAAGTAATTTAATCCAAGAAGAGCTTTCAATGGTTTCTATAATTTTTCCCTGACATTAATTTTTTTTTTTTTAGAAAACAAAGAGTTGCCACCTGGTTAACTTACCCGTCGTTATGGTCACCGTCCATGTCAGCCAATCATGATGAGTAAAGTTTGTGTAATACAGCCAGAAATTGTATTTGGTGCCGGGCAATGCGCGGGAAAATTGAATCTCATCGCCAATATCCCGGGAGGCAATCGTTGTGTTTGGCTCCGGATAACCAAAGGGCGGACTATAGTCCAGCCGATATGAGGCACCATCGTCTAGGCCCGGATTGTTTGGTATGCTTATGGCCAGATCGGCGCCATGGACGTGCTAAAAACAAAAGGAATAGAAAGAAAAAAGTTAGGAAAAATATAGTTGCAATTACTCGAATTTATTAACAGTAGCCGTAAAAACAGATGGCAAATGGAAAAGGGGGCGAAAGTGCTAGCGAAAAGTGCAATGACATTCACAATAAGCCAACAAAAGTAACAACTGACAATAAAATGGCGCACGGCTGATGATGTCCTTGTTGTCCTTTGGCAGCCTGATGGTGGCAGACGCCAAATATTAACACCGCAAACAATGAACAACTCGCAAATGAAAATGATAATAAAAGTAAAAAAAAGTGTACGAGCAAGAAAAAAATACATATGTATAAGCCGAATATTTGATATCCTTGCAGAATAAACCAACAATGTTTTTCAAATTAAATCTTAACTTGAAGCTGATGGTTCCTATGATAGCTATATGACATTGTTTTCTCTGATTTTAACCCAACTTAATCGGGATGGATACAAATATTATTGAAAGTCGGATTGAAATTTCCCAAGAAACAACAATATTTTTTTATACAATTGCTCCAATGCTATAAAATTTCTTCTTTACGCTGTTTACTTTCTTTTTAGTACTTTGCAAAGTTCATGACTAAATTAGACGCCCCTCCGCAAGGGCATCAAAATCCAGAAGAAGCTGGAAAATAATGGATTTGCCTGCATTTTCTAAAGGCAGACGTGGCACCTCCCATTCAAGGCCCACACACATTTAAAGGATTAAACTACGAGTCCTGCGCGGCAATGCAAGCTCATCCGCCAGGGGGCGCCACAAAACAATTTTAATTGAAAGTTTCTAGTGTTGCTAAGTGCACATAGCGTATGTAATGTAACGAGCAGACTCCCATTAGTTGTTTTGCTCTCTGAAAAGCTTTTACGCTCTACAACTGTTAAAATTTGCAGTTAAAAGCTTTGCTGATCATTTCGTGAGCAATGAGTGAGAAGAGAAAAGCTTTTATACCATCATTAAGTTGGCTGCGCTTGATTACTCCATAATTAAAAAAGAATTCGTGTTTTAAATCGTATTTCATAATGTGTATTTAAATGGGCGTAGCAAAAATATATGCACATGTCTCTTGAAATTGAAAAGTGCATGTCAGTTAATTAATTTTAAACAATTTACATTGAAATGCCGACAATAACAGTAAATTACTGCAAATTGTTTGGGTGAAAAAATACTTAAAAAAGACATTCCTTTTCAAAATTCATTTGTTAAATTGAATTTGGGCTCGCGAAGTGCAATTTAATCAAATCAACAGTCCTGTGGGCGGAGCTCATAAAGTCAGCTTTAATAGTACCACATACACAAAATGGCGTACAAAATGGCGAAACTCGAGTAACGAACAAAAATGATTGATGATAGCTCAAAAAAAAGGGCAAAATGTAAATAAAATTACATTTGCATACGTTCATGAGCTATGTAGTTCATGATAATTTACGACCATAAACATTTCTCTTTTTTTCACAGACTTTTTAAATACATACATATATTTGAGGCAATTTGTTTTGTGTCGCTTTTCATGATCAACGTGTGCGCATAAACCATGAAATACGAGCTGTGAGTAGTTCAAAAGCACGAACACACAATAACACTTGACACTTGTCATTTTCAAGTTAAGTGCAAGGTTGGTAATACCATAAATTAGGATACCGAACCCGCCCAGCCTCATAAACATGGCAATGGTTATACTAGTCTATTAAATAGGTTCTAATTATTAAAGCGAATTTCACATAGTGAAGAGTTTACAATATTTAATCATTACTTTATTTGCGCACTTCAATACGTGTGTACCATTCGATTTAATTTATCGTGTTGCGTTCGTAAACGTTGCACTGGCAGAAACTATTTTAAATATTTTGCATTGGCAGCAACTGTTTCCTGTTAATTGAATTTCTCAAAAGTTTTATGTTTTTCATAAATTGTTTACAAAAATTTGTATTTGATATTTTGCTTTGTGTTGCATTCGTAAACGTTGCACTGGCAGCAACAGCAAGAAAACGTATCAATCGGTTAATCAGCCAGTCAATAAGTTAGTCAGTCAGTCAGTCAGTCAGTGAGTAAGTCAGTCAATCAGTTAATTACTCACTTACTTTTCACATCTCATACATATGCATTTAAATTACAGTTTTCATTGCTGTTGTCTCTATCTCTATATCTTTCTTTCGTTCATTTGTTGTTGTGTTGTTGCTCTATGTCATCACATAATCAATTACTTTATGTGCAATGTTACACTTGTTTTTGCTCCTCCTTTTGTTGTTGTTGTTGTTGTTGTTGTGGCGCCAGTGTTTCTACATTTTTCGCAACATTTTTTGCAACATCTTTGTTTTTGTTAAGCTGGGCGTTCATTTCAAATGCAATTTATGTTGCGCTTTCGCTTGCACACACACACACACACACATTAAGTAGGTAAAGCAAAAAAAGCTGAAATAAAACTCAACGAAACAATAAGAGTGCAAAAAAGAGCAACAACAATATGACTTTAAAGCGTGCTGTGTTTAGCGTGCAGACACCTGCTTGCCCTCGCCTCTCTCGCTCTCTGCCGCTCTCTCCTCTCTTGAACTCACACTTGTACTTTGACTCACTCTCACACTTTGACTCACACTCACACTCACACTCACTCTCTTGCAGTCTAGCTTTTGGCTGCATTGCATAATTTGTGCGTTTTTTTTCTTTCTTTCATGTTTCGCTTTTTGGGGGCATTACATACATATATGATGTTTTGTTGTTGTTGTTGTTGTTTTTGTTGTTATTGTTTTGCTGCTGCTGTTGCTGTTAAAGCTCTGTCATTAGGCTACTGCTGCTGTGCTCAATTATCATTACCTAATGATGATAATCACGATAATTAGCGCACACACATACATATGTATGTACATATGTATATGTATGTTATGCAATTTCCAATATTGAAGTCAACGATTCACAGTGAATTATTTTATGTTCTTTACTGATTTGTTTTCTAATTCTATTTTAGTCTCTTATGGCTTTAGATCAAATTAAAATAATAAAAAAACATTTTATTTACTTTTACAATAAAAATCAATCAAGAGAATTTTCATTTTGACAAGTAAGTAATTTGTTTATACCAAATAAAATATAGGTATTCTTAAAAGCGTCTTAAGTAACTGTATTTTGAAAGAGCTAATTATTGGCGCTATTTTCGTTAACTGTGACTGTGACTCAGACTGTGACTCTGGCTGTCACTGTGACTCAGCATTCGTCGCTTGAAATTGGTTCAAGCTTCAACAGCAACTTTTGGTATTTGCAAAAAATATACCAACAATATAAATAGCAAGAGAATTAATAACAATTATCAACAAATATGGCGAGCAACCTTCGCTTTTGATTTTCGCTTTGGCTTTGGCTTTGGCTTTGACTCGTCCAGGGTCGTCTTGAAATTTATCGAGTATTCGCATCGTGGTCAGAAATAAAAGCAAGAGAGGAAGTGGAAGTGGAAGAGAGGAATAAATACATATTTATAGGTGAGTACTTTATATTTTGATCAAAGAAATATTTCGATTATTTCAAAGTTTACTTTTGTGAACTGTTAAATTTCGAGAATATTTCCCACTTATTTTTAAACTGTTTAAGTTCATAAACAATAACTGTGCACTCTTCAAGTTGTAAATTTTAGAAAATAAATTAATATGTACACCAATATTTGTCATTTCTTAACCAGATACAGGTAAACAGCTATATAAGTATATTTGGTATTTATGCCCCGAGCAAACTGAACTTCAACTCTTGGCTGCTTTTCGCTGTACGGTGACAGCCAAGGCAAACAAAGGCTAAGATAAACAAGCGAATGGGCAAACAAACAAACATGCCAGAGCATGATAAAGTTAACAACAATAAGCAAACATTATTTAAATAATTAAAGTCCACATAACAATTAAAATCACAGAATTACTCATATTGTCTGGCTTCTCTTTCTATCTATTTACACATCCAAAAACAAAGTCAAGGAGAAAACGATACAAGCAAATGGAAACATATCTGAGACCAAGTCACATATTTCTAAGAAATTATTTAATAATTTACTATGGCCGGCTCTTAAAAGTATGCTATGGAAATTGACAATTACGCCAGGATTATTCTAAAATGTAATTGATCTTCATTCACATTTATGTAGTGATGTAAAAATACATCGAAAATTCACCAACTCGATTTTCGAAATGATTTTCGATATATAAATGTTATTAAAGTATTTTCTTAGATCCATAGCTTGATTTTAGGAACAATCTACTCTTTTTTTTTAACAAATGCTTATCCTCCTAATATTTATATACGCTAGTTGCTATTTGTCTATTTTACTATTTGTCAACTGCGATTTACGAGGTGCCAACAGGTGTATGCTACCTTATACAATCTGTATATCCAATGGGTATACAACATAATGTTGTCTGTCTCACTCGCACTGTCGCTGAACAGACGACATCAATCTTGAGTAAAAGCGCACTACATAAGCGTCCATCTTCTTTGCCGCTCTCCCGCTCTCTCTCACTCTCTCTTTGTGGCTATTCCCTTTGCAATTTACAGTTGGCATTGCTCTTTCACCCGCACTTGACTTTTGTATGGGTCGCTCTCTGCTCTCTGTTCTCTGCTCAGTTGCTACCTGATTAAAAGGCAAACGCGCGCAATTAGCATAAAGTGCCCGACTGACAGACAGCTTGTAAATGCATTTGTATGTATGTAATTACGAGTATGTAGCGTATGTGTGTGTGTGTGTGTTGTTGTTGTTGTTGTAGTTAGTAGTTACTAGTTTGTCCTGTTAAAGTGTGAAAAGTTGGCAGCAAGTTTCAGGTTGACTGCCTTGACGATGACAGCGAATGCAAATACGCGAGTGAGTGAGTGAGTAACTGAATAAGTGTTTGTGTGTGTGAGTGAGTCAGTTAGTCAGTCTTTAAGCTAGCCCAGTCTAGGTGAAAACATACGCATACACTGAACAAAAAAACAAATGCATTGCTTAGTTAAATGTTTGTGTACTAAATTCCGTAATTTATATACAGGTGTGTACCACAAATCTCTAGAGATTTTCAAGAGTATTGTTTTTGAACATTTTGTCAAATCTCTCAACAATTACGTTAATATTAAGATGTTAAAATTAATGCAGAGCTTGAAGAAAAATAGTACAAATATATACGTTTACATTGTATTTATTCTCTGTGTACATATGCACATACACATGTTTACATGTATGCACATACATACATACCTGTGTATTGCATGTCTGCAGCTTAACTACCATACCCACACCCACACCCACACACCCACACACTCCCAGTCGGCAAGCCGAATTCAGTCAGCACTCGTTTAATTTATGTTCATTTATTGTAGTTGTTTTGTTTCTCTTTCGACTTATTACTGCCGCTGTCGCTGCCTCTGCTGCTGCTGCAGCTACTGTTGCTTTTGCTTTTATGCCACTCCCCTTCCACTGCCGCCTTGCTTCGCTTGCTTGTTTCTTTTTCGGCATGCATTGCACGTTTCTTTCGCATTGCCGACCACCACCACCAAAAAACAACAACAATAACAACAAACAGCTCGCCGCACTGAGCTGAGCTTAGTTAAGTTGAGCGCGTCTGTTAAACTGCAGACAACTTAAGCGCGCTCTTTCTTTATTACGCTCTTGCGCTCTCACACAGATCGCTCTCAGCGGTTGCTAAGTGTCATTGTGTTTGTGTGTGTATATATGCGTGACTAGAATTGTTGCTTGTTTGTTTGTTTATTTGTTAATTTTGTTGTTGTCATAACAGCGGCAAGTACAACAACACGCACATAAAAATGCGCGACAAGATAACAACAACAACGACAACAAAAGCAATTGCAATAGCAACAACAATTACTTTAAAGACAGTGGGCACAGCAATAACAACAGGAAGCTTAAATTAAATTGAAATTGCTTGTGCGGGTGTAGATGGCTGTGTGTGTGTGTGTATGGTGCGCGTGTGTGTGTGAAGAAGCGTCCATGAACTATTTCAAATTCGACAAGGAACTAATTCATTTGTGAACTTTAGTTCGTTTTGATTTATATATGTATGTATGTATGTACAGTTAGTCAAGTAGTATTTTGGACAAAATAAAAATAACGCTCAAAAAAGTATTTTTTTAATTTTTGATTTTGATTATTTTTATTTGATTATAGACAAATTAAAAAAAAATATAATGAAATTTACTAATTTACTAATTTTAAATAAAAAAACAATTTTTTGCTTGACAAAACAACTCTTTGACTAACAGTATACATAATTGAAATCTTACAATAACAAATCAATTACCATAACAAATGAACACTGCAGAATGGAATTGGATAGTTAAACACGCACACACACACACACACACACACACACACACACACACACACACGTAAACACATGGAAAATGCCAAAGCAGTTGCGGAATTAGAAAATTGCCTCAAGCTGTTTTGAAAGGTTTATCCATCAAACGCAAGTGAAAAGGAGAGGGAGTTTGTGTATACATATGTTAACAGTTTATTAAAGGGGCTGGAGGTGGCAGTGGGAGCGGCAGAAGGAGAGAAAGAGAGACTGGGAGAGAGTGGAAGTCCGGGAGACACGATGACATGACTATACACTTAGGCATGGCAACGCAATTTGCAAAGTGTTGACAACACACACACACACACACACACATAAGCACACATATCGTGCTCTTTCTCCTCCCCCACGCTCTCTATGCATTGCGAAACTTGCAGTCAAAGTGGAGCAGAGTAAGAGAATTTATTAGTTGCCTTTCATAGCAAATATTGTGACAAATAGGCATATAAAAGAAGCTTGGCTCGAGGGGGAGAGATAGAAAGAGAGCGAGAGGGAGAGAGGGAGTATCCTGTGCGTGTCAGCAAGCTTTATGTATGTTTGTTTATTTGTGTATGTGTTTGTATTGCACAGTTGCGACTTAAGTTTTATGCTCAATGCACTGAGGCGCCATCTTGTTAATTGCTCTCACTTGCTCCATACCCCACCTCCCCCCAATTCCATCGTAATCCTCGACGTCTATGAAGACTTAGAGCCTAGACAATTTCAGTGATGGCGCCATCGCCAATGTTTCATTGCATACTTTTCAGATGCTGCCACATGCGGCATGCAACCAAGCAAAAGCACTTAACCCCTTTTTGCCGATAATAATTAACAGTGCATTATTTGTGCATACATATACGCATTTTATTTATCGTTTATCGCTTACAATTCGCAAATTGACAAGGAGGGGCCAAGCAATTGGAGGCGTGCCAGAAATTATCGCCCCCTTTTCTCGCGAAAAACGGACAGAAAATTGAAAAGTCATGCATAAATTATATTATTTTTTTTTCGCATACCCTGGGTATGCATTATAATGGGTATATGTGTGCTGGGGGAAAGTAAAGTGTAAAAAGAAATAATTATTTGGAAATTATTAAAAAGTGATCTGCACAGTTACGATATTCAATTTGTACAGGGTATCTCTTGGTTGTGTCAAGCTTTTTTTAATGACTGTCTGCCATTGACAGTGGACCATTCAACATGTCAACTTCTTGTACATATGTACATATGTATGTATTTATGTTTCAATGTATGCGCATACTTATGGCTGTGATGAGCTCGACTCGCACACGTCTATTGACTTTTATGTCGCACTGTTCAACTCTGCAAATTTCCCTGCATTATTGAACATTTCGCGCGCGTTCTGTTCACAAACAGCGCCAGAGGGAGATAGGAAGAGGTAGACAGGGACAGCGATAGACGCTGTTTTAACGTTGAACATTTTCCCATTCACACATTTTCCCCCGATTTCAGACTTTTTTTCTTCGTTATTTGTTTTACTTTTCCCGCCGTACTCTGCATTATTTAACATGCTCGTCCAGTCGCGTAGTTAAACACCTCACAAACAGAACATTAAATATTGATATTTAACTCGCCATTTTCATTTTCATTTTCATTCGCATTTTCAGTCTGCATCCATCAATCAATCAAGCCATCAATTAATACACCCCTTTTTTTACAAAAATCTAGAGTTTTGTGAAACACAATTTTTCAATTTCTATGACAAACAAAAAAGTTTTTCAAAAATTTATTAAGTATTAGTTTTATGTTAAATTTGTATATTATAAAAAAAAATAAAAAATTTTATTCGAATATTGCTTGCTATAAGAAATCGCTCTATTTTATTAGAGTATTATTTATAAGCTATCATTATTTGAAAATTTCAACAGTAATGCAATACAAAAGATATGATCTGGTCCTTTTTTTTTTTTGGTTCTTAGCTTCTTTATTATAAACAAATATTAAAAATATTCTTAACAATTTAAAATTCCAATCATTGTGCTTTTATCATCATTCGAATTGTTGTTATCAATTTGTATGCATTGCACATTTTTTCTTTGACATTTATTGGAATCGAGCTTGGATACTATATCATTTTCCATAATAGATTACGATATCCTATTCCCCTTTTTTATTTTTTATTCTTATCTCTGCTGGCGCTGTAACGAGTATTGATTTTCATTGTTGCCAGGCTTTTCTTGCTACATACATATATGCAAATGATTTTCCCTCTCGACTCGGTGCAATCATAAAATACCCATACAATAACTTACCCCCCTCTTCATCTCTATTACCCTTCTCTCTCGCACTCTCTCTTCGTGGGGCAAGCATAATTTATGCATTTTAGGGGAAATGTATGTGCAGTTATTAGTGGAAAGAGATGGCAACTCTGCATTTGCTGGCGCCTTGCCCAGTTTCAGACTTTAAGCTGGTCGTAAACTTGAACGCAACTTGAAGGAGAATTTAAGGAATTGTTCAGGATTTATTAGAAATATAAATATATACGTATATATATATATGTATATGTATCTATATTTGCAGTAGTTTCTAGACATCGGCATATTTTGATAGAAAATCAATATTTTTCATTTATTAAATTTTCCTTAGGTATTACATATACCGAAATTTCCGCTTTAACTATTTGGGAATCACAAGCCATAACAGTTAATTGTAACTGTAATATAACCCGTTGGCGCTTCAAATGCCCAACAATATAGTTGAAATCTTTTCTAGCTAAATTAATGATTTATATGGCAATCATTTCTGAGCACGGAAATGGCTAAGAAAACAAAATGGAGCATTATATAAGTCCAACTTTTATATATCTAAATATAAAACACATATCAACTACGCCCACTAGATGGCGCCACATTGACGTATAAGACTTGAGACTTTATTTTATTAACTTTTTGAAATTTTCTTGATTTTGTAGGCCTATGAAATAAATAAATAATTCATAGAGCCCTGTACTTATATTAAGTACGGATCTAAGAAATACCCCAAATTTGTTTTTAATTAAAAAAAATGTATATATATCAAATAATAATTATATGTGTTGTTTTTCTTTAAAATTATTTAATTATATTCCTTTCAGCTCGAGCGCACATTTTAAAAGTGTTACATAACATTACACTAAGTGATGCTACGCTCTCCTTGCAGAAATTACAGGGTACATGGATCGAAACTCAATTAAGTGAAATGCGAATATGGCTATAAAAGCGAAGTACATTTGTTTTGCCCGTTGGCAACATTAATGGCCAAGTTAATGCTTTTGTTTTTGTTTTGGTTTTCTTTTTTGCTTGGCCTTTAGCCGCTTAGTATTTAAACGTTTGCCGTTTTGGGATTTCTTTTCGCATTTGGTCTGGCTAATAAGCTACTCAAATGTCAGTTGGGATTTTTGAATGATCGTTGGTGTTGCTGTTGTTGTTCTAACCTGGCTAAAACTAATTAAGCCAATGCCAGTTGAGCCACAAGAGTCTGACAAATTAGTCTTTGATGAGGCGGAGAAGGCAGGGGGTGGGGGAAGGGTGAGGGTGAGGGGTTGAAGGTGTAGTGGATAGGAAGAATGAACTTGCAACACAAGACGCATTTGCATAGCAATTGCAGGACGTGGCACAGTGGGAAAAACTCGCTAGATTTGCCTATATTAATTTAAACAGAAATTCAAAAAGAAATATTCAAAAATTTCAAAAACTAAGATCTTTTTATTAAGATCAAAATATAAATTAAATTAGAGCTAAAGTAAAAATTGTATTTAATTTAAAAAAAAACGATGATTACACATTAACAACATAAGCCCGAAATTAACCGCTTTGCCCGAATCGGTTTCTTAACGGTTATTTCGGTTGGAATAATTCGGATTTTTGGGTTTCGGTATAATAAAAAAGTATTGTTTCGGTTACAGTTCTGGTTACCAATTTCAATTATGGTTACTGTTTTAATCAAAGGGTTTATATTTAAGAATATGGTTTATTATTTTTTTTTTTTTTAATTATAAAGCTGTAGAATATAGCATTTAATATGTCGTATGTTTTCAATTTAAACGGATTTTTTCTGGTCTTAAGCTTTATTATAAAAATACAAATTAAATTAAAAACTAAAATCGCTTTCGATAAAATACAATATAAGCAATTTCAGCGTATTTTTCCCACTGTGCGAGGGTTGGAGTTATGGCCAAGTCCGTAAATTGTTGCTTGCAAGTGCGGCAAACTGCATTAATCCTAATTAATGTCCCATGTTGCAGTTGCCGTTGGAAGGCAAGGGAAGGGAAGGGAACTTTCTAACTGACTGCAACATTTTAATTAAGCGCCAGGCGACTTGAAAGGATTCGATTTAAGGCTTAAGCCTGAAGAGCCCAAAAGCCGACTGCACTGGCAACAGCAACAACAATAACAACAACAATAACAACAACAATAACAACAACAATAACAGCAACAATAACAACAACAACAACAGCTGGGGCAAGTGCATCTTAGCCCAATTGCAACTGGCTTGCAACAAATGCGACCCAAATGCTCGCATTTAAATCATAACTCAGCTCACAACAAGAAAGTTAAAAGCCGCCTTCTGGGGCAGGTCGACACTTTAATGCTCTTACTTATGGTCTCTATACAATAACATACATATTTAAAGCTAATAGTCTCCTTAAACATCAGATCTTAAAAAAATTGTGAGTGTGTGAGACAAGATTTTAATGGGATCGATTGAAAATTTATCATTATAAACGAAAAAAAATGTTGACAAATAAATATTTAATTTGTTGACACTCGGCAAATAAATATACTTGATCACTGCTCACGCTAGTGACGAAAGCAACACGATGGGTGTAGAATTTTTATAATTTTTAATTAGTTTTTTTTAATAATTTATTTGTTAAATTTAGTTATAAATTTAGTAAAATTGGATTTCAGATATTTTGGCACAAAGAAATGTTTTCGTCACTAGAGTTTTAGCTCGTTAAGAGGTTTTTTTTATATAAAATAATGTTGACATGTTCTTAGCGAACTCGGAAGCTTAAAGAGCTAGACCTATGAAATTTCGCATTAAGATGTCCAAAAGTGAGACACACACGCATAAATACAAATTTGACTAAATCTAAAATTGATTAATAACTAAACTCAGATAACTAAGCTCTTCCACTCATTTGTATAAAAAAAAACAACTTTAAAGTACAGAGAAAACTTACATGTGTTTAGTATTAGATGAAATACGCATACATTTAAAATGCTGACGCTGGAAGTGATTGGGAAGAATTAAATGAGACCAATAGACCAAGACATATATCGAAATAGATCAGGATGTGTGAGGTACAAAGACTGTTGGACGACTTGGGCCAGACATTTAACAAGTTCAAGGAAATGCGACGCATCGAAATGCTGACGGCATTCAACAATGTTCGATGCTGTGAATGTGGCCACAAGTTGCGACTTCGCAATGCCCGGGCAACGGCTTCGAAGCGAAAACATTGTGCGGCGAATAAACTAACTATCGCCTGCTTTATATTCCTACTGCTTGTCACCACGTTCTTCATCCACCTGGCCAAGCAGTACAATCACGCCACCGCCTTCGGCAGCGGCGGTTGCATCTCCACAATTTTCTACACCTCCAACGATTGTGAAGTGCACGTCTAGCGACCACTTGGAAATTACAAAAGTAACGAACATACAAATTTATTTTAGAATAACACATTTTCCGGAATCCTTCTTAGTTTTGTAAATAAAAAATGTATAAGACAAAGTAGCGGTACTAAATAACTTTTCCCAATAAAACTTTTATTTCACAATTTTTGTTCTTTCCCATATCCGTAAAAAAAAGCAGCATCGAATTATTTTCATAGATATGCCTTTTAAAATGAATTAAGGGACATTTTTCCAAAATTGCCCAAATTTATGTTTCGATAGAAGTCGATAGAAGTTTTAAAAAAATACTTTTAGTCGCATCGGATGAAATTTAATCGAATGGCCATTTTCCAACTCGGAAAATGTGTTTTTCAAGACTTCACTCTCAAAAAATAGTGAAATATCTGTTTCAATTCGAATTAGCGAATCATTTTTTCTAAAATATTTAATTAAAATTTTAATATTAATTCAAAAAAAAAGAAAAAATTCAATCTGATGGAAATGTGAAAATACATTAACAAATACTGTATAAATTATTTGTTAATCAATCAAAATGCTGTTTTTTAGTCTCGAAACTGATATAGGCGCATGCTTGCCAAATCAGTACAACAGATGGCGCCAGCTAATGCAGAGTGGGAACAAAAATGCCTTTACAATTTGCTAAACACATCAATGTTTGTGCAACAGTGAAAAGCAAGCACACACACACACACACACACACAGAGAACGTTCATTCATCCCCTCAACAACCCCCCCCCCCCCCCTCAACATCATTTCCCGCTGCTCTGCGTCGTTTTATGGCAACATTTTAACTAAAATCAACATTTGCCTAAATATATATATATAAAAAAAAGTTAAAAAAAAAGCCTAAAAAAGGTGGAAAAAATCAACAAATGCACAGCACACAAACTAAACCAGAGCGGGAGGGGAGAAGTTGGCATAGAAAGAGAGGGCGAGGGCGAGGGCGAGGAGGCGTGGCTGGAGGGAGTGAACTCGCAATGGTGCCACGCCCACATGCAAAGCTCGTTGAGGCGTTGCGTTTAGTTTGCTGAATAGTTTTTCTGAAATCATTTTCTATTTTTTTGTTTGTTTTTGTGTTTTTGTATTTTCTTTATGAATGGAACAGTTCCGTGTCAGGGAGAAAGGGGAGGGTGAAAGGAGTAAGGGTGGGGGAGGGGTCAGGTTGGGTTAGCTCGTTATTGAGGCAACGGCAGCCGACACTCGAAAGTGTTGCCAGTTTCTTCTTCTTGTCCTCTTTTCTTCTCTCTAGTTTGTTAGTTTTCAAAACACAAACAAACAGCAACAAAAGCAACAAAGCGACAACCGTGCGACATTAATTGAAGTTTGTTGAACCAAAAGCTGTTTACATGGCCCCCATTCTTGATGGAAAAAAAAGGACACCCCCATTAACCCCACAAACCCCTTAACCCCCTTAACCCCCTATTGCCCCTACCTGCCATACTGCCCCATTTACCAGCACCTGTCACATTCAGTTGCTGTTGATGATAGCTGATAACATAAAGAAAGAAGAAGAGCACAAAAAGAAGAAGAAGCAGAAAAAGTGTAACGAAAATGCGAAACTTTCAAATTCTTCTTGCTCATATCAATCTTGATATTTTCCAATCTATTGTAACCTTTGTATGCATGTTGAAATCCCATCCTAATCTTACTTGAAACCCTTCGAATTATAATAATTGTGGTCTATTGAAATTATTACAAATATATTATCTATATAAACATATATTATATTTATTAGATGGGCAGTTTTCAGACAAAAAATTGAATTTTCGACCAATCTTGGATTAATAAAAAAAAGAAACAGTCAAATCTATGGTAAAAGATTGATTGATGGATTCTAGATAAACTCTGATTTGAAATCTTAACGACAATAAAAAAATAAATATGAAACAATTATTAAAGGAATCATAATTATAAGCAGTAAACGATTGATAGTTTGATTGATTGACTATAATCTTTAATCTCAGCGATAAAATGAAATAAAAGTGAAATAAACCTTGAACACTTATTATAAAATATCAACGAATTATTATCAACTATTCGAATCCAAACTAACGTATTATTATACGGATTAATTCTTGATGGACTAACTATGATTTTTAATTGATCCGATTATTGGACTTTCAGCTTTAATCTGAGCAATGGAGTGAAAGGAAAAGGCAATAAAGTTGGAAGTATTATCATTTTGAGTCTATTTAAAGAGATTGACGTAATGATTGATTCTAGATTAATTGCATCTGATCATTGAGCTTGGTAATTAATAGAAATGCATAAAAAATGAAGCAATGCAACTCATTAAATGGATTTTACCATCCCGAATGCATTCTAAAATATTGATTGAATGATTCTCGTTTTTGATATTAACAAAAAAAGAAAAGGACCTTAAAGATGGAATAAATCATTTATTATACTTTACATCAAATTACCAAATTTAATTATGATTTTTTTGTGAAAATCTTGCAAAACTTTTCAAAAATCTTAAACATTTTCTTGGGTCATTTTTGTTTTTCAGTTTGTAGTTTGCAGTTGATCTGATCATTTCAATTACTCTGCTCTTTCTCCTTTCTTTTCGCAATCTCCCCCCATTTTATATCTTGTATCTTTATATCTTTATATATGTGTATCTTGTAGTTTCGCGCATTGTTACATACTCACTAATGATGCAATTTGTTGCCTTCTTTTTTTATAGACCACAACATCAACAATGACAACATTGCCCTTTATCAGTTTTGTCAGAGAAACTTGCAGCGTTTATACCCCGGAACCATAAGAATGATTGAGTAGGGTAACATAAACTCAGCAAGAAAGAGAATTATTTTATAAGCGATTCTATAAAGCATATCAATAATTATAATAAGATATAATCATATTAAAAAATGGCAATTAGAAAAATAAAATTAAAAACCCAAAAATCCAAATCTAAAAATCCCTCGCTTTGGTTTAACTATTTTTATTTTTATTTCATTATTTTATTTTTATTACCTATTTCTGATTTATGTACTTTTAATATTTTTCTTAGTTTAATCATGTAATTTATGCTTCTCTTTTTTTTTAATTTTTTTGAACTTCTAAAATTGATGTATCTTTTCTTTTTTTGTTGGCAGTCGAACTTCTTGTTTGTTTCCAATAGCTGGCCAAGTTGAGAGACCACAATCCTTTTGGCCACTTTTGGGTGTCGGCCAAGCCAAGTTCAATGTGCCCCAGGGAACTTTTTGTTTAGCCGCATCAACTTGACAAAGTTGCACGCAAAAATCTTTGCCCAATTTCAGCGCTCTCTTCTCCTCCCTCCTCCATTCTGCCTTTCCTTTCAGCCCTTTGTCTGCAGCTGCTTCTTCTTCTTCTTCTCTTTCGCCTGGTCGCATCTTAAAACTTTACGATTGTGCGGTATCTGCATCTGAGTTTCTTGTTGCATTCGCCGCCTTTTGCCCATTAAAATGAACACGAGAAATCCAATTTCACGCAACATTTTTACACTCACGTTTTATGGGGTATTTCGACTCTTAAATAACGCTTGTAACGCTCCTAAAGACGCTTTAGTTACGCTCGTAAATACTACAAGTAACCTAATGTTGCCAACTCTTGAATTAACCAATTTAATATCAATTATAAATTTATAAATTTATTTTCATTTAAATTTATCAAAACTGAACTGATTTCCAAGCAAACGTCTTTTTAATCTGGACTTAGATTCGAAATTTAATAAGCACTCAAGTTTAATTAACTTCATAAAAACAATTTATTTCAAAAACTTTTGATGTTAAAAAAATTCCGATTTTTTGGCAATATTTTTATTTTAGTTTTGCATAAACAAAAAATAAATTGCTTTTTTTTAATGGCATATCTGCAAATCAGAGAAAATTCTCCAACATTTTCCATTTCCTTTGGCTAGTCATGAAATTCAGCCAGAGTTGCCACTGTTTGCGCAAGCAATTCAAGTTTCGGCCACAAGCAAAATGGCGACCATTTAAGTCTAGCGCGAGATAGAGAAACAGAAGAAGAAGAAGGGAAGTGGAAGAGGAAGAGGGAGACGGAGAGAGAGAGAGAAGAAAAGTTATTTGCTATTGTTGTTATTGCCACTGGCTATGTGCCACCTGTACGCTGTGAAGTGGCTACTCTACCCCCCCCCCCCTTACCATCCAGCACCCTACGCACACACACACACACACACACATTCTTTCAAGGACACTTTTTGCTTTCCCTCTCCTTTGTCACTGCTTCGTTCCCTTCGGCTTTCTGCATGGAAATCAACTTCGAGTTTCTCTTTTTTACTTTTCTTAAATTTTCGCTTCTTCTTCTCCAACTGCTATTTCTCTTCCTCTTTCTCTTCGCCTCCGTCTTGTGCTTTGATACCATCTCACGCATATTTCCCCAGACAATAAGACGAGAAAAAGCAAACACTCAACACAGCATTTTCTAGGCTCCCTTTTTCCAGGGTTGCAAAATATGCTAGGTACACAAAATGATTGAGCAACTTTGCTTCAAACTGCTCGACCAGGGTATACCCTGTAGAGGTCAGCAACTGATTGCGTAAATGAGAAAAAGTCTGCAAAACTGTTGTTCTTTTCAAATTCTCTAATTCTAATCTTCGAAAAATTGGGCAAAAGATTCGTCACATTTCTTTTATTTTTTTTGAAATAGCATTTTTCTTATAGTTTGAAAAACGAAAGTAGAAAAGTTAAGTATACCAACTCGCAAATTCTTTTATTTCTATTTAGACCTTCAAGCAACTGTCAGACGAGTGAAATTTGCCATTCACACTATTCGCATCAGTGTAGAACGTACACACCAAGATCCCATCGAAAGTTGGTCACACTCAACACAATTAATTTAAAGAAAAAAGCATCAACACAAATATTAAACAAGTGTCGTTGAAAAAGTGGTCGTCTGCACTTAGCCTTAAGAAATTGTAAAGGCAAAGGGTGAAGGAAATAAAACGGGAAAAAAAGTACTTGCTTCTTTCAGATTCTTCCACTACTAATTTAAAACTGTTGAAGCTACCAATACTATGAAAAACAACCATAAAATATAAAAAGGACAGTTCGAACTTCGAAGATGGGCGTCAAATCGAGTTTTTATTGCGCTTATCCGTTCGGTTTTATGGCTGGCCATTAAACCATCAAATTCGCATAGAACTCACATCTATTTGACATTACGTATTCCCACATTCTGAACAACCTTCGTCTTGGTTTCCTTGTTTGTTTTGATTTTCCTTTGTTTGGCTTGTTGTTGCTGGCAAAAAAGGGTTGACTTGGCTTAGAGAGAGGCTAGCGGTTGGCAATGAGGGTTGCAGAATTTTGAGAGGCATTTTGGCGTATTTGATGATTGATCGATGGCACTTATAAAGCAAAAGAATCTTGAGAGTGAGAGTGAGACTAATAGAGAGCTAGAAATAAATCTAGCTACTTAGATTGAGGCATTCTTAAGATATAAATACTTTTGGAAATGTTGCAAGATCTAAAAGTTCGACTTGAAGCTAATTGAAAAAGTTGAAAGAAAAAAAAACAATTTATAAAGCACTCAGTGGAATCTTTGTTAGCTTTCCCTTTTACTTTTTCTCACAACTTAAATACCCTACACACAATACTATGCCTACATCAAAAGCATATTAGCCAGGCATATTTTCCCCCCTCAACATTTGTTCAAAGGAAAAACTTCCACTACCAAAAAATGTAGAAGAGAAAAAACGAGAAAAAAGAAGTTGAGTAAACTCTTCATCTGCCTGCAAATTGAGTTAACAAATTTCTGAACCAAAGATTCGCAAAAAAAAAACAGTTTAAATATCCTTGAAAGTATAAAGGATAAGTAGGAACGAATATGTCGTAAATTGAATTCTTTTTTTAAAAACTTTGATATACCTCAAATGTAAAAGAAAGAAACACAATTTTAATAATTAAGAATTTGTATACAGTTTGACCAAAATATTTGAAATTAAAATATAAGAACAGGATATATTCTTAAACTTAAATTGTTTCTATTTGATTTTTTTTAATGTTTTCTTTATTTGAAATAATTCAACTGAACTAAATAAATCTTTAGTATTTTTGGGAAATCGTAATGTTATTTTATATACAGACATTTTGAAAAGGTATGAAGTCTTCGATAGCAATTATTTCATATATTTTTTTCTCTTGTGTTCTCTTTGCCTTTTCCAAGTGGGCGGCACCTCACCAAGAGGGTTGTGTGCGGATGCTGTGAATGTCGTTCTGCGAGGACCGCCCCCCTGTCCTGTCCTGCCCCCTAATTTCCGACAGCAACAGACTGAAAGCGAAGTCGGTTTTGGGGTAAATCGTAAGTCTGAAGAGGAGGTGGGAGATTTGTTTTTGCACTCGTATGTGGTGAAGCAACCACCTTCACTTTTGCCAGTTGCCTGTTGCTAAAAACTAGGAAAAATGACAGTCCAACTTCAAACACACACAGAGGTTTCCCCCCCCAGAATTTTCGCAGTTTTTCCCTTTGGCAAAACTGAATTCAATGCGAACATGAATTCAACTCGGCAAAATGTTTCTACTCATACGGCCAAGAAAAAAAAAAAACTAAAGGTGCCTGGCACAGGACTAAAAGCAGACACAACAATCTACAGATACACACACACACACACACACACACATAATATACCGGAAGCTGTAAAAGCGCAAAGCGGAAGCGAAAAACAGAAAACAGAAAACAAAATACATAAATGCGAAAAACCTTTTTTCGCAACAACGAAGCCTCGAGACCCTTGAGAATGTTGTCAAATGAGGCAGAAAACTCAATTCTACTTAAATTTATTGTGTTTATTAAAGTAACCATGGAGGACAGTTGGGAGATTTAAGTTACTGTTGACAGGACATGGAAGAAAAGGTGGCTCTACTTAAATATGTAACAACAAATATTAATGCCATTCAAAATCGCTGGAATAAGTGACCATGGAGGTTGTCACGACGAATATTAAGACCATGATATATAGCTTATATTTATCTTTGTATAAAAGAAACATGGAGGACTAAGTAGCCTTAGATGTCATCAAGAATATCAATTA
The DNA here is from genome assembly GCA_035043635.1 of Drosophila rellima. Classification (NCBI taxonomy): domain Eukaryota; kingdom Metazoa; phylum Arthropoda; class Insecta; order Diptera; family Drosophilidae; genus Drosophila; species Drosophila rellima. The sequence goes on along the minus strand of JAWNMV010000302.1, from coordinate 4,697,153 downwards.
TATCATAAAGTGCAATGTAAAATGACCATGGAGGACACAATTGATGAACTTAAGCCAACTGTTAAGTGATCATGTTCACCTAAAGCATATTAAAGTAGCCAAGGAGGACTCTGAAAAAAGATTGCCAACACCATACCATTTCAAGTGACCATGGAGAACGTGTAGCAGACAAAACTATTATAAATTCACTCCAAAGTGAACAAATTCAAATCAAGCCAAAAACTTTTGAGCAAGCAGCTCAATAAATTGATCATGGAGAACTAACGCATATCGTAGAAATTGACAAAATTTTAAAAGTTGATTTCAATTAAAATGCAGTCAACATAAATAAGCTTTATAATTATTAAAGACTTTTTTTTTTGTTTTTTTAATTAATTAAGATAAATTTTAGAGCTTGCTTTAGATCAGCGGTGGGCACGCAGTGGCTCTGGGAGCAGCGACTGCTCCTTCTGTTATTCGTGGCTGGTGGCGTCATGAATTCGCACTTTCGACTCCCTCTGCCCTGTTACCAACAGCTGCATAAGTCTAGCATACTCTGTGTTTGCATTTAGTACAGGGTATTCGAATTCCACTTTTGCCCGCTTTTTGTTTTCAACTTGTTTTTCGTATTTTTGTTTGTTTTGTTTTTGTTGTTTTTTTAAAGAGTACTCAAAATGGCAGCCATAAGCAAAAAATTGCAAATGGCGAAACTTTATCAAGTATACGACATGTGTGTAGCGTAGCTGTTGCTGTTGCTGCTGTTGTTGTCGTTATTGCAGTTGTTGTCGTCGCCCATTGTGCAAGTTGTGAAAATACTTTGCGGCTATATAACACAAAAAACAACAAACAAAAGGCATATATGGTAAAGTCGTAAGAAAATGAAAACCGGTAAATAAAAATAAAAAATGAAAAAACTTTCATCTGCAGTTGACGTTGTTGTTGTTGTTGTTGTTGTCCATATCTTGAAGCGACAGCAAAAAAAGTGTCTGACAAAATGTTGGCAACAACAACAACAACAAGAGCAACAACAACAACCGCTGCAGACGACAAAAGCAAAAAGCCAAATTGAGAGAATGCTGAAAAAGGAGCAGAGAAAATCGACAAATTTCGGCAGATACACACACAGCAATAAGCAAACAGATACACAGATACACACAGTACACAAACACACACACAAACACACACACACACACACACACACATCGACAAAGGCAACTTCCTGCAGCTGCCGGCGACTTTTTGCTATTTCCCATTATGTATACGCAATGTTGAACAGCGTCGATGCAAAAGGAACCAACAACGAGACAGGACAGAGCTTAAAACAGACAGACAAAGAGGGCGAACAAGAGAGAGCGAGAGAAGGAGGGCAGAGCAAGGAAGCAAAAGACTGAGAAGAGACTGAGAAAGTGGATGGAAAGTGAGGAAGCTTTAATAATATTGTCGGAATTTGCATTTTGAGGGTTATTATTATTTGTATTGTACTGTTGCTGTTGCTGTTGCTGTTCTGCTTCTTCTATTTATTTTTGCTGTTGTTGCTGTTGTTATTGTTCCATAGTTACGCCGTAAATAGTTGCTCAACCCCCAAAAAGGAAATTGCCCAACAACAACAACAACATCTACATACCCTCTAAATGAAATATGCTATGAATTTGAAACTTATTCAAAGCAATTTCAAGAGACAAGAAAACTGAGCAGAAAAATACTTAAAATAAATTAAATGGCTTGGTATTTTCAAATATTAAAGAATAACATAGATCATAGTTTAGTTTATTATAGACTCTAAGCAATAGTATTTTTTTTTTATTAAATTGTTTACATCAAAAAGCATTTAAATCAGTATCTAAAGAATTCTAGAATTCTTGTAAGTTAAGTTTGATTCTTTGAGTTTTTTTTTGCCCTATAAACGAGAGAATTTACTTCTTTTTCTTTTTAATTTTTATTGTTTAAAAGTGTTTTTTACAAGATATTTTCCATTTCTATTTTTTAGAACAACACTTATGGCTATTTGTTTTTGATTTTACAGGGTATCAACATGCTTTTCCAGTAGTTTTTTTGTTGCTCTTTGTCTTTGGTTGCTATTCTTGAGTGTGTGTCGTTCTTTTTTCCATTCCATTTCATTGTTCGCTGACCCAATTGCCAAAGGCCCCAAAGGAACATTTCATTGATTATCCTGTCCAGGTGTGTCAACGTGTGTGTGTGTGTGTGTGAGGGGGTGTTCAGGTGTGAGTTGGGTGTGTCTGTCTCTCTGTCTCTCTGTCTGTCTGTTTGCATAGCATTTACACAGTCCATTTTTAATATTGAATCTGTGCAAAGTGGTCAAATCAAGCGTCACTGATGCAATTAAATCGAGCATCGGACACCAAAAATGAATGGCAGCAGCTAAAAAGGGAGAAGAGAGAGCGGAACGAAGAGAAAACGGACAAGGGAACAACAAAGTAAGAATAACATGAGGCAAACACACACACATTTGCTTTTCTCCTCTGCAGACTGGGAAATTGCATGGAAAATTAGCTTTTACTGCGTCCATTGAGTCGAAAGCAACTGGAAAAGTTTTGATCCTAACGTGTAAATCATCAGGAGAGCAGAAGTCGAAAAAAAAAACGAATGTCAGTTAGTTTTTCACTTAGTTTTTCGTTCTGTTGCTCGATTTTCAAATTTAGAAAGACAGCATTTTTAATTTCTGTTTTTCTTCATTGCAAATTCGCTGACTTTTTCACTTTGCTGCTCGTTTTGCTTCTCTAAAACTCTTCTTCATCGCTTCTCTCATCGTTTCCTTTATTAGTGTTCTTATCGCTTCTCAGATCAATTACGATTTCAATTAGGAGTATATAAACTTTATTTATATCTTCTCTGATTACTTCCTACTTATCTTACCGCTTATCTTGCCGCTTCTCTCATTACTTCTCTTACCACTTCTCATACCGTTTCTCTTGCAATTTTCATCATCACTTTCCACTTTTTTTCACAACTTTATTAACACATTTCACTTCTCTGATCATTCCTATCAGCGTTTCCTCTAACACTTCATTTAACACTTCTCCCAAATTTTTCAGGGACTTTTTTATTTATTCTCTCATTGCTTCTCTCATTCTTTCCCTTATTGCTTTTCTCATCACCTTTTTTATTTCATTAAAACTTCTTTCATCATTCTTTTTATCGCTTCTCTATTCGTTTTCTACTCGCAAAGACTTCATCACTTCTTTCGTTACTTCACAGCTTCTCTTCTAACTTCTCTATTTTAATGAAAGCAAATTCATTACTTTTCGGCTCTCTTTTCGCCTTGCATTCATCACTTTTCTCATTGACTCTTTTATCGCTTCTCTCTTCGCTTCACTTCTCATTCTCGCCAATGCTTCTCTCATGTCTTCTCCAGTCTGTTCTCCTCTCATCGCTTCTGTCAAACGCTTCTCACTTTCCTCAACTTCCCCATTGCCATCACTTACTTTACATTGACACATTTGAATCGTTGTCGCTTCTCATCTTCTTCTTTCATTGCTCTCGCTTTTGTTTCAAGTGTTAACTATCTGTTGCCCCCAAAGGGGGCGTCTAACAGCCACGCCCAGTTGTCTGTAACGGATATGTAGGCAACGAGCCAACAACAACAATGAGAAACGAGACGAGGGAGAAAGGACAACAGATTGCAGGCAAATGCAATTTCCTGCATCGCACAATGCTCAGCACATTAAGCGACACCTGGCGGCCGACGTCGGCAAATTGCAGGAATTGCGAGCACAAAGCGGAAATGTAGAGGCAACTCCTTTGTTGGCCACTGCCAAGTGAAACCGAGTGGAAAACCTCGTTGCAAACAATTTCCAACTCCAACTCCAACTCCAACTCGAACTCAAATCAAATTCAAAACTCAAACTCAATTTCTCCTCAGCCATTGTTGAACTATTTTGCTGAGCCGCTAATGACACCGCTAATGAGACACAGTGCGAGACAATCGCTTAGAGTTGCCAAGTTTTTCGAAAAAACATTGCCAAAACTCTTGAGAGCTTGTCAACTTGTCAACTTGGCCAATTGCCAGCGATTTGTTGGCCAACTCACACACGGATTACAATAATCAAGCCAACAATATCAGCTTCATAATGATGAAACAGTTGATAAGCCCATTGATGGACCATTTGATGATGATAATGATGATGATGATGATGATGACTTGAATCAATTGACATATGCATGTTGAGACATTGTCTCTCATTGTGTCTCATTGTCAGCGACAGCTGAGAATTCGAAAGTTTGCGAAAATGTCGTAAATTCAAATCGTTTGTGACAATTGAAAGCTTGAGGAAGACAAAGCTTTGACAATGTCGTGAAGTCAAATTCTTCCTTGTTTTTATGACAACACTAGGTAGACGACAGATTGTCACCTTTAACTTTTTTTTACATTTTTTTTTTTCATTTTTAGAGCTGAACTGGCTTTATTATCATCACTCGAAAATTCCACAATCGATTTTTAAAAGTTTTTTATAGTGATGAGGAACATTCTAAAATATGAAAATCAGTTTAGGTTTTGTCATATTGTTGAGGGCAATGACAGCATTAAATTTTATGAAAGCTAGCTAAAAAAAAAACCCAAAATTTCGCTTTTTTTTAATAGAAAAAGTAGAAAATAGATTAAAAATTAAATTACCACCAAAAATTTAGCAGGCACGGCCTGTTTCTCTCCATCTCTCTTTCTCTCTCTCTCTCTCTCTCTCTCTCTCTCTCTCTCTCTCTCTCTTTGTCTATCTCTCTCTCTATCTCTCTTTCTCTCTGTTTATGTCTCTGTCTGTTTCTCTCTCTGTTTTTGTGTCTGTCTCTCTCCCCATCTTTCTCTCTCTATCTCTGTCTCTCTCTCTCTCTCTCTCTCTGTTTATGTCTCTGTCTCTCTCCCCATCTCTCTCTCTCTCTCTCTCTGTCTCTGTCTCTCTATCTCCATCTCTATCTCTTCCTTATCATTATCGCTATCTCTGTCTGTCTCTCTCTCTCTCTCTCTCTCTGTTTATGTCTCTGTCTGTCTCTCTCTCTGTCTCTGTCTCTCTATCTCTATCTCTATCTCTATCTGTATCTTTCTCTCTCTATCTCTATCTCATCCCTATCTCTATCTCATCCCTATCTCTATCTCATCCCTATCTCTCCTTCGTCCTCTCTCTCTCTCTATCTTTCTCAACATATGTATGCACATAAATAAGTTGCATAAGATTTCCTTATTCCTCTGGAGCTTTGTCAGATTAAAAGGTGTCTCATGCTGTTCATTAATAAAGCCGAATCACAACGGAAATAAGTCTGAAATCAAGGATAAGAAGAACAACAACAATAAGAAAGAAAAACAACAACACGAAAGCAACTTGAGATAAGAAGAAAGCAATGTGACAGCTGTCAAAGCACAACGCAAAATTGTGGCATGAAAACGGAAGGGGGAAAGGGAGCACATATCAAGGAAGAAGGAACAAGGAACAAGGAAAAAGCTAAGCAACAGAAATGGTCTAAGGGAATGCTGCAAGGAGACAGACAGAAGGGAAGAGAGAGAGAGAGAGAGAGAGAGAGAGAGAGGGGGAGAGAGTGAGAAATGCACGACTTATCAGGGAAACCACCCGAAAATCTTTGAGAACTTTTGGGGGAAGCAGCTGCTGTTGCTATAACAACAACAACAACAACAACAACAACGATAACTACACTCATGCTGATGATGATGATGATTATGGGGCGAAAATGGGGGAGTCGCTCACGAGAGGGAGAGAGACAGATAGATGGAAGAAGGTGAAGTGAAGTTTGCTACAGCACAAAGTTGCGTTTAAACGGATTTCAACACTGGCACGAAATTCAATTTAATTAATCAGCGGCCAAAGGGAAAAACAACCCTCCTAAGTAAAAGGCAAGAAGAACAATGAAGAACGCAACAGTCAAGCTGCTCGACTGCCAGTTGCCCAGTAGTCGTCACTTCAAATGTTCAACTTTTGTTAGAATATTTGAGATTTGCATAGCATTTTAAATACATCTTTTTTCAAATAATCTGTGATGTCAGGATTCTTTCTTGGTCGTTCAATTTTTTTAATAAAAAACTTGTTTATTTTTTGTTTCTTTTATAATTGCAATGGAATTTTATTGTAAAGTCGTATCTTCGTGTTAGGCAGTTGAAATGTTTTAAATTATACTTGATAACTATTTACTTGCGACATATTTTGATACAGATAATGTCATATTTAAAAATATCTCCTGTTAAATTTGAAAATTGAATTTTTTAGCTTTAAAACTGCATTGAACTTAATTAAGTGTGCGAAATAAAAAAAAAAACATTCTCCGTTTCAAGTCTTAAGACTCTAACTTTTAATTGTAGTGTAGTTTGATTTGCTTCAAATCTTGACATTGTCACAAACTCATAAGCCCTTGTATCCGTTACCTACTGGGTTAAACAGTGCCCTAGGAAGGGGGTGGTGGTGGGGGAAGTAAGTACAGGAGTTAAAAAAGAGGGTATGCCATATGTTTTTCTTGTATTTTGATTTCTTTTCAACAACTTTGCTCTACCTGCAAATGCAATTAATCATTTTCGCATTTTCCTTTTGCCTAATGCTTTCTTCATCTATTTCATCTATTTCATCTATTTCTGCTACTTCTTCTTCTTCTTCTTCTTTCATAATAAGCTCCCGAGAAGTTGATTAGCCTTGGAGCAACCCTCGTTGTCACTCCCATCCCCATTAGATCATCCAATGCAGATATCATTCGCATCACACGCCTAATTAGACCAATTTGCATATGGGATTAAAGTGTGACCAGCTAACGGGGTCAGTCTGACCAGACCAGACTGTGGTTGACCCTTTTCTTGTGCTTCGGTCACCGCGTCACATTCATCAACATTAATTGACTGAATCAACACGATTGAGCGAAAATTAATGAAGCTCTACAGATTAATCAATATAATTTTAAAAAGAAAGAGTGACTTCGATTTTGGATTAAGACATAACGCTTTTATTACTTAGCTCAGCAGCTAAAGCCAAAAAGCTTCTAAAAAGCACTTTCATTCAGAAACTTTGATTTAAAATTGATTTTTTTTGCTTTTTCAAGTGTCTTTTACTTATTTATATTTTTAAATAATTTCAATAAATTGAAGGTGTTTTAAATAATTATTTGATTGTTTATAACTAATTGATTAATGTTCATTTGGTGAATGAAATGAACTTACAAAGTTAAGTAAGACAGTAAATTAGTTCACTTAGTAGACGAGTGTCAAAAATAATTTTAAAAAAAATGTCAATGACTTTCAAATGAATTTAAGTAATTTGCAGTTTGCAAACAATAATTCCTAGTATGCTTGGAGTCCAGACTTAATGCAGTTCCACAGTTAACAAGCTGCTAATTTATTTGCTGAATGATCAATTGACAATTTTGCACGACCCTCGTGCAATTTGCACTATTTGCCATCCGTCCATCCAATTGTCAGGGTCGCGTTTGCCATTTACCATTTAGCATTTAGCATTTAGCATTTAGCACCTGGGCGCCAGACAAAAGTCCAGCCAAACAGTTGGAATTAGGGAGAATGACGAAGAAAAGAGGGAAAAGGAGACAGAGAGCGGGAAAAGAAGCCAAGAGAAAGAAGGTTTGCAGAAATGTTAAAGTCGTGCATGCTCGACTGTGAAATACCCAATTTGTAAGTTGATAAATTTTATTCAAATACTACAACTTATATTTTGTGTGTGGGCCCATAAATATATACATTTTTATCATATATCTATATAATCAATTTTAACTTTCCTAGAGCAATATCGAGTTGAGTTTAATACACATGCTCCAGCTAAACCCCCTAGATGGCGCCAGCACAATTGTTTTTTTTCTTAGCTCGAATAATTCTTTCAATTCCAAGATCGACAAATAAATTGCATATTATTAAAGTGTTTAATTTGTATAGTTAAGCATTTAACTTGACTTACACTATTTGAAATTTGTATAACATTTCAAATATATATTTTTTCAAATAATCTCTGATGTCAGGACTCATTCTTCGTTCAGTTCTTTTTTTATATAAATTCTCTTTATTTCATTTTTTTTTTAAGTGCAATAGAATTTTTAGGCCCGTTTTTTCAATGTCTAAAAAGAGTATTTTAAAACGTATTAAAATGTATAGAAATTATTTTCAAAATTATTGAAAAAAACGGCTTTTGAACTTCTAGTTTTTCGTAAAAGTAACTTAATAGCATTTATTTTAAAAATTAAAAATAAATGCTAAAAAGTCTTTTGATGCTTGTCACATACAGTGGCACAAAACTAGCATGCTTTCAATTTGAGCACTTGAAATGAGTAATAAAAAAAAATTAACTGCAGTGCATAAACTATGGCAATAAATCGGTTTTAGGCTACGAGGGGCGCAAGAGAGAGAGAGAGAGAGAGAGAGAGAGAGAGAGAGGGAGAGAGAGAGATTAAAGCGCAGTTGCTGTTGTCGCATTGATAATGTGAACAGACACACACACACACACACACAGACACAGACGGGCACACCTAAGTCAGGTGTGTGTGTGTGTGTGTGTGTGAATGTGTGTGTAAGGGAAGGGGAGGGGAAAACGTAACGAGTTGAAGGACAGACTGAGACTGCAGTTGAGAGAAGAGAAGCATTTAAAAAGCGGAAATCAGGCAGACAACAGAAATAAACCACGGGAAAAGAGTGCAAAAGAAAGCGAGCAAAAGAGATGAGCAGAGAGGAAGTGAGCAAAAGCTAGAGAAGGCGAGTGACAAACAAACAGACAGCATAAGAAAGAGATAGAGAGAGAGAGAGTGAGAGAGAGAGAGAGGTCATCTGTTTGTATGTGTGTGTATCTGAGATAATTGTGTTACATGCAAAGCGATTTCTCATTAGAAGTCATCACTTGAGGTTTATGCGTCAGACAAATCATGATAAGCTAAAATTCATACTTAAAGCAATATCGATAGTAAAAGTGTCAACATCACTCACTCATTAAATAAAACCAGAGTTACTAACCGATTGTAATATATTGATTAAAAGTAAAACTGATTGTTATCGATCATTATAACAAAATAAAAGTCGTCGATTACTGTGTAATTTGCTCTCGATAACTAGACAAGCTAAAAAATAAGAGAGACAGTGGCATTGTCAGTCTTTTGAGTTTAGAAACTGCTATTATTATTGAAAGTCAACAGCAATGTGCAATAAAAATTAATGTTATCGATAAGTGTTATCGATATATAAGGTAAACTTATGAGGAAGACAATCTAAGAGCTTAAAGTTTGCACTTTGAATGACTTTGACCTCTTGAGAAGAATTAGACAAACTGTTGAGTTTAAAGTCGGGAATGAATAATGCGAGTACTCGTTGCTCTACTCGCTGTACACTCAGAAAAAAATGGAACACTTATTCGCCCCAAAAATCAGAAATTCGCCTTTGATAACTTTTTCTTTTTTTACTATAGTACTTTTTAAAAATTTCTAAATTACAAGGCAGTTTTGGATAATTTTGGAAATGACTAATCTCGTCATTAGATATTTTCTTCAATACTAAGAAATGTGGGCTGTTTTTTGTTGAGTGTATGGCAACTCGTACTCGTATTTGTATCTGTATCTCTATCTGTATCTGTATACTTATTATGAAAAGCACTTGAGAACAGAATTGCCGAGCGGCCTTTGTCTCCGCTGTGACAATAAACTTGAATTACGGCCACAAGACATATGCATAAATGCATTCGCTCAGCATGGCCAGCATAAGTATCTGGCATATTGCGTATCTCTTGTGTATCTATCTATGTATCTGCATGTCAACCTGTATCTTTGCCTACTTGTTGTCAGCACTTGTCGGCAATGCAGATACCGTGAGCTCAATGTGAAGCTTACCGCATTGTTCTCGACCTTTTATAGAAGCCTCAGGCAGATACGCACCCTATAGTTAGGAGCTTGGCATAGGGTAGCTACGACTACGAATACTCTACATTATGTTACGTACCTGTAATGAGAATAAAATAAATACAATGTAAATTAAGCTTTCTTTTTTTCATAATATAAAAAAAGCGTACAAAATTGTTGGTATAAATGCAAAGCAGTTGAAAGAAATAATGATTTTATAAAAGAATCTATTGACTTTATTACTCATAATTGATTTATGCAGTGTTGATGCGTTTGAGTAAAATTAATTAATTTAAGGAATGTTAAGCCGATTCGCAAAGCTTTGAGTTCTAGAAAACATTGTATTATATTATTATGTATGTCTTACATTTGAAATGTGCTGTCAATACTTCAATGACAAGTCATCAATCAATCAAATGTGAAAATAAAATCGAAATTCTTTGAGGTTTTACAACAGTTTTATGACAACAAAAAAAGGTATTAGTTAAAAACAATGTCAAGGCAATAAATTGATGGAGAAGTAAATGAAGAGAAGGATGGGAAGGGGAGTAGAGGGAAAGAGTGAAAGACTGGGAGAGGTGGAGGGAGTTAAAAATAAAGACAGAGAGAAAGAGAAAACAGCTTAATTTGATGTCATGAAGAATTGTTATTGCTGTCATTATAAATACTCGTAATGCTCGGAACTCGGAACTCGACTTTATTCTACCCCCCCCCTTGGATGATATCAATGCTCAGAGCATTATTAATGTCATTTGTTGTTCTTGCTTGTGTTGTTGTTGTTGCTTGTGTTGCATTTAACCCCCCCGGTCACAAATGAAATTAGAGCGCAAACATTTCAATTTTTATGTCGCCTGTCGCCTGTCGCAGGAGTCGCAAGAAAAGCGATATAATTTTTTCGGTGGTTGCTGCTGGCGGGGGGCGGGACTAGAAAATTCAACTGACGGGTGGGTGCATTAACCTTTCACCTAACACCAGCTGACACCAGAAACAAAAACGAATATTCCGCTGCATTGCCACGCATCATGCTCATCTTCACCTGACAAAAAGGTCAAAGTGAAAACTTTCAGCCATGCAAAAAGAGAGAAAAGCTGCAACAAGAACAACAACAACAACCACAAAAACAAAATCAACAGTATGAAGAATAACACAGCTTTTGAGCTTCTGTGTGTCACATCTGTTGGCATCTTGATTTGTCCATTTTTTTTTTTTTTGCCCAGTACTAAAAGGGAACACGGGCTTATGGTTATATGACATTGTTTGTTATTGTCCTTTGCTATTTATAAATTTGTTGTTTATATAAATAACTTTTTTCGTTTATTTTTTCTACAATTAATTTTACACAATTTGACTGGGCATCTAACAGTCGAGTAGCTCGTTTTTTTTTTTTGTACTTGCCCTTTTTTTTATTGTGCGCATCCCTTTTAAGCCCCTTTTTGCATATATATGTACAAATGTAATATGCTCGTATTGTTTAAAGGGATTTAAAGGGTATTACGGCATCGGGCAAATCTTTACAGTCTTGATAAATAAATAACAAATGATGGCAATATGTCTTTAAATTTGATATATTTGTCTCAGAATAGGTAAACTTTCTAAGCATCTGTGCTACAATATTTGTATATATCTATCTATCTTTATCTGTGTACATCTATATAACTATCAATTCATCAATCTTACTGAGCTTTTAGCTATATTACCTTATCTCATATGATTTAACTGTCTTCATATCGATTTATCATTGCAAAATTTACTTTATAATGAACAATATGTTTATCTCCATCGATGTATTAATCTTTTTCAATCGGAATATAACATTAATTTCCATACAATCTATGTGAAAATGTTATATCAAATCATTTATGGAAATTTAGCAATGATTTTTAGGAAAATCTAATCACAGTTATATTTTAAAATTTCAATAGATTTTTCTTTTAGGATACCGAGAATTTTCTTCGCATAATAATTTTCAAATTCGATTAATTTAATTCATCTTTGAGCTGAGACTGGAATTTTAAAATTGCTCTCAACTTGAAGTAGAGATAGATGAATGGAAAAAAAATAGGAAAAATGATTAAGGATTAGGAAAAACAGAAAGCAACCCTGTGGAAAGCGTTGACAGGATGTGTTATTGGCATTCGCTGCCCAATCGAATGCCAATCGATAAACAATAATGGCAACTCGATGCCGCCGGCCAGGCAACAGTTTTGGGCCCGTCGAAGCCACCCCAAAAGACAGGACTCTGGAGAGGACTCAGGACAGGACTCAAACGCAGACTGAGACCGACTCTACGCTCTTCCACTCCCCTCTGTCCACAGTCGCCACCCCTGGGAAAAGCGGCGAGAAATCGCACAAAAAACGCAGAGAAATGTGTTAAAAATGCAGGCCACAAAAATAGTGAGGGAAAAGGGGAGAAGGCGGGAAAGCGACTGTCCCTGTTGTGATTTTCTACGTTAGTTGCACATATTTTCCGCTCCAACCATTAACCACAAGGAATGCTGCAGTCGAGTCTGCTCGACAGTGAGATACCCCTTACTTTAATAATAAATAAAAATAGGTTAGTCCTCGACGGAAACACTTAATCTTGGGACAACCAACAATAAATTACTATTAAACAAATTCAAAATGATCTTCAAATAATTTGTACATAATGCAATTTTTTTGTAACTTTAAAGAAATATAAGATTTTCGTCAGGTGGAAAAAGTTACAAAATATTTTATATAGGAGCAGTCGAAAAAAAACAATTTAAGTAAAAATTAAAGTTAGAAATATAATTTAAAATTATTAATTTGAATAAATTATTAACAAAGTTAATTTTAAATTGAAACAAAATAAATATTATGGTATTATTAAAGTAATAATAATGAAACTAATTTGATGAATAAATATTATATAGAATAAATGAATATACATATTTACAAATTATATAAAAAGTTAAAAAAAATTCGAAAATTGTCAAAAAATAGTATAAGGAAAATTGCCTCTATCTGACTGTGACATACGTAGCCAATAAATTATAAGACTCTTGCAGCCCTTTCAGCTTAACAAATAAAGTAATAAAAGTTTCTATTGCTGCGACACGTGGCTAAAGAAATTTGTGAGTTGATTTATTTGGCGCAGATCCAACAATTGGTTCAGACATTTAACTCAATTGCGGCTTAAACGAGTTGTGAATTGCAAGCTGATTTCATAACTGTAACTGTAACTGTAACTGTAAATGTTCCTTGCTCACTCCCACTGCACCACGCTGAGGTTGCTGCTAAGTTGCGGTAAATTCAATTTCCTTTCGGCAACATCTTTCAGTGCACTTTGGCACGTAGTCTCGCTCTTCTAGAAGGAGATGTTTATGCAAACAGTTTACAAATCTCCTCTCTTCCCTCTCTCTCTCTCGCTCTCTCTCTCTCTCTGTGTGCTAAACGTTTGTTTAACCTGCAGTTACATGCTTCAGTTCTTCATGTAACTGTAACCAGCGGAGATGCAACACTTTGGCCAAATGCCAATCTTCTGCTTCTCCCCGATTCTCCTCTCTTCCCCAGCTCATCTCACCTCTTCTGCCCTGACCTTAGGGCAATGGCGAAGGGTGCAAAGCGTACGTAGCCCAACTATGCATCGGGGAGCGATAAATTACACACCAGGCAGACGATATAATTGCCCTCGTACTGGCAGTAGCATAAACCAAAATATGGACAGACGTGCACTTGGCAGGACTGCACACAAAATACATATATCCCTATTTATAATTCCAGTACGAGTAGAAACTCTGAATCCTCGAAATATTGCACATTACTCAGCGCTGTCAAAGACAGAAACAATCCCCTAAGAACTTCCTGCCGGGCAGGAATAAATAATTTATTTAAAATCAACTCAGAACGAAATACCCGTATTCAATTCATATCGAAAGGCTTTATTCGACTGATAGTTGCTTGGGATCTATTGAAGCAATGGAATGTAATGAATCGCTTTAAATCAAGTACTTTCCCACTTTTTTTTTTTTTTTTTTTTTTTTTTTTGATCTATTAAATCAGCTTCTTTCTCAAATTAGTGCATTGAATCAATCATTTTTTAATGATTGTATTCTTTATTATATGTTTGTTTTATAATTATGGAAACTCTTTATTTGAATGTTGATTATAGATTTTTTTTACTCATTTTCTACGAATATTCAAACTTTGTACAATTATTATCTTTCATCTTTGAGTTTCTAATTCAATGGACTTCAAATTTATAAAAATAAAGTAGTTTCGTTTAGGTTGTAAGATCTTATTATTGTATTATATTCGTTCTTTGATATATCATTTTTCAATGCCTCGACATCGATTTCTTCTTCTTCCGTTACGACTTACAATTGCCGTCTAAACTGGACAGAATGAGATGATTGAGTTAGCGTTTGGCTTTGAGGTTTCCGTTTGCATCGCATCAAGGTCAACTTTGTTATGGACAGGGGGGAATTGAGTGACAGCGGCAGGGGTTCAATTACAATTACAGGGGTTGAAGGAGAATTAAGAGTCACCCACCCTCGCGAGATGCGAGACCTTACGATTCGAAATGGGTCATTATGAGTACATGGCACGCATTTCCCGAACTCATTCTCATTCCGAATTCCGTTTTCGATAGCCCGATTCTCTCATTCCGAATTCCGAACAGAAACTAATAAGTAAAACTACAAATGAATTCACACCCTTCGGGCATTTCGAGTTCAAATCAACTATTCACAAAGAATAGTGAGTGTGAGTACGAGTGAATGAGTGTGGGTGCGGTTAAAGAAATGAGTACTCATAGAAGCTCAAAGCAAGGCTATTCACATTTTGGCTAAAATTATAGCGATTATTACTTTTCAAAATACGAAATTCAAAAATAAACATTATTTATTGACTTTTTTAAAAGTAAAATAAATAAAAAAATACTTTTCTTTTTATGAAATATTATTATTTAAAATACATTGACTCTTTTATTTTAAACAATAATTGTTTTACAATTTGTATAGCCAAAGTTGGAAATAAAAACTGAAATTTAATATTCAAATTAGATTTTGTAGCCTCATAATATTTATTTGCGATCCCTTCATTTTCAAGAAACCAAACAGTAATATAAAGTAAAATGAATATACTCACAGCTTATTCATTACTAGAGTGAATAAAGACATGTCTTTTAATCAATAAATAATCGATAAGTTCTTCATGTTTTGTTTTGAGCAGCTTGTCATAACTTTGTATATTTGATAAGTGAATGCATCACTTATTCATTTCGTTGTGACCCAAGTCCATTCACAAACATTCACGCACACACACACACACACACACACACACACACACACACACACACACACACTCACTCACGTATACAGTCAGATGTCAGAGCTGACAAAATGTCAACTCGTTTGACTGACAGATGCGTTAATACATATAGCAAAGTTCTGTTTTTTGAGTTGCAGGTGTCAATCAAAATTGTTAGACTGGTCACACTCCCAATTAGCGATAGTGAGAGACATGAACTCACGTGACTCACGCACCCATCACTAGGCACATGTTGATTGATTGGCAGCTGGGGGAAAAAATATACAACTAAAAGATGAAAGAGCAATCGAAATTCTAAAAAAAACAAAACATATTTGCGAGCTAAAAATCTAGCTACGAAAACATTTCCATGCCCAAAATTGCAGATATCCAATTTTGTGACGAACGATATTAAATTGTTTTTATGTATATATATAAAAATTATTCTTAAAAAATACGCCGAATGCCAAACTATTA
The DNA here is from genome assembly GCA_035043635.1 of Drosophila rellima. NCBI lineage: Eukaryota > Metazoa > Arthropoda > Insecta > Diptera > Drosophilidae > Drosophila > Drosophila rellima. The sequence goes on along the minus strand of JAWNMV010000302.1, from coordinate 4,681,601 downwards.
TTTGGTTTGGAAACAGTGGGAGTGTCAGTTTTAGCAGGTTTCAGCGATTTCCCGCTAAATGTCGAGTAAAAAAATATCTAGATTTATCGAACGATCCAGTTGAGTTATGAAAAGTCTTAGTATGCGCTTATGTTGGTTAAAACAATGCCTTTCGAGCTGATCGGCGGAAGAAGCAAATTAAATTAAATAATTAATATTTGATAATTATAATTATTTGCTTTTAATTAATCTTTCAATTGATATCTGATCTTTCTGGCCATTTGTGGGGCGAGTCTCCAGCTCTTAATGTAAGCTCAAGATATTGAATTCTTTGCTACGATCAATTCAATAAAATCTCAAGTATTTCCTGAGGAAGAGTCTGCATTTCAGGTGTTTTAATTAAAAGGGCATTAAGCTCTCTAATCGCGCCCACAAAAGCCAAAGGCAGAAGAATTGGCAAGAGATGGCGATTTCAAGATGCTAATGGGAAAACGGTTGCAGAGAATTGGGGGCTGGAGAGGTTGAGAATGGGAATGGGGATGGGGATGGGGATGGGGATGGGGATGAACAAAAGAGGCAAATCAGAAATAATAAAGTCAAGGGGCAATATCCTGTAATCATAACATTTTCAGCTTGCACAGACGATGCGGCGACTGCACAGCACGCATTACTGATCGGTGGTATGGGGCCCCAACAACAACAACAACAACAACACGACAACAACACGACAACAACAACAACAACAACACGACAACAACAACAATTGCAAGGCGCACTCAATAAATTTCAATTAAGCAAACAACAGCCAGTGCATTTCCCCATTGCAGTTTACTATATATTGTTTATAGTTTTCCATTTGTCTTGCATTCTTTTCAGCCCATACCCTGGAAAAAGGCCAAAGAGAGTATGTTTCAGTTATAGACTCATAGAACTCAAAGTTTTTAAACCTTAGAGCCAGGAAATTTGGTATACTTGTTCTTTAAGAGGCCAATCAGCTAAAGTTTGTTGGACATCTTAAAAGGTGCTTTAAATGTCGACATAATGTTCAACAATCTCAAGGAACTAAGAGTTTGCTGGATCTAGAGATCGGAAATTTGGTTTGTGTGCTCCTCAAGTCTCCAATAAGCTAAACTTAGTCAAACACTTTGATACGGATTTTTATTCTCGAGATAATCTAAGTTACAGCGTATGTACTAGTCGTGCATGCCATAAACACTTCTCACACTTCTTTCACGTCTCTCGTTTTCATTGTGCATAGCACATTGCACATTGCTTTATGGGGAAATCGATTTCAATTTCTGTTTTTTTTCTTTCTTTCTTTTTTTTTTCATTATTTCCCTGCCCTCGTTTCTATCTGCCTTCCCTTGTAAATGCCTTTTTAATATGCTAATTACTGAGGTGTATTTCAAGTAATTGTGAGATTATGAGTAATTGCCCTCAAAAATAGGGAGCTCAGTTGGGTTTTTTGTTCAACTTTTAGTTGAGCATCAGACCTGATTTTGTTCATATTTTTCAATAAGCCACAACTGAAAATTCCATGTTTGAAAATCACTGGGAAAACCTAAGTAAAACTTCTGTTCAAACTAATTAATTTATATCTTTCAGTTGAATACAAATCAATTAAATGCCAAGACAAGTTTATTTTTTTTTAGAGTAATTAACTTTTTTTTAGATTTTTCAAAAGTGTGCTTTAAGCTGATTGAATGATACATAGTTTTCCATTCAAAAGATGGTAATATCTAAAAGAAATTCTACTTTAATATAATAATAATAACATAATAACAGATAACAGATAACAGATAACAAAGACTAGTTTTCTTACAATTGAAATTAGAATTTCAGTTTCATATGCAACTTACTATATATGTACATAATATAGGCGAAGATTTGCCTACTTGCATTTAGAGTAGTAATATTTTTATGAGATTTGCTTTGCACCAAAGTTATTACGAATTTATGCCATTTTTCGGCATGTTTTCTGCTCTCTTTCGTGGCAGTAACAATGTAATTAGTGTGGCATGCACTGAGAGAAATTCTTGTGCTTACGCATATTATAAAAACAAAAACTGTGAGAATTTCGTAATGTATTATAAATTTATCAACCAATGAACAATAATTTAAACAAATTTAAGAAAGTAAAACTCACCAAGTTTCTTTGTCAAATCTTTAAGCATTTTTTCTTCAAGTGTATTGTATCTATATACACATGCATTGTTCGCTCTATATGCGTGTGTATCTAATGACTTTGATAATGTTGAAGTGGGTGCAAAAACGACCGTCACAAGGGCTGAACTGAATCTCAAAAGCCCAAAAAAAATTCACCCTTGGTGCCGTCGAGTCTCAACTGCTCAGTCCACCGTTCATCAAATGCATGATTCATGCTACACTTGCAACATTCAACTAAATATTAAGCGATTTTTATGTACACACACCGAAATACTTTTCTCTATAGACCAGGAGCTACACTACACTACACTACACAACACAGGACACATTACTGCACTACATCAAAAGTCACCCCTCGTGTTTTGGCACGCAGAAAGAGTGTGGGAGAAAAGAAGATCCAAAAACATGTTGTTTGCCTAAACATTTACTGAGGGTATTCTAGCTGTGTTACCAAAATATGTTACGATTTCAAAATGGAATCTTAGATACCCTATAAACTTTGCATATGTGTAAATAGAATAAAAAAAAATGTTCGTTTTCGACAAATTTTATACTTGATTTTAAAAGAAAAAAACTGAAAATCTCTCGTTTTCAAATATAATACAGAGAACATGTTGATTGTAAGACCATTGTTATATCCTTGTGGCGAATCATATTAATTATATATTTTATCAGTGTAGAGTGTATAAATACAATAAAAAAATGTTCGTTTTCGACAAATTTTATTCACGGTTTTAAAAGAAAAAAATTGAAAATCTTGCGTTTTGAAATATAATACAGAGAACATGTTGATTGTAAGACCATTGTTATATCCTTATGGAAGTTATAATTTATGTATATTTAATAAGTGTACAGTGTATATTCCTCTTCGAACAAAACTAGAAACAAACGTTTGTGTTTGGAAAACTTTTCTTTTTTTTTTTCAAAGATATCTTAAGGAAAAACTGAGAAACCTACATTTTAAAATAATTTTAATTTTTGCTCAAATTTCAGTTATAATATTTCCCCCATTCTATTCAAAAGAAAAGATTTACTTTTGTTCCAATTACAAGTTGAAGACATCGGAACAAAGAGTATTGCTTGTGTCTCAGATAACTTTGAGTTTCATCACACTCTATTTTTCTTAAATGCCAGCTGCTGTAATGGGAGTTTAGGGCGTTTATTAGGGGAATGACAATATTGCTGTGCAATTGATTTATGCCTAAAATACTTCCGCAATATGTTGTTGAGTTGAGTTGGCTGTCGACACTTGAAAGCGAGTCGCAGACAAGACACCATAAATGACAAGTATATGTACATATGTATGTATGTATATGAATGCATCGCATATAACATCAATTACATTCGTTCATTCGTTCATTCATTCCAGACTCTCTGGCAATCCAAAAAAACCTCTTTCCAAGTGGCGTTTGCCATTTCCGATGTCTCTGCACTTCAAAGTGGTCTTGCTTCGTGTTTTCTTTTTAACCATTTCTCGCTTTTTGTTTTTCCTATACTTTTTTTTTCTCTCTCTTTTTTTTGCATTTGATGGCACATTTCCGGCAACGTCTTGTTGTTGATTTTTCGCTCTATTTTTGGGTGATGGCAAAGGCCTCAACCTCAACATTTTCGAAGAGTTGCAGTGTTGGTAAACGCCTGCACAAAATACTTAATCCGGCTTCTTACCTAGTGCTGACAACTTGATTTTTACCGGAAGCGTTTTTCAAATATGTACTTTAAGTCGATACTTTTTTTGTTGACGATAAATAAATAACTCGACTTTTGACGATTTTCATATTTCGATTTTAAACTCGATTTATAATTTAGACTTGAGTGACTTTATCTTTACAGCATCCCATACGAACTACTCTAAGGTTTATTTTAGTGCACAATCGATTACTCGATTTGTACCATAACCTTTTTTCAAGTATTTTAACTCGATAATTTTCTTTTACGATAAATAGACAAATCGATTTTTGTTTTGGCGATTTTAACACTTCGAATTCCGTAGAATTTTACTACAAGATTTCTTTAAATTAGTTTTAATAATTTTCAACTCATCTAACTTTCACTCGCTCTTTCTCTCTCTCTCTCTCTCTCTCTCTCTTTCTCTCTCTCTCTCTCTCTCTCTCTTTATTGCATTCTCTCTGCTTAAACGCCTAATTAGCTATTGCATCAAGTTAATTTCTGAAACAGGCGTAACATGTGTGTGTGTGTGTGTGTGTGTGTGTGTGCACTTCAATTGCATATTGTGTACCCCTGAGCCAGGGCTGCGTTTAACGTAATTGAATTGCTCAGTGTGCGACACTTTTGAACTTTTCAAGGGCTTTGCACATTGGGGGAATGTCTGTTTTATATACCCTTAAACAGGGTACTATACTTTTGGTATGAAACAAGTCCATAAAATATATATATATATATATATGTACATATTCCTTAACAGAACGTTAAGCTAGTTGAACACATATTAACAAAGATCGAAACACTATAGCTTATATATCATCTTAAGCATCAATTAAAAATTTCATTTTTGACTGAAAATCCTTTTGGTTATTAGCAAACTTAATTTTTTTTAAAGAAATAAAAATGCATTTTTAAAGTAAGACAAATTTAAAAATAATAGAAAGCCTAAAAAAGTTAAAAAATTTAATGGTCTTACAAGCACGATGCTTTAACAATTTTTAAGAAATTTTTGTTCTTGACACATTCTTAAAGTTAAGTTTTCGGCCATAAAACTAAAAATTGTCGTTAATAAAAAAGTGTCGAGAAACATAATTTAATTTTGTATAAGTCTTGTTAATGTGACATTTAAAAAAAGAGAATCAGATCTTCGGCGTGTTGAAGATAACATTGAATTTTTGTTGTTATTATAGCTGCTGTTGACTGATTCTTTTGGGCCATGTGACACGTGGCAATGGTTTGGGGCGGAGTTTATCTGCGACACGCATCTGTGGCCATGGCCTTTGTCTTCTGCGGACGTGCATTTAATTGCCATGGAGTAAATCCACACCCAAAAACAGAAAAAAGCCGAAACAGAAACAGAAACAGCAACAGAGACAGAGACAGAGACAGAGACAAACAAAACCAAACAAATCAGACCAGATTAAACCGGGCCCAGAACCAAAACCAGACAAGCCAAACCCAATCGCAATTCCAATTTCGATTGGCCTCGCTTCTGTCTGTTTAATTGTTTTCATTTTCTTTTTTTTCTTGGCAGCTTTAAATTAGGCCGCATTTTGCGCTTAATTTATCTGTGGATACCGCGTATCTGCATCCGAATTTGTATCTTTGACTTTATCTGCATTGCGCCAGCAGATAAACTTTGATTTTTGATGACAATCTTATTTTGTACACTTATTGTCGTTAATATACTTGCTAAAAATAAACTTAATACTTCTGTGGATGATATATTTACAATATGTATGTAGAAAACCTGAAATTTCAATTCTTCCATGTCCCAAATGTCTTAAAATTAAAGAAAGCTAATTTGATAACTATTGATTTTTACCCTGATAATAATAAAATTTGTAGTATTCTCGACTTGTTTTAAATTTTGTAATTCACCGTTTTTTATATTTATATATGTAGCTTTTTTTTTAATTTACACATGTATGAGGGTATGAGGGCTTTGTTTTTGAAATCGCCGTGCGGCAAACGTGACTTTTGGACCATGTCATTGTCTCGTATGTGACTAAATGGCGAATATTTGAATTTTTTTTATCAAATAGACAAAACAATAATAACTTTTCAGCGATTAACTGCTTCAAATGGAACTGGTTCAGAAACAACCACAGGGAATGTTCCAATTGAAACATTATATACTTCAATAAGAGTGCGTACTATAATATTCAATATCTTGTTCATGAATCATGAACTGCTTTGACTGCCCTCAAAAATGTATTCAACAAATGCTAAAATAGGTACTAAACATGTCTGTTCATTATTTATTATGACTACGTGAGGTTTATTTGTTTGTAGTTAGCGCTCTGTACGGTTCCATATATACGGTCATTATTTAGGTTACGGATTTATGACTCTGGGTTACACAGTTATTAACTGAAAGCTTCTAATGAGAATATACCTTGTCCACCCTAGGTAATCATTCATGGTCGAAAATGCCGCACAAAACATTTCAAAATATTATTGAAATTATCACAATAGTCATAAGATTTTCAGGAAATAGTTAGAGTAAACAATGAAAATATATATTTATATCAACAATAATCAATACCTTATTTGCTATTTCTATTTTCCTTATTGAACATTTAAACATTTACTTGATGGTTTCATAATTTACTACTACTCGAAATACTTTTAGTTAATCAATGCATATGGAGCTCTGTTATGCAATCAGCGGCAATATGATCTAACTAGCTATAATCGATGTATCTATGTATTTGTATCTTTTGTCAACATGCGGGTATCTGTTAATGTATCTGTTCTGTAGCTGTAGCTGTCTTAGTATCGTATGCATATTCATTTCATTCATTTTAACTGGCTTGCAAATAATTCTCAAGGTCTTTTTAAGAAGCAACAACAACAAGGAAAACTGATAGCCTGGCACTCCCTCCCCCACGCAACCCTCCACAACTCTAGCAATTGCTTGACAAGTTTTGCAAGCACACACAAAACCAAAAAACACGATGCGAAATAATTGAATTTAATTAACATGGGAAATGTGCGCTCCACTAACGAAAACAATGAAAGACTTTAACAACAACAACAACACGTGCACAAGAACACAGAGAGAGCCAGAGAGAGTGAGAGAGGAAGACCAGCATGAGAATGCAGCAAGTGCAGCTGTGATTTATGCATGTATGTACATATGTGCATCTCTCGCTCTCTGCAGCGCGCGCTCTCTTTTTGTGTGCTTTGTGTGTGAGTTGCCAAAATGCATGTTGCTAATGTCATTGCAACATTGTGGCTCAACATTTACCATTGACAAAAGAAAGTTGATGATCAGTAAAATAAGCAACAAAAACAAAACAAAAACTTTCGGCTTCTTCTTACCTGTGCACAAAATGCAGCCAAAAATGTTAAGCTCCAAAGCCAGCTATGTTGCTGAGTTGCTTTTGTTGTTGCTGTTGCTGCTGCTGCTGCCCTTGTTGTTGTTGTTGTTTTGTAATGTTGCTGCTGCCTTTTGAGTCGAATTCTTGTTGTTGCTTTGCTTAGCGTGTACAACATTTTGTGGCCGTTATGCTGCTTTATTGGTTGTTGTCGCTGTCGCTGGTGATGATGTTGTTGTTGTTGCTGCAGCTTGTATTATGTATGTATGTCGATATATTTGACTACACCTTTTTTTTATTATTTTTATTTGATTTTTTTTTTGCTAATTTCTTTTGATTTTGGACATTCTCAAGACGAGTGTAGTTTTTGTTTTTAACAAATGCATCGTTTTCAAATTCTTTGTTTCTCTATAAACTTCACAACTTATAAATTTTATAAAATTTTCTCACGTCATACTGTGAAAGAGCCAAAAAAAAATAATAATAAAAATAAATACATTGATTGAGAGAGTGACGCAAAAGAGCGAAAATGCGCAGCTGTATGTATGTATGTATGTGTGTGTGTGTGTGTGTGTGTGAGTAGTAAGCTCAGTTTTTAAGTCAAGCTTCGCCTTTGCTTAGTTGCTCTCGCTCTCTCTATCTCTCTCTCGCATAGTTGTTGCGCACATTTGCTGTTGCCAAGCCTCAGCGTGTTTCTACCGCTGCCATTGGCTCCGTCCCGCTTTTTCTTCTTCTTCTACTCCAACTTAAGTGCGGTTTGTTTGTTGCTACTGCTGAGATTTCAATTGGAATACTGATTTGTTGTTGCCTTTGGTTTAGCTGCTTTGCTTTGCAGACGTAACACAATAACAATAGCATACATAACTGTTGATTGCATTTCTGCAACAAATTTATCTGAACATAAAAATCAAATAAGAATTAATTGAAATGTCACAAATACATTTGTATATTTGTACATTCATATGTGTTTGCATGTATTTATGTTATGTACATACATTAATGCCAATAAAAAGAAAACAACAACTTTTACAAAAACCAGTTTATTTTTATGTGATCAAAGCAAAAGCTAAAAAGCTGCTTTTGTTGCTGTTGTTGCTTGTTATTAACATTGCCGTATGCAAAAAGGCCTTCAACTTTGTTGCTGAGCAGCGTTGTTGCAGCACCAAGGGGTAATATTGCGAGAGAGCAAGAGATTGCGAGAGAGAGCTTAGCAAAAGAGCAGCTTAGCCGAAGTCGAAGCTCTAAATATGTTGCTATTGTTCTGTCATTTGCTAGAACAACAACAACAATAACAAAGGCAACAACTTTAAAGCTTCAGCGACAACAGTAACAACAACAACGATGCAAAGCTCATAAAAACTAGTTTTGATTTCAATTTTTGTTAATTGTAAAGTGAATTTAGGACAAGTTTCTATGTGGAAAAATAATAAACATCATTTGTTTCGGTTTCTGTTGCTGTTTGTTTTCTTTTGTTTTTGTATTTTTCTATCTCTTAGCTGTTTGTCAAATTCATTCATAAAAAACCAAGCAAGAGAAATTTTATTCCAACATATTCAAATGTTTAAAGCAACAACAAGAAATTGCAAATCGCCGACCATAGAGTGCGTCTATGTGCGTGTGTCAGGGTATGAGTATTGGTGGGGGGGTGAGAAAGAGCGGATATGGGCTGGCAAAGAGAGCTGATCATCGGCAAGCAAAAGAAAGCGATGGCATGTCAAGCGACAGCAAAAACAACAACAAAAAAGCTGCTGCTGCCGATGCCGGCGCAGCCAGTGTTGCGTAGGTGTTGCTAATGATGTTGCTATTGTTGTTGTTGCAACACGCACTCGAAACGCGCTCAAACACAAAAACAACTCTCAATTTCTGCTTTTACTTTGTTGCTACGCTTTGTTGCGCATTTCTCAGCCAAAAAGAAATAAAAAAAAAAACCAAAAAAAATCAAAAGTATCATGTACAAGTATGTACATAAGTATGTTTTATACATATGTGAACAAAACGAACTTTGCTTATTGAATAATAAAAAACTTTTTGTATATATGTATATGACAAATATATACACATATATTTATAAATATGTATATCTGCGTTCAAAAACTTTTTTGCTAACCGTCGCCAAAAAAATACGAAATACTCGAAAAAAAAATACAACAAAAACGTACACTCAGACGCAGACGCACACACACGTAAACATACGCACGGAGCAACAACGATGAAGACGGCGACTGCGACGACGACGACGACGTCGGACAACAACAACGGACGACGGATGATACAAAATGACGCGCACCTGAACACGCTCACGGCCAAAACTCAACTGAGTAACGGGTATTGTAGCGGCGGTGGCTGCGACTGCGACTCCGGCTGCATCTGCAAGTTGTTTGAGCAAGTGTGAGTGTGCGCACATTTGTATGTGTGTTTGTATATCGTTCACAATACAATCGATATCATATGCACGCACTTATCGTGTTTGGCTGGAAACTTTTGCCGAGGTTGCCACTTTGTATTTTTTCCAAACTTGGGCCAAGGTGGCAGCTTTGTTGTGTATTTACAGATTAGAGTTGGGATTTTTAGTTAAATTAACTGAATAAGCTCAATCGTAAATTTTTCAGTCGTGAACTAAATCAGTCATTTAGTTCATTTATTCAGTTGATAATGATATGAACGATATAGTTTCTATTCAGTTGGTCATGTAAAAATTAATAGGTCATTTTGATCAATTGTTTACGATCGATGTGAATTGGCTACAACTGTTTCTTATTAGATGACAAATTCAAAATATAAGAAATTAAAACAGTATGACATGTAAATAAAGAAGACATTCAAGCCAATAGCGGAACATCGTGCATATTATTCTAATCGTATTTCTGCAAAAGATTTAATTCTTTTTAAAGAAAACTGACCAACAGCGAAATGAACGATAGATAGTTCATGTTTGACTGAATAAGTTCATTCGTTCATTTTAATGACCCGTTCATTTGGACTTTTTCAGAACGAAACGACACAACTCTAATACAGAGTGCAGTGTAAGGAAAGTGAGCGTATACAAGTTGCAAATACATGCTATGCAAGCGTTTAATAAGTGTATATAATAGCTTTACGCGCGGCTTTTAAGCGTATTGCGACACAGTGGCTGAAAAAGACTGGAACGCAGGCAGGCAGTGGAAGAAGCGAATATACAAAAGACCGGCAGCAGCTTCCACGCTCACGCACACACATACACAGACAGAAGCACACGTATAACAACACCCACAAACACTTGTGTAGTTTGATGTATGAGACAAGAAGAGACAAGTAAATGAAAGAAAGAGATTGAGAATTGAAAGGCGGAAATTGTGTGTGTGATCATCAACATAAATATACAAAAATATATTTAGGCCATGAAGAACGTATTAATGGTGGCAGAGAAGCCATCGCTGGCTGCCTCCTTGGCATCGATACTTTCCAATGGACGCTGCACAGTGAACCGAGGTACACAAAAAAAACATCAACCAACATCATAATAATACTAATTATTGTTATTATTTAATTAATAATTGAATCACCAAACAGGCAACAATGGTTGCTCCACGCACGAATGGTCTGGACACTTTCGGCATGAGGGCAACGTACATTTTCGCATGACATCGGTGTGTGGACATGTGATGTCATTGGATTTCATTAGCAAATACACATCGTGGGACAAGGTTGATCCTGTCGAGCTCTTCGACTGTCCCACCGAGAAGAAGGAGTGCACGCCGAAGCAGCAAATGCGCACATTTCTGGCCCACGAAGCTCGTGGTTGCGACTATCTGGTGCTTTGGCTCGATTGCGATAAGGAGGGTGAAAATATCTGTTTCGAGGTGATGGATGCAGTGCAGCATGTTATCCACAATGTGTACAGTCACAGTGTCACATATCGTGCACACTTTTCGGCCATTACGGATAAGGATATCAAGGGTGCAATGGAAACGTTGGGACATCCGAACGAGAATGAAGCCAAATCGGTGGATGCTCGACAGGAATTGGATTTGCGCATCGGTTGTGCATTCACACGATTCCAAACGAAATTCTTTCAGGGTCGCTACGGTGATTTGGACTCGTCATTAATCTCGTATGGACCATGCCAGACGCCAACACTTGGCTTTTGTGTGAAGCGTCACGATGATATACAAACATTTAAGCCCGAATCGTTTTGGTATCTGCAATTGCTGGCCGGACAGCCCGAATGTACGTTGGAGTGGGCACGTGGGCGTGTCTTCAAAAAGGACATTGCCATCATGCTGCTGAATCGCGTCAAGGAGCACAAGGAGGCCAAGTAAGTGATGGTCCTGCTCCTTAATGTTTGGACAAAGTATTCACTTGGTTTCAACTCATATTCTGTTTCCGTTTCCCTTTGGCAGCGTGGAAAGTGTGAGCAGCAAGGAATCGTTTAAGAGTAAACCTCAAGCACTCAATACGGTTGAATTGATGCGGATTTGTAGCTCTGGCTTGGGCATTGGACCCTATCAGGCCATGCAGCTGGCGGAGCGTCTATATACGCAGGGCTATATCAGTTATCCGCGCACGGAGACCAATCAATATCCGGAGAACTTTGATCTGCACGCCACGCTGCGTGTGCTGCAACCGTCCAGTGAATTTGGCGATGAAGCGCGCGCAATTGCAGCCGATTTTCAATCGCCCCGAAAGGGCAAAGATGCGGGCGATCATCCGCCGATAACGCCAATGAAATTAGCCAATCGCAATGATTTCGATCGCGACACTTGGCGTGTCTACGATTTCATTTGTCGCCATTTTATGGGCACCATATCGAGAGATCTGAAATATCGAACGACCACAGCGAAATTGCGCGTGGGCATCGAGAGTTTCTCCAGCACGACGAATGTATTGATCGATGCGGGTTTTACCAAGGTGATGACATGGCAGGCCTTTGGCAAGGACGAACCCAATCCGCCATTTGTCCAAGGCACCACGGTGGCCATCAACGATGTGAGACTGGCCGAAAGCCAAACTGGTCCGCCCGATTATCTCACGGAAGCCGAATTGATCACGCTGATGGAGCAACATGGCATTGGCACCGATGCCTCCATTCCCGTGCACATCAACAACATTTGCCAGCGCAATTATGTGCGCATCGAAACGGGCCGCAAATTGATACCGACCACGCTGGGCATTGTGTTGGTTCATGGCTATCAAAAGATTGACCCGGAACTGGTATTGCCCACCATGCGATCGGAGGTGGAACGCATGCTGACGCTCATTGCCAAGGGCTCAGCGGATTTCAATGATGTTCGTCGTCATGCCATCAAGATCTTTAAGCTCAAATTTATGTTCTTTGTTCAGAACATTGGCGGCATGGATATGCTATTTGAATCATCATTCTCTCCACTGGCCGAGTCCGGCAAGGCGCATTCGCGGTGTGGCAAGTGTCGACGTTACATGAAGTATATTCAGGTAAATATACATACTATATGTATATATATATATGGGCAATAAGCAACATATGCCAGAACATTATTTTCTTTAGACAACAGCTCTTGATACGGTTTATTTTGAGCAATTGTTCGTTTTCAAGATCGAATTATTTGAATGCGGCCAATCTTTCAAATGTAATGCATTAATTTATCTTAATAATGTTTTTTATTTAATTCAAAAATATTCAGTAGTTTATTTTTGATTTAATTTCAATCAGTGTCGCTTGTGATATTTTGTTCCAAGTTATATTTACATTGTTGCTGTCTCTTTTTTTTTTAAATTATATATCGAAAAAAGCTTGATTAACTTGTTTTAAATAACGTATTAAAATGGTTCATGTTACAATCTTACTATCTTACTTAGTGTAATCGTTAGATTACAAAGGGTCAATTTTTAAGAAAATGTTCTAAAATATTGGAAAAGTTAATTTATTTGAATGTAGAATCGATATATATATATAAATATCTTGAATACATTTCTGAAAGAAAATTTCACAAGATGTGAATTTCCATATCATAATAATATGATAATAATATTTAAATAGAGATAGAGTTAAATTATCAAAGGCATTTATTCTAATTAATTATTTTATTTATTTAATGTCAACTAAAAACAGTTGACCAAAATTAAACAATATAAACAATTTGAAAGAAAAGTTAGGTAATTATATTTAAATTAATATTTTAACTCTCCTCGTCTTCCTTCTCTCTGTTTACAGACGAAACCCGCCCGTTTGTATTGCTCCCATTGCGATGAGAATTACACGCTGCCCAATGGCAATGTCAAGGTCTATCGTGAGTTTAAATGTCCGCTGGATGACTTTGGACTGTTGGCCTTCTCGACGGGTGTGAAGGGCCGCTCGTTTCCGTTCTGTCCGTATTGCTACAATCATCCGCCGTTTAGGGATATGCCCAAGTTTGGCGGTTGCAACACCTGTACACATCCCACCTGTCCGCATTCCCTCAACACGCTGGGCATCTCCACGTGTGTGGAATGTGAGACGGGCGTTCTGGTTTTGGACAGCACATTGTCGCCGACATGGAAATTGGGCTGTAATCGTTGTGACGTCATCATTAACTGCTTCAAGGGTGCCACCAAAATAACTGTCGAGGGTAAATCAGCAATACAATTAACAAACGTACAAATATATATATATCTAGTGTCCTTCTTTGCAGATAACAAATGCAGCGATTGTGGTGCTCAGCTGGTGAATGTCGTCTACAAATCGGACAAGTCCAAGTTTAAGGATGGCAGCGAGGAGAAAACTGGTTGCATCTTCTGTTCCAATGATTTCTCGCATCTGGTGGAGAAACATCGAGCGGTCGCCTCACGTCAAGTCCGCAGCGGTGCGCCACGTGGCGGTGGTGCTGGTCCTGGAGCCGCTGGCGGTGCTGCCGCTGGCAATGCCCGTGGTGGTCGACATGGCGGTCGTCCGCCCAAGGACAAAATGGCACAATTGGCCGCATATTTCGTTTGATGGCTTGCCCTCAATCCGGATTAGGCTCTAGAAATGCATTTAATTGTCTAGCTCCTCACTACAAATTAGTCTGGTATGCGAGACTTGGCCGTAAATAAACGAAGTTTGTACAAATTTCACTTAACTATAGCGTTTTAATACCGAAATCCTTAACGATCTCACGATATCGATCAAAATATTTGGCATTAACACAAACTACACTTCGACTACATCCTTATGCAGCAGGCAATAGCACTATCGATTAAAATTCCAGGATATTCAGAAGTTGACCAAAAATTACAACTTAATTTTTTTTTAGAAGAAGGTTACCTAGAAAAAATGCCTTAAAAACATAAAAACACCTATGACTCGCTCATTTGAAGGATTACAAATATGTCCTTTGGCCCAAAGATAGTGCTTTTCTTGCCAAATATGAATAACAATTTGAAAGCACGAAAGTCCTTTCAATAGCCAAGCTATAAGTATTTATTTTTAGTCGAAAATTAGGTCATAACTCGCTAATGTCCTTGTGTATACGTGTAAGTCCTGTGGCAAACAAGTCATTTTAATGAGTTATCGAAGATTTTCTCTTTTCGGGTCAACTTGCAGCAATTTGAGGAGGAAAGTTTTCAAGTCTCTGATCCTTAGATAGCACCTGTATCCTTTGATGCCAGACGGCCTGTGGGGATGTCCACTGGTCTGCGGATACTGCTTATTCTGGATGCAAATAATTCCATTATCCTTTCTTTTCAATCGATAGTTATTAGCACACATCAATATAAATATATCAGAATATAAAGTCGTCTAGGAATAAAATTATTTCAAAATTACCTCGAAATGTTTCCTGATCATGTTTTATCGTTTTCCACTCACATTTAAACAGAATAATCTATTTTAATTTCAACATATTTATTGATGTAATTCAAAAAATTAAATATAAGTTATGTGTATAATTATTACTGCTTATTATGCAAAATTACTTTGCAGTTTTGCGTTTTCATCTTGTTGTTGTTTCTTTATTTTTGTGTTTTTTTTTTGTTGTTTCTTTTTTTTTATACTCCTCTCTCGCTTGGCCTTACTTGCATGTTTTTTTTTTATTTTTATTTTGTAATTAGGTATTATTATTTTATTGCATTTTAATTTGCATTGTTTTTTGTTTTTATTTTATTAAGATTTTGCATTTTATTTGAATCAATTCAATATATAATATATATATATATATATATGTATATATATATACATACATACACGAGAGACAATGTTGTGTATATGTTGTTTTATATACATATATCATATATTTTTTAGATTTGTATTTGTATTATTATTAATATTAATATTATTGTTATATTTTATATATATAGATGTTTTGTTTTCATAATTGTTATCTTTTGCTTTCCTTTAATTTCTTTTCTTTTCTTTTACTTTATTATTATTATGCTAAGTTTAGCTGTTGCTATGTTCTGTGTTTGTGTGTGTATTTATGTGTGTGTGTGTGTGTGTGTTTTGGGTGTATGTGTGTGTGGTGTTTATATGCTGCTTTTTTGTTGGTGAATCCCATTTAGATATATTGTTTGTTTTCTTTTGTTTTGTTGTTGTTTTCTTGCTTGTTCCTTATATGTTTAGTATTGAATTTAAATTAATATTAAGAAACATCCTAACTCCCGCTCTTCTCCATCTCCATCTCCATCTCTCTCGCTCACGTGCCCCTGCCATCGTCTCTTTCTTTTCGTGCATCTCTTTCCATTGCCTTTCTCTTAGTTCACATGCTTTGTTGTGTGTTCGATTTTGTTTTTGAGAGCTGCTGCTGCTGTTTCTTCTCCATCTCCATCTCCATCTCCATCTTCTTCTGATCCTGTTCTGCTCCTTCCTCCCTACTCCTCCTCTTACACTTTCTCGCTTCTCCTACTTTAGTCTGTGAGCAGTGGTTTGATGGTCGGTTTCTCTTTCTCCTTGTCGCGATCGTTGCGCGGCTCCAATTGTTCCAGGAGCAGAGCAGGATTCGCCTGATCCTGATGGGTTTTCTGCTTCAGCATTGTCCAGTCATAGATATAATCATATTGATGGTTCAGCGTTCGGAATAAAATGCTGCAATAAAATAATAAATGAATAGCTAAATTAATGAATGTTTCGAAAAGTATAATTTCCTAGAATAATTGCCCATCAGAAACAAGGCTAAAAACACAACAACTGAGCCAAGTTTGCTACCTCTAACTGTTGTAGTCCCTAAAATCTATGTGTTCATACAGACGGACCTACTTGTAGTTGCTATCGTCTTAGTATTTCATGCTTATCAAGAAACCACATTGACAATCTTTAAAAGTCTCATGCTATACTATGAAGTAAGTAAAGGTATGAAGTGGAATATAGACTTACCGGAACAATTGACGTAGGTACATGTAGTCGGGCTGTTCCTCAAAGCGCAAGCTACGACAATAGTTCAAGTACATGGAGAATTCGGCCGGCGAGCCCTTGCACAGCACCTCGATGGGCGTGGACATTTTCTTTTCGGAGATTTTCTCATATTTCTGCTGCTTGGTATTGGCCTTCATACCCTGCCAGGGTAGGACGCCCCTATTGAAATACATCATCACATAACCAAGGGATTCCATGTCATCACGACGCGATTGCTCGATGCCCAAATGGGCATTGATCGATGCATAACGTGCCGTGCCCGTCAAGTTTTTATCCTCGCGATACAGGATATGGACGCGTGAGTGGGGATCACGAAACTTTTTGGCCAAACCAAAATCAATCAAAAAGAGCTTATTACAATGCCTCCCAATGCCCATCAGAAAATTGTCCGGCTTAATATCACGATGAATGAAGCACTTCAAATGTATATACTCAAGACGACCGATCATCTGATCGACCAGCATCAGTACCGTCTTAATGGTAAAGTGACGTGTACAAAAATTGAATAGATCCTCCAGCGATGGCCCCAACAGATCCATCACCAGCGTATTAAAATTCCTCTCCTTGCCATGATGACGAATGCGGGGAAAGCCAACGCCGCCGCTCAATATGCGATACAATTTCGCCTCGTATAACAGCTGCGGATGACGGGCACTGGCGCTCTCCATCTTGATGGCCACCTGCTCGCCGGTCTGAATGCTCATTCCGAGATAAATGTCACCAAAGGAGCCGCTGCCTACAAAGTTTACACAGAACAACAAGAAAGTCAGTTAAAATATCATTGGAAAATCTGATATGATTATATTGTTAGTGATCTTCTCGTCATTAAACTAGTTTGCTTCATTTATTATCTTTTATTATTTATCTTCAACTCTTTCTCTGTAATCGACTTCCTTGTAGTTAAAGTCTCCAAAATGTGCATTTCTTAATTTACAGCGATATTTTCTATATCAAACTGTATCAAACTTCTTCAGCATGAGCTTTTCTAAAGCGAACTTTTCATAAATAAACTTGTACATACTTTTAGCTACTTTAAATCGATGCTTTTCTTGTCGATAAATCGAGTGAATAAAATCGATAATCAGGAAAAAAATACGCCTCATTGCAAACATTTTAATCAGTCCCATTAAATTTGTAATTTAGAAGTAAAACTGCAACTTTTTACTACTTGAAAATTTTAATACAAAATTTATGAATCTGTATATTGTCCCATTGAATTCACAAATCGATGATTTCATTGTCGATAAATCGAGTGAATAAACGTTTTATTATTTAAACATTTTAATAAAAAAAAAATCGATGAATCTATGAAATATCTGTATCTGTAACCCGATGAATACACAAACCGATGTTTTACTCGGTGATAATTAAAATTAAATTTTAAACTCAATATTCTAATTGGATTGAATAACTAAAATGTTGCAGTTTTTCAAATAACAATGTCGATTATATTTCGATATGAAAATTTTAAATTAGTGGTGTTCCCACTTGAAATTAGTGGTATTCCCACTTGAAATTAGTTGTGCTTTCACAAATGTTTTATATTGATCAATTTGATCAAAATAGTTAAGTATTTGTGGAAGAAAAAAAGGTGCTGGATGGGTTAACAGATTGCAGATTTATATACACTTAGGTATGTGGTATAACTAACTTACCAATCTTGCGTATAACCCGATATTTGCCGCCGATAATTATCTCGGAGCGGTTGTCCTTAAGCAGCCGCATTTTCTCCATATTGGTTGAATAATGCCTCCGCCGCGCTCGTTACTTCAAAGAGGGTTTTATCTTGCAATTCTTTCCAAAAGCAATACTCAGCTTTTCCTCTTTTTTTTCAAATCTATATATATATATATATATATATCAGATATATATATAATCAGACAGATCTGTAAAATAAAAGAAATGAAAAACTGTTGAGTTGAGAAAAAACGAAAACAAAAACAAAAAAGAAAGATTAGTGAATTTCATCAGAGGTTTTTTCTTTTATGGGTTTTATGATTTATCTATTGGCGCCAAGTCACAAAAAACACTTTCTTTTTATTCAAAACTTTTCGTTGGCCATCTTTGTTGTGGTTCCTGTTGTTGTTGTTCAAGTTGTTGTTGTTGTTGCTGAAAGTTGTTGTTGTTGGTTGATACTACTTCAATTCGGTCGCTATGTGATTTGTTATTTTCTACATTTTACTTTTTTGTTATGATTTTCTCTTGCGCTTACGTTATTGCGTGCACTCTCTTTTGCATTTATGCTTTGTTATGCTCTTCGTTTCCAAAATTATCATGAGTTTTGTGCAAATATTGCGCATTTTTATAACGAAATTAACATTTGAATCGATAGTCGATATATTGAGTTTGTCTCTCTCTGTGTGTGCGTCTGTCCGCGCGTATGTGTGCGTATGCGTGTCTGTCTCTGTGTGTGTGTGTGTGTGTGTGTGTGCCTTTCTGTGTTGGACAACAGCTACAACAATTAGAAGAAGCAGCAGCAGAGCAGCAGTGTCAGATGGCTCAACAAGAGAGACGTAAACAGACACGACGAAATTGGTGATCGATTATTTATTTTGTCATAATTGTCGATAATTTAATATAAACAGACGGCACATTGATAAACGATAAGCAGCACAACTGCAACAACAACTAATAACGATGACAGGTACAACGTACTTCGCTTCTTCTTCTTTTACCCCGTTGGAATGCACATTACACATACACACGCATACATACATATGGTCATATGCACATGCAAACGCGCTCACACAAAAACAACAAGAGCAGCAGCGTAGCACCAACACTTTAGCATTGATACATACACATACACACGCACACACACTCACACAAATATACACACACAGCTGCAGGCTCACAGTTGCTACTACTGCACCTTACATGTTTTTTTCTCTCATGGTTTTTTTTTCTTCGTCTTTTTTTTACACAAAAAAGAAAGAAATTGTGCCCGCATTGAAGTGCATGTTGAGATTCGATGGAAAATATCGTTTAGAACAACACAATTTCGTTGATATATTTGATCGAAAATCTTACCACGAAACGAGAGAGCGAGCAGTGAAACTGTTGGAAACTGCTGTGCTGGGTGTTTCTCAAGGTTGGCTTTTTACTATTTGTAGGAGGGCCAAAACGAACGAACGACAAAAAAACTGATTATATTTTTGTGAAATTTCGTTGCAAATCTGCGTCTTTGACAGCGAACGAGCCCGTTATTCTACATGTAATTTTCGCGTGAATGTCTTTTTTCACTTTTCGTACGCGCACAACGAAAAAAAAGAGGAAATATATGTATTTTATTAACTAAAATAAAATGGTTAGTAGAGCTGTGTCGTTTCGCTCAGAATACGTTCAATTGAACGAATCACTCAATTGAACGAACTGAACTTGTTCTGTCACTTGTGAGCGGAACGAAAGGGAACGGAACCAAACACAAAGAACAGTTTTCCAATGTTCGATTGAACGATAACACATATATTTGTCATATTCCTTGCAACGAACACGTTTTAATGCATATTAAAGTTAAACTTCATATTATTTTTAATTATTATCATGATATAAATATACTTAAGCTTATTTATTTCCTTGTTGCCAATAAACTTGTTAAATAAATATATATCTTCGACTTGGAAACACTTAAAACTACTATTTAAATGAATTTCCTGAGCTGAAAAAAATTAAAGTTACTCATGAATTTAATAACATTTCATATTTCGTTTAATGAAAATGAAAGAAATGAACAAAACACGAGTCAAAAGTGAGCCACTTGCTAAACGAAATGTGCAAATAGAGCTGGATCCCCGGTTCGGCTAGAGCAATTTTGCGTTAGCTCCGGTCGACAGCGACCGATATTTGCGTGACAATCGATTGCGATATCATATATCATGACAGTGCAATAACAGTGCTGTACAATGCCAATATAGCGTATTTATAAACACTGCACGCTGTATTTTTAAACAAGCGTTGCTCAGGAAATCCGTTAAAAATCATAAATAAAAAAGTGCAAATTATACATACCGCAAGCTCTGATTAAGCGGTATACTTATAAAAGTCAGTTAACTAATAATACCAACGTTATCTGAAATTTGTAAAGTCCAACGTTTATTTTGTATGTAAAAAAAAAATATGAAAATGTTGATTTAATATAATTTTTTTTGTGATCAGTATAACTGTATATGTTAACGTATTTGTTGTAGAAATACTGGAGAACCAGTAGCCTCGAAAAAATATGCAAGGCATGCTTTCTATAACAACTGAAATGATTAAATATGCGCAGAATGCTTGGTTTTTGTTTTTGTTTTTTTTTGGTCTATATATTTTTATTAAAAACAGTTTTTTTTGTTTGGTTTTTTGTTGGTTTTTTTTGGTTTTTGTAAATAACGTGACGACTTGAAAACAGAAATTAAATAAGTGTACTTTACTCGTAATGTAGTAGAAAGTGTTATAAAAGCAATATTACAATAACTGTGGTAGAATTGGCTCCTAAAATAGATATTTTACAACTGATACCACTTTTTGTCTTTATATTTAAGCATTAATTGATGCGCTGTACCGCTGAAATCTTGAGCTGTATTGGCCATACGCTCCGCGCTCTCCTCCAACATATTGAGCTTCTCGCCACGCTCCCTGGCCAACTGATGGGCACGGCTAATTTCCGATGCGGCTGTCGAAGCACGTTGACCAAGCTGTTCCATTGTGGGACCCGGGATATGCCGTGCAACCGAACGATTTGCTTTCCCGCTCTGTTCACCAACTGCAAAGCATGAAAATTAACAAATATAATACATATATAAAAATATTTAGTATATCTACTTACATAACTCTTCGCGATCCAAAAGCTTGGCGCCACCACCAAATAGACCCTTAAAGAAACCCTCCTTCGGTTGTTCGGGCATTTCGTGTACCGTATATAACTCACCCATCATCTCCAAAATAAATTGACTAAAGAACGCAAATTTAATATTATATTATATTTTATAGTTAAAGAATTTAATAATCTTACCAAAATTCCGATGATATCGTGAATTTTTGAATTTCGGTGGGCGATGCCATGTACAATCCATGACCTTTATGACTAAAGCAAAATATTTTTGATATTCTATAAAAAAAAAAAAATGAGAATAGCAAATATAGTTAGAAAACTAAGTTGAACTCACTGAGTTGTATCTTCATGAACAATGATCTGTTGACCCCATATCGAAAGCATTGGATCGACAATTCCCTGTTTACATTTGGTTTGAAAACTGTTCACAATAAATTTAAATATAATAAGTAATAAATTAGTTTATATTCATAATTTTTGGTTGGTGGATTTTAAACAGACCTTAAGTCCATAAGCGGTAAGAAATCAGTATCCAATAACAGTTTTAGACTAGGAAGACTATGTACCATTAGATGGCCATTCGAAAGATAGGTTGCTAAGCAAGAGCCATCTAAAAGAAGACAAGGAATTCATTGGTTTTACCGATAGTATGGTAGTGGAAGTGTAAAGGATTTGTCCACAAGTCTTTACAAAACATATTGCGATATTTGGACAGTCAACTTTTTAAGGCGAACAAAGTATTGCAAAACGAAATATGTGTTTGTAAAGACTTATTTGAAAAAGTTGTTGATTTGTGCACCTTTCATCGTGATAGTTTCTGCCTTGACTGCAAAATCCATTTCCGATAATTGTATGCGATTAATGCAGCATTGATTTGCCACATCGAAGACTTTTGTTTGCTTTTCGCTAGCGATCACGATATATTGTCGATCGGTGAGTGTTTCGAGGCCGGTGCTAGCGCTGCCACTGATGCCGCTGCTGCTGCCACTTGGGCCACCGCCGCCGCCGCCGCCGCTGCTGCTGCTGCTGCTGATGATGCTGCCGACGCCGCCGCCGACGCCGCCACTTGCTCCACTGCCAGCAGCGATAGCAGCATTGCCAGCACTTCCAGCGGCAGTCACAGCAGCAGCACTGCCAGTTGCACCACCAGCACCACCAGCTGCAACACTACTGGCAGCACCTGCACCACCTCCACCTCCACCTCCACCAGCACCAGCTGCACCTGCACCTGCACCGCCTGTTGCGCCCGCACTTCCAGCAATGCCAGCAACCGAAGTGTTTGATATTGTATTGGCAGTTGTTGGTGTAAATGTGGGACTTGTGCGGCTGCTGCTCTTAGTGGGCGTGCCTGCAATCATAGATACTCATTAATGCACACAAATTGTGGTGTATATTCAAATTTGTATTCAATTACGATCTTTCTTGTCCCTGTTCTCGTCGCGCCAAGGCTCAAATGTATAGGGTATGATCGAGCCGTATGAGTCCAAAAAGGACATGGAAGTAATGGAACCTTTGAGTCGTACCACGGGACCACCTATAAATATATTAAAAGAAAACAAATAAAACAATTGCAAGTAAAACCATTCTTTTCAAATAATCGATCTACCATTTATTGTAACCAAGACGGGCTGAGATTTGCGCACATCGCGCTCCGGCATTGTGATGAACAATGTCAATATTGAACCGAAACTAGTTCCAATCCACAAAGTAGGAACAAGCGTCAAAATATCTGCGAATGAACGAATCAAATGAACGATTAACGATTAAGCCCCAATAAGTATGCTATATTGATGTTAAAGAAATTTGTGAAGAAATTTAAAGTGCGATAAGTGATCTTACAATCGCGATTTGTTTTTTTAAGTGTAGCACTCACCATTGCGTTTTGCATAACTCTCGATGAAAGCTAAACAGGTAACAGATTCAGAGGAAGACATGTCAATGCTGGACATTGAAGATGATCTGGATCTGGAGAAGGTGCCGTCCAATTTATCTGTAAGGCAGTTGTTGTTTTATTTATTTATTTGCGTTAATCGAGAATTGGCAATTGAGTTGTGGAGAGTTATCGATAGATTATAACGGGACAGCAAAGAGAGTGGCAAACGATTACACAATACAATTTGATACAAGAGACAGAGAGAGAGAGAGAGAGCATTTAAATAGTGAAAGAGCGAGAGAGTAAGAAATATATAGAAAGAAAGATAGAAGGAGATAGAGAGAGAGAGAGAAAGTAGGAATGAGGCAGGATATAGCGACAGGGACAGACAGACAGAGATAAAGAGAGAGAGAGAGAGAGAGAGAGAGAGATAGATAGATAGATATATAGGGTAAAAGCAACGGGCGGTAGTAGGCATAACTTTTGCTTAATATGTATGTTAATTATATTATTTGAGATTTTCTTTTAAGATTTCTATTATTTTTTTATTATTATCTTTTTTTTCTCTTGCTGCACTATTTTCACTAGGCTGCTATTTGTTGTTGTTCTATGTGAATATGTCTATGTATGCATGTATGTGTGTGTGTATGTGTGTGAGTTCATTTGATGGCCCATTTACTGAAGGTCCTCATGTGTATGTGTGTATGTGTGTGTGTGTGTGTCTGTGTGTGTGCTTGTAAGAGTGTGATTTCAGTGTGTGCGTGTGTACTATGCAAAAAAAAGTATTTTGCCAATGCAGAATTGTCGAGCTCATTATGTTGTTGCAATTAGTTGTTGTTGTTCTTGCAGTTGCAGTTGTTGCTTTTGTTGTTTACTTATAGTTGCTAATTAGAAGCGTGCACAAATACCGAGAGCGAGCGAGCGAGCGAGACAGAGTGTGTGTGTGTGTGTGTGTGTGAGTTTTTGTGTTTATTATGTGAACAAATAAATAAACATTATTAAGAGAGCAAGAAGTGGAAGTAGTATCATTTTGAGAGAGAGAGAGAGAGAGTCACAGAAAGTGACAAAGAGAAAGGTAGTTAAAGAAAGAGAGAGAGAGAGAGCACGAGCGGAATAGAGAGAGAATGACAAAGATAGAGAAAGAGAGATAAAAATAGAGAGAGAGAGAAAGAGAGAGCAACAGTCTCAACGAGAGATAGAGACAAAGTGACAAAGGCAGAGGTAGTTAAAAAACGACAGAGACAGAGCAAGAGTGAACGAGAGAAAGAGAGAAAGAGTGACAAAGACAGAGGCACGTAGAAAGAACAAGAGAGAGAAAGGGAGCTATAGGAAAAGAGAGAGATAGAGAGAGAGCGAACGAACGAGCGGTAGTGTTGAGCGAGCGAGTCCGACTAAAGGCAAAGAGATCGAGCGAGAGAGAGAGAGAGAGAGAGACAGAGCGAAATAACGAGCAAACACAATTCTTTCTTCCAACTGCCGCCCACATTCCCATTCCCATTCCCATTCCCCTTTCCTTTCCCCCTAACGAAAAAAATTAGAGCAAATGCACAAGAGCCGCCATTTTGCAGGCCATTTCGTTGAGCCTTCCCAACTCCCCCCTCCCTCAACCAAGAGAGTGAGAGAACCAAAGTCAAATCTAAATAAAAAGAAAGTCGCAAAAAGAGAACGCTTTGGCGGAAGACTAGACAAAAAGGGAACAGAGTCAGAGTGAGACAGAGTGAAAGCGCATAGAGCGAGCGAGCGAGCGAGCGAGCGAGAGAGAGAGAGTGTGAGCGGCAAATCACAAGCAACGTGCTGCTGTGTCTCTGTGCGTGTGTGTGTGCGTGTTTATGTGTACGTGAGAGTGAAGTCTAGGTTGCCATATGTGTATGTGTGTGCGTGCAAGTGCCTGTGTCTGTGCTAGTGTGCGTGTGTGCGGGTTTTTTAAAATATTTTTTGAATTCGTTTTTTTTTTATTTTTTTTTAAATTTGTTTTATATTGTTTTTTTTTTTAATAAGTGTTTTTTAAAGTTATTTTTTTTAATTACATGTATGTGTGTGTGTAGAAGAACTGTGCAAAATGTATGCTTGTCTCGGACTAGCACATAGAGAGACAGACAGAGACAGAGACAGAGACAGAGACAGAGAGTGTGATAGACTGAGCTTGTGAGAGAGAGAGAGAGAGCGAGAGCGAGAGAGTGGCAAAGGTGCAATTGTTGTTGTTCTTGTCGTTGATCTTGCTAATTTGCAGTACTAAAAAGTTGTTTTTGTTAAAAAAATATTTGTTGATGTTCTTGTTCATTTTTGTTGTTATTGTGCTGCTGTTGTTGTTGTTGTTGTTGTTGTTGTTGTTATTGTTGTTGTGCTCTTCCCCACCTTGTGATTTGGACTTTTTTAGGGACTCGTACGATGTCACAGACTGCTGTTGTTGTTGTACAAGTATAACGGATGTTTGATGCTGATGCTGATGCGGATGCGGATGCGGATACGGATACGGATGCTGATATTGATGTTGCGCACCTGCAGCACCAACAAATCCACCAAATCCACCATCCAATGTATCGAGATCAAAAGAAGAGAGGCAGCAGCAAACGATTGCTGTTGCTGTAGTTGTTGTTGTTGTTGATGATGTTGTTGTTGTTGTTGTTGTTGTAATTGCTGTTGTTGTTGTTGTTGCTGTTGTTGCTGTAGCTGCTCATCAACGCTGCCGCTGCCAACGCCACCCACACGACCACCACTAACACCACCACTACCAATACCACCAACACCAACACCGACACTAGCAACACCCGCACCTGCATCGTCCGCACCATAAACGCCTGACGCCGACGTCGACGCCGATGCAGCAAGCGCTGCATTTACAGCTGCCGCTGATGCTGCCGCTGCTGTTGCCGCTGCCGCTGATGCTGCTGACGACGACGTCGACGCTGACAGAGGATCGCCAAATGTCTGCTGTTGCTGCTGCTGCTGCTGCTGTTGTGAATGCTGCTGCTGAAGTTGCTGCTGCTGCTGTTGCTGCTGCTGCTGCTGCTGTTGTTGTTGTTGTTGCTGCTGCTGTTGCTGCTGCGTTGCATTTGCGCTCGCATTAGCATTCGCATTGGGATTCGCATTGTTGGCTCCGCCGTTTATCTGGTTCAATTTGTAAATAAACGAATAATAATGGGAGAGCAGAGAGAGAGATACACACAGAGAGAAGAGGAGAGAAAGAAGAGATAAATGCACTAAATGATTTGGAATGGAGCATCATTTCATTTCATTACATTTGCTTTCTGCTTTACTATATTTTTCTTTTTTTTTTCTTTTTAATTCTTTTTGGTTTTTTTTTTTCATTTGCTCTGTGCGTGTGTTTATGTGTATGTACGTGTGTGTGTGAGTAAATGTGTAGCATACTTTTTTGGTTGTTCTGCATTGTTGTGTGTGGTAGTGGTGGAAAAACGAGGGGGTGGGGTGGAGTGGGCGCATTGAACAGAGGCAAACTAAATGAATGCATAACGTATACGTGTGCGTGTGCGTGTGCGTGTGTGTGTGAGTGTGTAAAAGAGAGTAAAAGCTTTGGTGAGTTTGCTGTTTTGTGTGAGAGTGAGTTTTTATTTCTGTGAGAGAGCGTGAGAGAGTTGAGTATAATTTTTTATTTTCGAGTTTGTGTGAGCGTGAATGAGTATTTAGAATTTTAATTTACAGTAATGCACGCTGCTCATGTTTTGCAATTTTGTTTTGTGCCAGGCAAACAAATGTGTGAAAAGGCTTCTTTTTTTTTTATATCGATTTATATGATTTTGGTGAGTGTATTGTTATCGATATGTTGTGCGTACATTTATAAAACGGAATTTTGTAAGCAACAAATATTTTGTATTATTCACAACACTTATGAGACACACAGAGAGAGAGAGAAAGAGAGAGAGAGAGAGAGTGGGGAGCACAACGGCTGGTGAAGGGCGATAACAAAATATGAGAGAGGCATAAAAGCACGCGGAACGAGAACGAGAACAAGAACGATCATTTAAATAGTTGAACAGTAAATATTAAAATGATTAAAAGGGTACATACAAGAGGAAACAAAAACAATGTAAGCCAAAGCTGTAACGTATGTAAGTGTATGCAGCGTAAACAATTTAATAAATACAAACAATGAGACGATCAGCCAAAGCAAAATTGTATCTTTATATCTATTGTATTTGTATTTATTTCTTAGTACATAGAATAATATGGTTTTTGATCAAAGAGAAAGTAATTAGCCTAGTAATTATCATTATAATCATTTTGTACAGTGAACAAAGCAACGATAAATAGCGTTGCAAGCGTTATTATCGATAACGAAACAAAGTCTTAAAAAGCGTTAATTCAAAGGAAAATACCAAACAAAGAAATATGTATGTACAAAACTGAAAGTTGTTTTTGCTTTTGACAAGCTTAAAGCGCTACAGAAATAAATCTCGATTGTTATCGATAACGATATTAATCACAAACAATAAACGGATGTGAATTAATACAACAAGGACTTTGCACAAAGTTATCGATAAACAATCGAATACACCTGGTGGAGAAGGGGGCATTTGAGGGGTGGGGTGCGAAATTCAGACCGACAATTGCCATTCATAGAGCGAAACACATACATACATACAAATATTATACGGCTATATGCTGTACAAGTACAGTATTTTCTTGGTATTTATTTTCACAAGTGACCCAAGAATAGTTCCGTTGTTTCAAGTTTTGTTTGTGGTGTTGTATGTTGGTAGATTGGTACGTTGAGTCCAAAGGTAGCTTTAGTATTTATTTTTTTCTCTTTTGGTATATTTTGTATCTTTTGATGTTCATGATGATGAAAAGATTTGATGCATGAATTTACACACAACAGTCAATAACAACCCATTGTGTATTTTATAATTACGTATAACATGGTATTTTAGTATATTTTTGGAATTTCTTTGATAGTTTTTGGGTTTTTTCTTTGCACAGTGCATACACAGAGTACGATTTGTGGATTGAGTAAATTATATAAGTTAAGTGGTTCTTGTGTGGTTGGTTTTTTTTTATTTTTTTGTATTATTTTGGTATTTTTTTTTATAGTGATTCTGCTTTGATTACAACAGTTATGCATACTATATTATAGTTATATTTTGGTATATACACGCATACATATACACATTTATGTATATATAAAGAAAGAGACAGACGAGACAGAGATAGTTAGAGAGAGAGAGAGAGAGAGAGGGAAGGAGAGAGTGAGCTAGAGTGAGAGTGAGAAATACAGTTTGTTTTCATTCTTGCTTTTTTGTTGTTGTTCTTTGATATTCTCAAATGGCCGCCATTTTGTTGGTACTTTTTTGAGGGGAAAAGGGGCGGGTTGGGGTGGGGGGCTTATATCAGCTGATGGTCACACTACTAAGTATTAAGTATACAAGTATATTTACGTATGTGTGTATGGATATGTGTGTTGTGATATTGTGCTAAATATATATGTATATATTTTATATTTGTAATTTCTTCCACGATTTGTACAACTTTGGGTGTGCGTGTGTGATTGAAGGTGTTGTTGTGCTTGTGTAGTTGTTTGTTGTTGTTGTTGTTGTTGTTAGAATGAATTACCAAAGAACTTCCATACAATCACATAAAGGCAGTTATATTGCAGCTCTTCTGCATCCGTTGCCTAGTTTCAGGAGAAAGAAGCAATAGATAAGAAATTTCAGTTTCAATTTCAGTTGCAGCATTTGAATTACATTTTTTTTTTTTTGTATTTTTGTTGGGTGCATCATTATAATTATTCTTATTATTATTATTGTATTATCGTCAATATATTTTGTTGTTACAGTTACAGTTACAGTTATAGTATTTTGTTTTAAAGCTAAAAGTATATAAGAACTCTACATATTTTGATTTTCTCTATACAAAATGCAATTTTGAAAAACCAAAAAAAAAGCAGCCCCAAAAACTGAACTATTTTCGATTTCGTAAGTACGCTCTCTAAGTGAATAAATGGGAGATGGGTTAGGGGTTGGGTTTTTGGGGTCAAAGGTTGCATAGGTTTCTACGACAATAAATACGAGTGTAGTAGTATAATATCTACGGCTTGCATACCAATACATACAAAGCATCGTATAAAAGCCAGAGCACACGTTGCAGAAGACAGTGAGAATCCCACATACATACATATGTACTTATGTGGGAGCGGGATCAGAGGGAGACGACACGACCTAATATACAACAAAAATGATAAAACAACAAATATGCCCAGTAAAGTTGACAACATGGTAAATCAGCAACTACTCAGCATCAACAGCAGTCGCAGTCGCAGTCACAGTCGCAGCAAGTGTCTAAGTGTCTGTGTGCGTGTAAGTGTGTCTGTGTGTGTATGAGTTTCGTTTCAATGTGCACATGTATTTGTGATCTCTTGTTTTTCGAAAATTTTCACGTTGACTCTCTATTGCGTTTGACAACAACAAAAGAAAACTACTACACACTCTCGCTCCCAGCAGCAGTAGTAGTAGTCAAGAGAGTAAGAGAGAGTTGATTGGCAGAGAGAGTGAAAAGGATTACAGGAGTTGGGGGCGTCGATTGCCTTACGTTAAACGCGCTCGCTTAATTTTTTGAGAGAGAGAGAGTGAGAGAGAGAGTGAGGTGGAGTGGGAGAGGATGAGGAGCTTTGAGCATACAGCATACTTACGTATCTTTTTGGTTAAACTGCCGCTCATCATTGGCGATACATCATTTTTGTTGACCCGCCCACCGCTAGCAACAGCGCTGCCGCTGCCGCTGCCAATGCCAATGCCGCCAGCTCGTTGCTCTCTCGGCTGATATTTAATGTTCGGCACAGAGAGCAAACGTTGATCTCGAGCTTTCTCTTTAAATTTCTGACGCGTTGGCTTCAATGGCGCCTGCTGCTGCTGTTGTTGCTGCTGTTGTGACTCGCTTAAGGGCAAATTATTTGGACGCTCACCGCTCTCTGGCGGCTGTTCAAAATCTACACGCTTCTGCGTCGGCGTCGGCGTCGCTGCCAACGTCTGCGTCGGCGTCTCTGTATCACAATTGAGCATTGCAGTTGCGGTCGCGAGGCCGACATCTTCTTCGCGACATTCCAATGCCTCGGCGGTGGGCAGGGCCGGTTCATCGCCAGCTGCGAACTCTGGTGAGCTCTCCTTGGTCGCATAAAATATGGACGAACTGTTGTTACGAATGGATTCCAGTTCGGTGTTGACATTTAAACTGCCGCCGATTTTCATATTGACTTTTGATAATTGACGCTTCAAATTGAATGTTTTCCATGACATGGATTTGCGGCGATCGCCGGGCAACTCTTTGGGCGCTGGCCCCGCCCCTGCCCCTGCCCCTGCACCGCCCTCATCACGTTGTGGACTCTTTGTGGCAGCGAATGCAGCCGATGTTGCACTGCTCACCAGCGTCTCCTTGTTGCTGTTAATCATCTGTTCAATGGCCAGCGGTGATGTGGGCCGCGAACCGCCTTGCGATGATTCCGCTCCTGAAATCGCTGCTGATCCGCATACAGTTGCCTCATTTGCCTCGGGTATGAACTCGATTGATGGGCTGTCCGGACTTGTTGTATCGTTCAGCTATATTATGCGTGGGGTGGGAGGAGGGGTTTGTTTGTTGGCACAAGTTTTAATATCGTTCCGGCTTAACACTTATATGTTAACTCTTAAACATG
The DNA here is from genome assembly GCA_035043635.1 of Drosophila rellima. Taxonomy (NCBI): domain Eukaryota; kingdom Metazoa; phylum Arthropoda; class Insecta; order Diptera; family Drosophilidae; genus Drosophila; species Drosophila rellima. Next base: position 4,650,824 of record JAWNMV010000302.1, on the reverse strand, counting down.
GGGGCGGGGGGGGAGAAAAAGAGGCGTGGCGACAAATCCAAAAAAGACGTGCGCAAAGCAACAAAATGTTCAACGAAACTAAAGAACAACAACAACATTTGAAGCAGCTACCCCTCACACAGAGAGTGAGAGAGAGAGAGAGAGAGAGGGGAAGATCGAGTGGAAAATGAGGAGCAGCAAAAAACAATAAAAAATGAGCGTAACTCCAATTTCGAAATTAAGATGCTTGCCTGAAGTGTTCATTCTATTTCTTGAATTCAATCAATTCTATTACTATTTCAAGTATTCACTAAAATACTCGTTAAAGATGTCAACCAAGTACTTTTTGCAAATCAACGAGTTGTTTAGTCTCCAGCGAGTAAAATTGCAATGAATACAATTTCAATTAAGTAATCGTTGAAGATTTCAACGAACTACACGCTGAAAACCAATTTATATAAATATGTATTTATATACATATTTAAATATTTAACTACATTAAGTACTCGCTGTAGATTTCAACTAAGTACTCGCTGACAAGAAACGAGTAGCTTTGTCTAAAACAGCGGTGGGCGCGCAGTGGCTCTGGGAGCAGCGACTGATCTTTCTGTTATTCGTCGAGGACAGCAAGATTTTGAACACTCTTACGAATTTAATTCAAATCAAACAACTATTGAAAATATGTATTGCCTTAAATTTCAGTACTTGTTGAAGATACCAAGTTAGATACTTTTTAAATTCGAATTATTGACAGATTTATAAAATTTTCAGTTTCTTTTCTGTAAATTAATTTCAAAGTGGAGTCGCTCAATTTAAGTTAACCGATTTTTTCTTCTGCTTTTTGCACTCGTCTTTATTGCTGTTCTCGTTGTGGTTGTTCGTTGTTGTTGTTGTTGTTGTATGTCTCTCCAATTTTTTTTAATTCGATGTATTTTGCTTTTGCTTCAAGTCGCAGATTTTGTGTGTTGTGTAATAATTTTAATTTTATTTAAATAGGACAAATATATACTTATAGAGTTGGGATATTGTTAGCGAGAGAGAGAGAGAGAGAGAGAGATAGATAGATTTAAAGAATGGGTGTGGGAGAGTGGGACGGGAAAAGAGAAGTATAGTGGATTGTACCAACTACACATTTCTATACATATATAAAGTACATACATAGAGTAAGAGTATATAAGGAGAGAGAAGGGTATCTTGGAGTTTAGGCAAAGGTTGAGTTAGACTGTCATATAAATGTATATAACCTATAACAGTTATGCCACAGGCAATTTTTAAAGGATTCTTTTTGTTTTTAATTATTTTGTTTTGTTTTTTTTTTTTTAATATAATTTAAAAACTAATTTGAGTATAGTATGAATATATAGGAATATCAATCAATGTCAATCAATATCAATCAATGGGCAATTATACATAACAGTTATAACAATTAATTGTTATGGTTTTTTTATTCGTATTTATTTTTTGATGTTTTAAAGATAGTTAGTTGGTTGGTAAGTTAGTTAGTTTTGTTTTAGTTAGTATGTGGATAGTTAGAAATGTTAGATTGGTGGATTAATCAGTTGGGTGGATGGGAGGTTTGTACGATTGATTTTTGGGAATTAGCAGAAAAGATGTATATATGTATATTTAGATGATATCGTACGTCAGGCCTCGCAATAAAACATACTTACACACACACACACACACACACATACATACATGAAAAACACGTACATCAATCAATCAAAAAAAAAAAACTTTATGTTACAGCTATACTACTACTAAGTGGAGAGTAGAGATATTAATTGTTGGGTGTACGATAAGGTTTCTCAAAGGAGAAACAGAGAGAGAGAGAGAGAGAGACAGAGAGAGAGAGGCAAAGAGAGAGAGAGAGAGAGAGAGTTGTGACAGACAACACATAGAGCAATCAAAAACCAATCAATCAAATGGTATATCAATGATGTATATTCGATGCGATGCGAGCGGTGAGAGGTGACAGCGTGTAACAATCAATAACCAATCAATCAATCAATCAATCAATGTCAATCGATGCAACGTGCAAATACACACACACACACACACACACACATACACAATCATCAATCATAGTATGTACATATGTGTACATGTATGTATCAAAATTAATTTCCAAATAATTTACATTACATTTGTATTTTTTTTTATAATAAAATCAATCAATCAATCAATTATGATTTACCATGCTGACAATTTGTGCTTTTTTTTTATTTCAGGGCAAAAAGAATAGCTTTTAGTATGAAAACAGAGACAGAGTTAGGTACAGAGAGAGAGAGAGAGACAAATAGATAGAGATAGAGAGAGAGAGCGTATTTATAGGGTCAGACACTCTTCAATCAAGTGAAAACGATATGGTTCCGCAATCGGAACAGAAAACTGCATTTTATAGCACAAATTATAAATTAGCTGCTAAATCAAAAATTAGAATGATAAAAGAAAGTGAATTAACAAGTTTTTCGGTTTTCAAGCAAATTAAATGCAAAGTGCCAAAGGAACTTAAAAACATGAATACAGAGAGTTGTATATATATTAAGATATATATCAAGATATAAGTATAGTATATATATAGAGAGAGAGAGAGAGAGAGACAGATAGTTAGCCAGACCTAAGAAGCGGCTAAGCCGTTTCAAAAAAAAGAATTCAATAAAATTAAATAAAATGTGTTCAATTGAAAATAAAAAAATATATATATTTGGAGAATTAAAAGTTCAAAAATACCACTACTTGGCCAACATATATATATAACTGTATAGGCTACATAGAAGTACGATATATAGATTTATATAGTTTATGCATATATATTTATATGTTTGTTATATAGAGAGAGTTCTTAGATGGTAAGGAAAATGTGTGTCCAAATGCTTTTTTTGTTTTGTATTTGAGTTTTTTGTTTATTGTTTTTTATTTTTGGCTAAACACTTTTATATGTAGTTGCTTGCATGTGTGTGTGTGTGTGGCTGTGTGTGTGGCTGTGTGTAGTTGTTGTTGTTGCTATTATTGTTGTTGTGGTTGTGTCTGTCTTGTTGGTTTTGTACTAAAAATGAGGGGAGCAAACTTAAAAAAAGTGTTTTGTACTTGTGTCATTAACATAAAGTTTAATCAAAATGCTAGACAAATGCAAATATTGATGTATCTATGTATGTGTGTGTGTGTGTGTGTGTGTGTGTACGTGTATTAGTTTTAATTATATTATTCGGGGATCGGTGGTAGTTTTGGGGTTTTAAGGAGCTGGGGGTATATATTAATCAGTTAGCTTAATAAACTAATAAAAATGCGTTTTTGGCTACAATAAAAATAAAATTTGCGCATGTTTCATGTCCATCATCATAATAATTAGTAATCAATCATTAATGCATATTAATATATTGTATATTTAATGATGTAGTTGATTTAAATATGCAAGTAATTTCATGAATTTTTTTCTTTTGGTTTTTTAATTATTTGTTGGCTCATATATTTGTGTATTTGTCTAACACTTGATGCGTGAGTGTGCGTATTTCTGTGTTCGTGTGTCTGTCACTGTGTGTGTGCATGTCACTGATTTAAGGCGGTAACAGCATTAATTTAATCAATCATGATCAATCATCGATCAATCATAATCAATCATTGTTCAATCATGATCAATCATTGTCATGAATTAGCATTTAGCATATTGTTAAGAGCCAACATCATCATTAATCATTATAATTATCATTATCATCATCTTTATCATTATCATTTGTCAATCAAATCAATGCATCATCACTTACCTGATCTGAACTAGGCGAACGGCTTTGCTCCTCTTTGCTCTCAATACGTTTTGGACTTTTTGGTGTTCGCGAGTAAGGATCGTGTGCGCCATACAGATCGGGACATGCAACACTCAATAGGCAAATTTTTTGGATTATATCAATTATGACAAGTCCATATTCGGTACCATAAGCCATTCTATAAACAGAAAAAGATAAGAACACGGCATCATGTCAAAAAACACAACGGCATACAATCAAAAAAAAAAAACAAAAACAAAAAACAATTCAATAACAAAAAAAAAAATCAACAAAAGATTCCAAAATTAAAGGAAAATGGAGAAAAATTGAATTATATTAGCGCACTGCACACACACACACACACACACATACACCAGGCACTAAAGTCCGTTTTGTCATACTGTCTAAAGCTCAACTAATATCGTCTCTAGGTAGCGAGTAACGAGTAACGAGTTTTGCGTCTAATAAGTAGCGTGTGTTTGGGATTAACACATAACGAACGAACGAGCGTAGTGGCAGCTAACGATTAGCAAGTAACGAGTATCGTCTGGCGAGTAACGAGTAGCGAGTAACGAGCATCTTACTCGTTCTCTATGCAAAACATATCAAACAATCAGCTAACGGCTGACAACTAACAATTTAGCGAGTGTCGATTGCGCGTATAATGAGTAGCGAGTAATTTACTCGTTCTCTACGGAAGACACATCAAACAATCAGCTAACGAAGGTCAACTAACGTTTAAGCGAGTGTCGATTGGCAAGTAACGAGTAGCGAGTAATTTACTCGTTCTCTATGCAAAACAAATCAAACAATTAGCTAACGACTATCAACTAACGATTTAGCGAGTGTCGATTGGCGAGTAACGAGTGTCGAGTAGCGAGTGATTTACTCGTTCTACGCAAAACAAATCAAACAATCAGTTAAGCTTCAGTGCGCGGCGTTCAATCATTTTCGTCCGCGGGCAATTTGGGGTTTTTTTTTATTCTTTATTATTACGGAAGGCGGGTGGTTAGTGGTTAGGGTATTTACTTTTCGACTAGGCTCTAAGTAGTTTAGTAGTCAGGCGCTTTCAAAGAACGTGTCATGCACAATATACGAATACAAAACTACAAAAATACTTCGCTAAATTGATTTGTTTTTTTTTTTTAATTATTGTTTAAGTCCGCGTGTCAGCGCTGTATGTGTGTCTGAGTGGCTGTAGATGTGCGTGTGCGTGTGAGTGTGTGTGTGTTGGTGTTGGTGTGTTCGAGAGAGACAAAGGGAAAGGGAGTGAGAGAGAGAGAGAGAGTGTCACGGTTACTTACAGGCCATAGCTTGAGTTGATGCACAACGAGGTAACCTGCACGGTTCGACGATTCGGGCCCGTGGTCAGGCAAACCAATTGAGATTGAAAACCTGGCGGCTTTCGCTGAGCTCCAAAACGCACCTTCAACGTGCACTCCGTCTGTACGGGCCAAACAAAATAAACCAAGGACGAAAATATACGATTAGCTTTTGTCAGCTTTTGAGATATCTTTTTCTTTTTTTTTTTAATCAAAATTATTCCCATAGAATAAAAAACATATCTAACAGATTTTTCAAATACTTAAAATTTAGCATCTTAAATGCTTTAAATTTTAAATATAAAAAAAAATGTTGTCATAACAATTATATTTCAATTTAGATGTACATTGCTAGAACTAGAAAAAAAATCATATTGATTTTTTAAATGTTACAAAAGAACTTTTATGTTTAATTTTCTAATTAAAAGTTTCAAACTAACTGAAGAAATTTTTAACTTTAAAATAAAAGTAACGAAATTAAAAATACATTTTTTTAGTTGTCTATCAATCAATCTATCAATCAAAATGACGATACACTCTGTTTTGGTATTTTCTTATTCAACTCAAAATCAATGCATTGATTTTGTAGATTTCAAATACTGAACATTTCGATCGTCTTACCTTATCCGAATCACTTGATTCGGTCTTCTGCACCTGATGTCCGGTTAGGAAATCGCATTCGGGACTTGTGCCATAATTGTCATCAAAGTTCTCATAGAGTATTGGTATCTCCAGCACCAGCACCTCCGATGTGGACTCGACCTTGCGGAATTTGAACAACATTACCTGTCCCATCGCCCCGGCGACACACAAACGTCTCGACTCCGAGCATAGAAATATCAAATGCACCGCCAATGGATTATCGCTATCCGCGTGGCTAACGTGACGCGGCTTCTCAAACATCTTGGCCGTCTTCAGTTTGTACAGAATCTGCAACAGCAGAAGTTGATTAGCTCATTCTCCGAAAATGTTGAATAATTGCACAACAGTCAATAAGAGAAACATATTTCATTAGCATTACATCTAAATATATGAAATTGAATCTCTTTTAAAACTCCCACTCTGTGAATACTTTTTATGATATATTAATCGAACATTTTATTAAATTAAACTGAGCCTAAATTAAATCTCTTTCCTCTTTTTATCTCGATTCAATCTCTTTGAAAATTCCCATTCTTGGAAGTATTTATGAAAAATTAATCGATTTTTCCTCATTTTACTAATAGAATATTTTGCATAACATAAACTTCCTAAATTTTCAGTTTTGTAATATACCTGCCAATTTATTTTTAGCATAAACTCTGAGCATAACTTAAATCTGTTTGCAATTTCCACCTAGAGATATTTGATATTCATGTTTAGCTCTGAGCTAAGCATCAAGTCAACTATCAACATCATTCTCCACAGCTTTTCAGCTTCAACTTCAACTTCATGATTTATAGAGCTCATGAATACACACCTGGAGAGTGCCAGCGCCAGAGTCCCAGAACTTGAGACTGCCATCCTGATGTCCTGTGATGACTATCTCCGAGTAACTGCATGAGGCTGGTGACCATTCTCCGCCAGATATGGGCCATTCACGTTCCGAGAAGCCCGTTTTTTTACTTGTCGTTGTGCGACCAACCTACGAAGAGAGAGCGAAAAAGAGCAAGACATCAATAGTTGAGTGTGACAGAGTGAGAAACATAGGGAGACAACGAGTTTCAATTTTCTTGGTCTGCATTTCGAGCTGAGAGCTGAGAGCTGATGATGATGATTCTGGTTGGACAATATAATATCATTCTGATCACTGCTTCGATTCTACCTCTACATTTTGCAATGATTGAGAAAAAAACATCTTTTTGTATTACTTACTCTGGCTTTTAGATAGATTTTTAGCTAGGAATAACGGAAAGAGCAGCAGCTGCTCTCAGAGCCACTGCACGCCCACCGCTGATGTAAATTGATGCTGAATCCTAATTTACTTAAAGACATTTCACTTGAAAAACAAAACCCTATTTACTTTATGAAAACAAAACACTATTACTTCGTAATTGAACTATTTTCTGCATTCTTATTTTTGAAAATCTTGAAACACTCAGAGCTTTGTCTAATCCTAACCGATGTCTCTTCAATCCATTTTTTTCGCGCTTTTAAGGGACTCGAACTTACAGAATAGAAAGCAGGAACCAAATCCGATGGGCAATCGGTTAAATATGTGCAACATGTAACAGGTGATTCGTGTAAGTCCATTGGATAAGGCGATTCAAAACATGGAAAACCGGGCGTTAATAAGTCTATTAATACTAAGTCATATTGAAGCAGCACAGCTATCGCATATGGCTCCTGGGTTTCTATAAAATTGTAAAGATTGTATAGAATGAGATTAATTGGGGAATTCAATTGATATTAGTTGAACCAAAACTAACCGCAGGGCCAGGGATTCTCGCAAAGCGTGATGAAATCGCAAACGGCATGCTCCATTTCCAAAACGGTTGTGGTCTTGCCCACCATGACGGTGATGCAATTCGACTTTGAGCCCTTCTCCGATGGCATGCCCCCAGAGAAAATGGTAAAGGTATCGCTGCAGAGAAACAAACAGAGAAGAGACTTCAATTTGAGCATAACAATGAGAGTCGTTTAACAAAGTAGCCAGCTAGTGACGAAAGTAGTGTGTACAATTAATAATTGATTTTATTTGAGATTTAGTAACACATACCCAGATGTGCTGGACTTCAAGTCAACTTTATAAATCGGTTTGCATTTTTCCGCATTGCCATCCTTGTTGATTTTCGCTATATGGAATGGAAAATTTGATGAGTTTTCGTAGAGTTTCGAGTTTTTATCAAACTCACCATGCGGACAAACTTGGGACTGGGGCTTGGGCTGCGGCCTGGTCGGCCAAGAGCAAATGGATCCATCTGTGTGCGATGATACAAAGTATTTGCCCTCGTAATGCCAGGCCAAAGATTTAACAGCCTCGGCTGCCTGCCATCGTATTTCCGCGCATTTCGCTTTCAGATCCCACAACACAAGCAGCCCACACTCAAATGCAATAAGCAACTGAGAACAGAGAAAAAAGCGAGAGAGATAAGTTTGAGAATTTTGGAAATACATATATATATATGTTTTATGAAGTTAGGAAATTATGTGAGGATTTTCACTTGTTCTTTATGAAAGTGAAAATCAAAACAAATCTCGTTGTAAATTATGTTTTTCATAATAATAATAATCATAATAAATATCTAATTTGTCATAGTAAAAAAACAAAAAAAATTATAAATATACAAATTTAGTTTTAAGGCTCACCTTGTTTGCATCCAATGGATTATCACATAACGCAATCACAGCACCTGGATGACTAGTTCTAACCCTAAATAAATGAAATAATAGTAAATACGCTGTAGTGGCAAGTACTTCACAAAGAGATACCCTGTACTTTAAGATTCAAAAAGAAATTACAATTTGTTTCTTTAAACAAATTATCCGGAGAAATATTTAAATATAATTTGATAATTGATCATTTTTTTGACTAAGAATCGAATTAATTAAACCGATAACTATGAAAAATCGACAGCTCACACTGCTCACGAATTGAGTTCAGTTAAGTAATTTGTTATCGAATTTTGTTCTTAAGGATTGCCCCGATAAGTAGGCAATGTTTTTATTTGTATTTTTTAAGAACTAATGTATTTATTAGATACTTACACTTCAATTGCTTTATTCCAGTTAATAATATATCCACTAAGTGCAAATGTATCTATGTGAACGACGTGTATGTTACCCTTCTCGGTGCCCACGTACAGCCATTTACTGCCCACGGGCAAATGTATGCAAGTGACCCTAATAAATAAGTCGATTCAAAATATAAACATAAGTCTACAAAAAAAAAGGAGTATAATTGAGATGATTTTTTACCGCTCGCGCTGAAATTTGAGGCTCTGCACAATGCGCGGCGTCTTTTGGCGTATGCTCCACAAGTGTATGGTGTCATCGGCGGTGACTGTGACCAGGGCTCCCTCATTGACCAGGAACTGGGCAAAGAGGACAGCGCACTCGGATTCGCCCTCGTGTTTGGCATGTGCATCGACGCCAGGGCGTCCCAATCTAAATAAATCAATTCATTTAATTAGTAATTGTATTACAAATAATTAATAAATTATAATTATAAATTAAAGAAAAATATAATTAACATTAAATGACTTCTTTATGACTTTATGGCAGGATCGCTTAAACAACGCTGATCGCATACCAAGCGCAGCCAGCTTTACTTTGCAGCGTTGCCAGATCGCTCGAGTAACTAAATTTATTTATGGCGCAGCCAACTTAATGATGCCACAAAATCACTCTTATTTATTGATAAATCATAAAGCTATTCTTAAATGCCTTAAATCAATTAAACAAAAAACGTTTCATGTCACAAATGATTTTGAAAACAATGATATTCAAATAATGTATATAAAGTAAAATGAAAAGTAAACCTTTTATTGTAACTTACATGCGAATATAGCCGGATTTATCACCAATCGCTAATAGTTTTTGTACTGGATCGAATGCAAAGGATGTGGGTGAAAATGGAAAGCCATGGCGAAAAGTCTGTAAAAAAAGATGCATACCAATTAACAACTACAAGAAGAAATCCAAAAAAAATGCAATCGTTGATTGCAAACTGTTGTACGCTGCTTTTTGAACAAGACTGTAATAGCCGCGTGTGTCTTATGATAGATTCAATCGAGTACAGCTACCAGATAAAACAACCGCTGGCTACAACAGACGTCATATTTAGAATTCTTTACAACAAATATATATAATATATATATTTTCACTTTAGGCGAATTTCCGGGTTTCTTCTTTTCTGGTTCATTCTTCTTACTTTCTTCAATGTGAAATGATCGGGTTTCAGTTGCTCCTGGATTTCCTGCTCCTGTCGTATGGCTTGCGGCTGTACGCTTTGTCGAAATCCATCCAGAACTCCTTTAAATGTGAACTTTTTCATTTTTCTAACATGAGTCGTCCTCCGCCGCTGCCGCTGCTGCTGTTAGACACTATTCGAGAATGTTATAAATCGGATACTTCTTCTTCTAGCTATTTAGAAGGTTTTTTTGCCAGAGGTTCGAGGAATTTGCCAGATATATTTCCTATGTATGATTCAAGTAATTGTTGTTTCTCTTCTACTTTTTATTTCCTTCTTCTTCCTTTGTGTGCTTTAATTTACTTGGGATTTTGTTTGCTTGTTTGTTTGTTTGTTTGTTTTTTTACAATTCTCTTTTTTGTTGGGGAAGTGAAACTAGGTTAGCAATAGTCGAATTAAGAGCTGTAATCAAACAAGAAAGTGAATCGCATTAGTTGAAAGTTTTGTTGCATGCTACGTTAATGGATTGTTGCTTGCAACAATGCCACACACACACATACACACACACACACACTCGTCAATTCCTGTCCAACAATATGATGATGCAATAGCAAAAACACTGCCACACATACATTCATATGTACATTCACACATCAAACAATCGAACGGAATTGCGTTGTGAAGCATGATGAAAAAAGGTACTACAAAAAAGATAGAGGACTACAGAATCGTTAGCATACTTTTCAGCATCCATTTAGGTCCCTTTAGAGGACTTTGGAACTCATCAACAGATAATGAAATATTCTTAGTTTTATAATTTAATGAAATTCTTCCTAGGAATTGCACTTTATTAAGAGCTCCTGAACATTTAATATTTGTACTTTTATAATTTACTGAAACTCAATCTAAGAATTGTATTTGAAATAAATTCTTGGAAGGTTTAATCAAAATGTAATAAAATCCTAAATCCTAATCCTAAAATGCAGTACTGTTAGTTTTAAAATAAAATCAAAAATGTATGGATATAATATCTGTTTATCATTTATTGCAATTCTATCTAAGAATAAAATTCCTAAACGTAATGAAGCAATATTAATTTTTAATCATATCTCAGAAACTTCAACTTAACTTCATGAGAACTTAATAAAATATTATTAGTTCTATACAAAAACAAATTTCTGATGATTTATTATTTCCTAAAAACCGAATTGAAAGCTGCATTTAAACTTGTTGCTTTATAATAGAAAATTTGTTACCTATCACATATCGTAAATATCTACAATAGGTTTTTAGACCTTCAAAATGCCAGCTTGGCAACAATGAAATCAACAATTATTGACAATTTAAATGAAATGCTTTTCAATACAGTCGCAATAACGTTAACGACAGCTTTGTCGCCTGCCTCTTTGAGAGCAACGATTAATAAATTGAGGCACAAGTCGCGCTCAAGTGCCATCTTCATTTTCAATGCAATGGCCGTTGAAAAGGTGCGCGCTATAAAACGAGCTGCGCTGCCCGCTGCCCGCTGCTCTGTCACTGCCGCAGGTTGCTGTCGCTGTCGCTGCTGCTGTTGTTATAGCTACTGCTGTTACTGTTATAAACGTGTGTAAGTGAGAGTGAGCTGGCAGCATTAAAATGCTAATGGGGGATGGTAATGAGGTTGCTTAGCATTTATGCGTGTATGTATGTGTGTTTGTGTGTGTGTGTGTGTGTGTGTGCGTGTGTGAATGCGATAAATGTGTAATTGTGGGCAGTGTCAAGAGTCAAATGTTAAATGGGTATAATTGAAAATCGCTGTTTGTCACAATTATGTATGTACGCTATGTTGCACAACATAAAAAACAGTGGGGCAAGAGACCTATGGCAACAGAATTACATATGTACATACATACGTACATATGTAGTTTAAATATGGGTTATACAAACATATGTATTTACAAATATGTGTATGTATTTGCACTTATTTTTGGGATGGCACACAAATCGATTTTTCGCACACTCATCGCACGTCGTCTTGTTGCCTTTTTTTTTTATTTGCAATTGTTTACGCTTTGTCAAACAAACGAACAAACACTCATATACATACACACACACACACACACACACATACATTCACTCGCTTACACAAAAAGTTCGCACGTGTGTGTGTGTGTGTGTGTGTACATTTAGCTGGGTCGCCAGGACATACGACGCGCGCAACAGTAAAAAAAAAGTGAAAAGCAAATCGCTGGCATACTTTAAATTTAATTTGCGCAAACAAACAACACAAAGAAACAAACTCTGGACACATGTAGTGGACGACAACACACATATACACACACACTACACACATGTCGGCGCCTGACCGACGACAACGAATAAACGTAGCCGCTGCTCTGTTTTTAATGATTCTCTCTCAGTGTGTCATGCAATACGCCTGTATGTGTATGCGTATACATACATATATGCGTGTGTATGTGTGTGTTCTTCCTAATGATGATTAAAATGCCATCGTTTGTTGTTGTCGTTGTTGTTGCTGGTTGTGTAAACAGCGCTTGGCGTTGGGAGGCTGAGCACTAACAAACCACCACGTTCAAAATACACCTCCCCCCACCACACTACCCACTTCGCTCTCCAACTCATGCTCGCTCTTGGTCTTGCTCTGCATTTGTATGTATTATATATTTATGCATACAGCTGTCTGTATGTGTGTGAGTGTGAACGTATAGATAACCTCGATTTACAGATTTTTCACACACACACACACACACACACGACTCGCAATTTCTTCGTTCATTTACTTTTTCTTTTGTGTTCTCCTTTCTTCCTTTTCAAGTTGCTTGTTGCTACTCACTTGGATATACTACATTTTTATTTATACATTTGGCGCCTTCTGCCCGCGCCCGCTCCTGTGTTTTGTGCCCCCGCCGTTTATGTTGCGAATAACAACAACCACAACAATAATAAACAGCACACGCAAAAAAAAAAAGAACAACAATTAAGCAAAGTTTTATAAAAATGTAGCGTTTCTCTTTACTTTTTCAACTTTTGACAAGTTGTTATGCACGTTGGTATTTTTCGCATCTGTAGTACATTATTATTTAGCACATTTAAGTAGTATTATTTTTATTTAATTTTTTTGCACTAATAACAAAAATATGTGTATCAATTGATTTTTCACTAGAAAAAGACACACACACACACACACACACACACACACACATAGAGATTCAATCACATACACATGCAAAAAGAGACATCGAGCAACGAGAAAAAACGGCACAAAAAATATAAGAAATAAACGCAGACGAAGTCGAAATTCAAAGTCGGACAAAAATACACACGGGGATATGTAAGACGAGAAAAATGCTGCTGGTTAGCTGGTTAGTTGGCAACTGGAGCTGCCGCTGCTAAAGCTGCTGCTGCTGGCTGCCCGCTGCTGGCTGCCACTTTGAGCAGATTGGCGGCGGCGTCGTGTGTGTAAAGGCATTTCCATTTTTTTTTTTTTGCACCTTGTGCTTGGCGCACGCGACACGAGGACAGCGTGAGAGCGTGAGAACGTGAGAACGAAAAGCAGCACACGCTGCTTGCCTGCTTGCTTGCTCACTAGGACGAGGACGTTTCGCAGCGCGCGCGTGTCAGTGTCAGCTCTGTGCTCTCACGCTCTCTCTTCCACCCGCTATAGCTGCCAGTGTTGCCAACTTTTGGCAAGCAGCTAAATTATAGCTTTTTTTAGGAAAAAATCTGTTTTCATGTTTAGCAGGCATGTCCTGTAAAGCTCTAGCAACGGTCTTTCTTTTTTATTTCCAACAAATTTAAAAATAAAAAACAAAAAATTAAGATTGTTTTCAAATATCCGTCGAATAGAACGTAATAGAACTGTCAGAGCTGTCAGCGTAAATATGATGATCATTTATCATAATTGAATAATATAAATTCAGCTTATTTGCGTTTGATCTACAACAATGCAAATATAAATTTTTGTTAAGGCAATGGCCACTTCTATAAAATCCTATATTACCGCTAGGCGTTGTTCTTCAGTTCTTCCCGCAATTAATCTTAAAAAAAAATCTAGATTTGCCGGGAAAAAAGCTTTTCTGGCAACACTGTCAGCAGCAAAGCCTGTCACGCGCTCATCACCCACTCACTCACACATACACTCACACACTCACTCCCTTACTCTCTTGAGCTTTCCCTTTCTTCATATTGCATTTATGTGTAGTTATTCCATTTGCAATTTTAAGCAACTACAATTATTGTTGCCTAGTTTAGGGCGTCTGCTGTTGGTTTTGTTGTTGTTGATTAAATATTATCAAATTGCAAAGGTTTTTTTTAATTTTTTGGTCATGTGTGTGTGTGTGTGAGCAGCACGTAGTAGTTGCTTGATGCGCATGCTTACGCTAAGAGTCCCCGTCGTGTGCTGTGTTTGTGTGTGTGTATGTATTTTTGAAGCCAGGACGAAGTGTCGGCCACAATGTGAATCGTGGTGAAACGGTTTTTGCGCGCGCGGTCACATGACACGACTACCACACACACACACACACACACACACACACACACACACATACACAGAGGGAGAAAGAGAGAGAGAGAGAGTGAGAGCAAAATCTGTTGAGGTAGCAAGCAGAAAAGCAAACAATACCTAAATACCTACTCCACCTCCTCCTACTGACCCTATCAAAGTAACTTTGATTTTTGTTTAAACTATATGCATATATTAATGAGATTTAGTTAGTCTTACACAAACACGAACACACACACACACACATACATTTAGAGACGTTTGCGTTTGCGATACATTTATGGTTAGTCTGAGACACGACACAGGCGTCCAAAAGTTCACTACTGAAGGAATAAAAGTTACACGTTATTTGGCCAAAAGGAAAGTCGAAACTGAACGTGAACGTTCACGTTACGCGTTTCTGCTCAACACTTTCTGTATGTACGCGCCGTTTAAAAGTGTATGTATATGGCCAATACACACACACTAACATATCAGTGTTGTATTGCTCCGTTCAAAGTATGTTCAAATGAACGGCTCATAAAAATGAAGGAATATATTACATATGTACATATGTACATATATGGTTAATTTTGTCAAGTTGGTCAATTTAAATTGTATTATATTAATTAACATTATTTAACAATGAGTTAGTGTTGCGGGTTAAATAAGCTGTAAGCCACTGCACATATTCATGTCGCCTATGAACCAGATCACAAAATGACTGATTTAGTTCACGACTCAGCAAATTGTACTAAGAAATCCCAACTCTAGCACACACATACACAGTGTGTATATGTGTGTGTGTGTATTACACACACATTTGGTCAGCAGTTATGCAAAGCAGCGACGCGTCGCTTGGCGTCGTTTTAGGGTTGCCACAGAGACAGAGCTTTGATTTGTGTTCGCCCCTGGCTCTAGGCCTAGTGCGCAAATTTGGGCCAAGCGGCAATCCTGAAGCCATGGCCTGGAATCAATACTTGTTGTCCTCACACACACACACGCACATGCATATACATACATACATATATGTTGATATATTACAAAAAATTTAATCAACTCAAATGTAAATACGCACACACACGTACACAGCTCATCTTAATGACAAAAAATTTGCATTGAAATTGTAATGAGTTATGCCATAAAATGCGCTCAATTCTCTCTTCACTCGTTTCCTCCATTAACAGTTAAGGCTGGGCGGCCATATTAATAACAGCTCTCACTGAGAAACATTTGGGTCTGTGTGTGTGTGTGTGTGTGTGTGTGTGTGTGTGTGTGTGTGTGTGTGCGTACACTCGACCCATTAACACACAGAAAAGTATGCAATAAAAAAGAAAGAAGGAAGAAAGGAAAAAAAATGGCACAAGCTCTTGCGTCATACATATGCCCAGGAATCATCTTGGAATTGTGTTTGAGCACACACACTCAAACACTTCATCATCCCAATAAGAAACTTGTTGGGCTGGCACGCGCGAGTCATCCAATAACAGCAGCAGCAGCAGCCGCAGCTGCTGGCGCTGTCGCTGCCGCCGTCAACGTCGCGACGTCTGCAATTGGCGGTCTGTAACTGGCGATATGAGGGCGTCATAAACAACAATGCGATTGTGGTGCTCCATACTCCCCCACCGCCGCCCGCAGTCTATATGTGTTTGTGTGTGTGTAAGATTATAAAAGACTTCATCACTTTAGTTTAAGTGATTCACTCCAGTCTGAAAATAGTCAACTAAATAGTTTTTACGATGCTGCCGCTGACGCTGCGACGTCGACGTTAACTGTCACAAAGGCATCAAATAACACCACACACACTAAAGCACATACATGCTGTCATTTTTATCAGCATATGCACGTATGTATATAACATTCGTATGTGTATATAATTACATATGTATGTATTGCTCTACAGTTTGCAATAATAAAACGGGAAAAAGCTGACGCTGACGCTGACGCAGGCGTTGACGTTGACGTTACTCCGCCTTGCACAATTCATTTGCACATAAGTAAAGCATAACATCATCAGTAACAACAACAATAACGACAACAAGAGGGCAACTTTTTGCACAAAATTTCACATCACATATGACACCCCCATACAAATAATGCGCCCACCTGTTTCATTGCGTTTCACCGTTGCTTGACACCTGCACGCGTGGCCAATTAGTTAATGCATTGCGTCGCAATTAAATAATTTCGCGTAATGCAATTTTCGCACCCTGACTAAAACGCGCACAATTCGTTTATTTCGTTTTTTTTTTCTCAATTCTTGCAAAATACAGAAATCGTATCAAGTGAAGCTTCTTCAACCAACTGAGAAGCAAGTAAACAAACGTAATTTGCGTAATGTAGTGATAGCGGCATGTTAAAGCTTACAGCACACGTAGGGCAATGTTAACGCAAAACGGAGCACGTAAGCGCAAAGTGATAAACGTGAATGCAATGTAACAGCAAACAACTGCAAGCTTAACAGCGACTGTTAATTCTTGTTTAAGATTGTATTTAATTTTTTTTAAATTACAATAATTAATTAAATAAAGAACAAATCACTTAACCAATCAAATTCAAAATGTTCTAAAAATTTTAAAGTTTATTTTAAAATTCATTTGGTGCACCCTTCGCGTGGCACTTAACTGCTTTTTTAAAAGCAGTTGAATGGCGTTTTTTTGTTGTAGGGCTGCCACCTGGTTTATTTTTTATTGGCAACCGTTGCCAAGCCTGCCACCTTGTTTTTCGTGGATGGCAACCTTTCTCATAAGAAATAATAACAGCAAAAAGGCAATGTAACAGCAAAATTTGAGTAGAATGCGGATTTATAAAACTTTCATAATACAATACAATATGCTTATTTACATGTACATATACATATATATAATAAAAATTGCTTGCCATATACAGTACACTTTAAATGGATGCGCATAAGCTACACACACGAACAAAGCGAGTAATAGAAGGAGTTGGAGGTGGATGGGAATCAGATTCCATTAACTTAAAAATAGTAAGAACCTCCTAATCAATTCGAGATGAGTATATTTGGCTCAATTGAGTGCAGGACATTGAAGCCCTTGTGTAGAATGCAGGTGCGTGGCACGCCACAGGCGACCAAGAAGTGAGAGAACTGCAGAGAGAGAGAGACAAAAAATGGATTCGAATTTAAAAGAGAATTCATAGCGACAGTCTCCAGTTGATATTTACCTCGATGGCATGCTGATGTATATTGCTGACACAGACGACAATGCGGCCCCGGAGTTGTGCCTCCAAATAGAGCACATTGAGCGCCTCCAGACGCTGTTCCCCGAGCTGGATGGTGGCAAAGGGTATATTGATGCTGTGCGGCACATGGACACGCGAATATTCCACAACGCTGCGCAGATCGATTAGGGCCAATTCATTTGGGGCCTGCAGCAACAGCTGATGCACATCCTTGGCACTTATTCTGGGACATTGCTCCGACTGCAAATGCCTCAGTTCCACCTCCGTCAGGCCAATGTCCTGCAAAGTGAACATACGTCAATGAAACCTGTGTACAACCTTTGCTTTCTAGAGTGGCACTTTTACCAGAACATGTGGCGCCTGTGTGCGCAGTGCGTGCTGTCGATGTGTAATGCTCTTTGGCGTGCACTCGTACATCTTTTGCGACTCGATCACACAGCTCTCCATCACAATGTCCGGCAGATCGGAGAAGAGCAGAATGCACTCATTGAAGCCGGAACTGAGCAGCGTGCTCTTCAATTGTTTCAGTATCGCAATGCCAATGAAAAGCGGATACGAACTATCGCCCAGCATTAATTTATCCCACAGATGCAGTATTTTGTGCAGCGGAAATACATCTACAACAAAATGAATCTTGTTATACAAAAATATAAAAAGTGATCACACTTTTCCATATGTACTTACGGGAGAACATGGTGAGGAACCAGGGGATCGCAAACAGTTCGGGTATAAAATTAATGCTAGATAAATGCTGTGCAAGCAGCGGCTCATGAAATGCGCTCAATTGCGAGAATTTGCTCAGGTATTCCTTAATGATAGCCGAGTTGTCCTTCAGGAAGAACCACTGCAGATATTTCGGTATGAAACGGAACAAACTCAGAAATGCAAGTTCTGAAAAATATAAGAAAAACTGGATTAAGAAATCACAAAGATGTTTTTTCTGTAACAAGATAATAGAACGATTTTCTATTCTCACAATAACAGCTTAATTTAATAAATCTATAAACTTTTTTTTTCAGAAAACTAATCAATTTTGATTTTAAATATTATTACTTGAAATGTTAGTTTTGTTGAAACAAAAGGAGCAAGATAACACAGAAATCTTTATATAAAAATATATATAAGAATTCATTATCTACAACACGAAACTAGAAACAATTCGAGTTTCGCGAAAGCGATTTTCAAGTATCTTCAATCGACGATTTAAACAATTTGCTTTGAGACTCGTTCCATAATGTTGGCATTATATAGAATAGTTACAAGTAGGAAAAGCACTCACCCTCATTGTTAAAGTTGAGATAGAGAAAAGGCGCCGTCAAGGAGTCCAATCCCTGCCAGTAGACATACTGAGGATGTGCCGTGACCCACGCCTTCAACAGACGCTTCAACTTGCGATGTCCGTCCGGGGAGGAGAGTAGCTCATCATACTGATGGCATCGTGGTATATCAACCTCAATCTGTCGATCCGTTGTGGTCGCTGTGAACTTATCTATTTTGCCATAGCTCCCATTGGGCAGAACGCCAAGGAGGGCGGCCCAAATGGCGCCACGCAGCAGGGGGGGAATGTCAATGGCAGCCTCGCGTTGCAACAACTCGGCGGTATGTGGATAACCATGAAGAAGTCGTGTAAAGAGTCGAACACGTCGAAATTGATATTCAATATCGCGTTCGCGTATCAACAATGGAAGTTGTTGTTGCTGCAGCTGCAACAGCTGTTGCTGCTGTTGTTGTTGCTGCTGCTGCTGGCGGGACGTTTGCAAGAGGGGAAAATAAACGTGGGCTGGCAAGCGACTTAGACGTTGCAACAACGGCTGCAGCTTGAGCAGCACAACACGTTCATCCATCAAATAGGATTGACTACGTGGCGGACAAACGCTTTCCCCGCTCAAGCGCACAATCTGCGGCAGTGCCAATATCGGCGCCTCACTTCGTATGAGTCCCTCCTTCTTGAGTTCCGCTTGGACATCGCCGCCCGCCAGCTGCCACAGATGATAGATCTGGGACAAGGGACAACGCAATAGCAGCGGCAACGTTTCCAGCTCCACTTCCGCTGATTTGTTCAACTCTTGGTTTATGCCCGCAAAGCATTTGTGCTGCAAGAGCTCTTGGGGCAACGGTCGCTCTGCCGGCAAGATGCTGAGACAACGCTCGAGCAGCGACCGCAACTCCAGCGGCAATTGTTGATACAATTCCAAACGCTGATGCTCACGTGCAATTTTCTCCAGCACCTGTGTGCTTTGTGTATGACGCACAAAGGCGAGCAGCTTCCAGGCAATGTTGCTTAGCTTCAATCGCGGCCAGAGTTCCGTTTGCAGCAGTTGCTCCAAGAGCAGCATCGCCCAGGACCAGACATCGCTCTTAATGCTGCCGGTGGCGCCTAGTAAACGCTCTGGCGCCATATAGCGTATATTGCCAATGGGAAAGGGCACGTAGGCGCCAGCCTTGGTCATGTGATGCATGCCATAGTTGAAGATCTTGACACGTTCACATCCAACTCCGTCCAAGAGTATGTGACGCGGCTCCAAATTCTGTATGAGAAACTTGTGCGCATGGAGCACATTGATGCCGCTGGCCACCTGATAGAAGATGCGCAAGATTTGTGGAATGCTCAGCGGGGCATCTGTATGACGTTTAACATGCTCCTCCAAGGAGCAGCCCATATATTCCGAGACGACAATAGTGCGCTCTAAAGAAATATATATATAAATTTATTTAGTAAATTTAGTAAGAGTGATAGGGAGGGGTCGTGGGGTGGAAAGCGTTACCATGCTTGCCGCGCACCACATCTAAATACTGGCACAAATTCTCATGTTGCAGCTCCTTGAGACGCTGGGAACGCCCCAAAATTGCTATCGAATTCGGTGTCAGCGGAAGGCCATTGCTGCCACATACATCGCCTGGATGTAGTTTCGCAAAGAATGTGATGGCGCACAGGCGTCGTGTCTCCAGTTTTCCGCTTGCATTTGTTGCGTTGGCCATTTATTTTGGTTTTGGGGGGCAAGAAAACACAGCCAAATAATATGTCTGTGGCCTTGCCCAAGTGCAGCAACAATTAATGGAAACTCATCGGCCAATCAGCTGTTTGCTAATCTGTTATCGATAACATTTATTATTTATTATAAGTTGTTCGTGACAGATGAACTATGTATGTGTCATTCTATTCACTGAGTCAGCTGCGTTGGCGTTTTAACTTTACAAAATTACAAAATTAATTACAAATAATGAAGGATTTACCCAAATTTTATTTTTAGAATTGTGTAAAAAATATGCTCGTTATATACATTAATATTAAGGAAACTCAATTTAAGCCAATCAAGCAATCAAAATGAACGATATAGTTCCATTCTTGAGCCGCTCATATGAATCTATTCTGAACGACACAACTCGATTGACAGCACTGCTTGACCATTACGCAACACTGCAACAATTTTGTTTGCAATGCACTTGCCAATCGAGACTTAAGATTTTATCACTACAAGTGTAACGTGTTGAGATAAGGTTACACAAATATTTAATTTATATTATTTATTGATCAGCTGACATGCAACTAATATTATCCGGAATTGCATAGTTTATTATCATTATAATTTGTTCGCTGTTATACAGTGCTTTGTTAAGCATAACATTTTGTAAGGGCATATACTCGTCGCCTTGCTGCGCATATCCGTTCTTTCTTTTTTTTTTTGTTATTGCGCTTGTTGTTGTTGGTGTTTGTGTTTTGTTTTTATTGCGCACTCGAAATAGTTTCGGTTTCATTTTTATATACAAATCAAAAAAGAGGCGTCGATATGGCAATTTTGCAGCAGCAACTTGAGCGCAGTTAGTCGAAAACAGCGACTACATTTGTTTAGCATTGAGTGTGCGCATGCACTGCAAAAATAATTGGACTTCAAGTGGAAGTGGACTTTAAATTGACGTAGTCACAATGTCATTCTTGGTGGAGTACACGGATCCCAAATGGCGGGATCTGAATATGCGTGAGCTGAAAGTCGATGAGGCGTACATGTATCTGAAATCATATTATGGGGCACACACCTACCTGTATACCCTTTCCGATGAATGTTACACGGTATGTACACACATACATACGTACATATATCTAATATATTCATTATTGCATTTCCCGCTACATTCCAAATCAAGTAAAGCTTTCATTACATGTGTACTCCCTCTTTGTAGTGTCCATATACTAAAGTGAAAGCTCTGCCCGCTGCTGCGTCGGCGTCAGCGTCGGCGTCGTTGGAACAGTTAAAGCTCAGTTCAGCCAATGCTTTGAGTTTTAAAATTTATGCACACGATCAGGGTCGTTATGCCTACGATAATGTGTAAGTGTGTGTGCTACTACGATTTTGTGATTTTACTATAGCGATTTGGAAATACAGTTTTAACTGCAATATCTTGGTCATCTGTTTACTCGCTTCTCTGGAAAGCATAGTAAAAAAAAATGCTGAATTTTCAAAATTCTGCTAAAAAAAAGTCTACATTGAAAAATTACCGAAAATAACAAAAACATATTATACATAAATATATATGTATAATATGGTTACTATATGTGTTTTGATTAATGATTTCTCTTTTCAGCACATCGCTGTGTGAGCTGCGTCGCAGCGATCTTCAAGAATTTGGCGTATATAATCTCACGCTGTTATCAAATGGCAACTGCACTTTTGCTGTAGATAAACCCGGCGTACCCATTAATTATGGTAAGTTTCTAACTACATGTAATTCATTTAGGCTTTAAAACACTTGGAACTCATTGTAATGAAACAGATCTGCCAACTTATTATCACAATTAACAGTACTCTTAGTACTTCGGTCAAGAACAATTTGAATAATAAGTCTATGCAATTCATTAGTATAATTAATATTATACAAACAGCCAATTAATAGTACTTGAATTATTTTGATAAGCCTTTTTTTTAGCTTACTCGTTTTTGCACACTTATCTAATCTTAATAAATAAAGTACTTGTTAAATATTTGAATTATTTGCCAATAGCTTATTGAAATGCTGTTAATAAACAGCAACTCAATAACATAAACATCATTAACATAATTCTCATTCTCTCTCTCATACAGCATTCCTCTCTGTTTTTGTGTTGGTGGCAGCGCTGCTCGTGCTGCTAAAGCTAGTTAGCTGCTCCTGGAAGCGCTACCGTTACGATGAGGCCGCTGCCGCTGCGGACAGCATAGGCGATGCCGCTGCCAAGGCGACGCAGCGCAAGCGACTGCGCAGCCTGGACACGTTTCGCGGGTAAGCAATGGAATCCACAACGATCTGTCGCTCAGTGTTGCCGGCATTTAAAAATTTAAATAATTCACTTGATTAAAAAAAAGCTAGAAATAGCGAAAAATTATTAAACGTGTCAAAAAAAGCTGTACATTTTCTGCTATACTATATACGTTCGTATTATAAATACGAGAATTCAATCTAATCTATAAACGAAAACGTTTCGCGAGTAAGCAATGGAATCCACAACGAATTTAAATAATTCACTTGATTAAAAAAAAGCTAGAAATAGCGAAAAGTTATTAAAAGTGCCAACAAAAAAAAAACCAAACATTTTCTGCTATACTTATAATATGAAAATGCAATCTTATATATAAACAAAAACGCCATATCTGTAGGACTCCAAATTAATTAAAAGAAATAATTTTTTGAATTGACTTTGATTTTAAATTTTCAGGCTTTCGATTGTGTTAATGATATTCGTGAATAGCGGCGGCGGCGGTTACAATTGGATTGAGCACGCTGCCTGGAACGGACTCCACTTGGCGGATATTGTCTTTCCCAGTTTCCTGTGGATAATGGGCGTCTGCATACCGCTCTCGATAAAGGCCCAACTTGGGCGTGGCATTAGTAAGTCAAGGATTTGCTTACGCATTGTGTGGCGCGCCTGCAAATTGTTTGCCATTGGACTGTGTCTGAATTCGACATATGGACCGCAACTGGAGCAACTGCGTCTCATGGGTGTCCTGCAGCGTTTTGGCATTGCCTATCTGATTGTGGGCGTGCTGCATACCCTGTGCAGTCGCAGGGATCAGTTGAGTCCGCAACGTGCCTGGCAGCGGGCCATTTACGATATCTGCTTATTTAGCGGCGAGTTTGCAGTGCTTTTGGCCCTAATCGCCAGCTATTTGGGATTGACTTTTGGCCTTAACGTGCCTGGCTGTCCACGTGGCTATCTTGGACCTGGTGGCAAGTCAAATAATGCCGCTAATCCAAATTGCATTGGCGGCGCCGCCGGTTACATCGATTTGCTTCTGCTCAGTAATAATCACATCTATCAACATCCAACGGCAAAATATGTCTATGATGCCACCGCCTTTGATCCCGAGGGCATCTTTGGTGCGTATTCTCTCCTCCTTTCCCTATTGAAATTATAACAAGGTGACGTACTCCCTTATTTTTTATACAAATACATCTTGAAACCGAAACGAATATCGGTTTCAGTTACGGTTTCGGTTATGTTCGCATTTAGGTTATATCGGTTACGTAACGGTTACCCGTTTTTTTTTGCTTTTTACGGTTTCGAAATACCGGTATGATTTCGGTTTACAAAACAATTTATAAAAATATTAAAGATACGTAAAATTAAGATCTTTTTATTGAGATCAATATATAAATTAAAGTAGGGCAGAAATTAAATGATCTATATATGAGAAATTTTGACTCTTTGGACTTTCAACAAGCACAACTTCATTAAAGCTCATCCGATTTTCATGAGAAATGTCTTATTTTTCATATTATTAGCCCTACTTTAACTTTGCATTTAAATTTTATGCTTCTGAGACAAAAATTTTTTTCTCGAAAATTTCTCGATTTTTGCATAGTAACCCCTTTACATTTTTCGAAAATTTTCAAAAATTTTAAATCTTAAATTTGTTGTTTTTATCGACTCCAGATGATAAAATAAGGGTAAAAAAGGACTTTTGAACTTATTTCCACGGTTGAACTTATTCTAAACGGTTATTTCGGCTGAAATAATTTTGGTTTTTGGGTTTCGGTATGATAAAAAAGGTTTTGTTTCAGTTACGATTTCAGTTAGGGTTACCATTTTCAATCGGTTAATACCGGTCAACGTTTACGGTTATGGCAACGATTTTATTCTCCGCATGAAACTGATTACATCATTCTATAAAATGAACTCAGTGCGAAAGAAAAAAAAAATAAGAACCGAGGAGAAGTGAATACGTCAACTAGTTAGAATTTAAGCCGCGCTCATGCCTGCTCACTTTTACTTATGCCTATTCTCTCTCTCTCTCTCTCTCTATCTCTCTATCTCGCAGGCTGCCTTTTGAGCGTGGTGCAGACACTTTTAGGCGCCTTTGCTGGCGTCACATTGCTGGTGCATGCCACCTGGCAGTCGCGTCTCAAGCGCTGGCTGCTCTGTGCCACTGTGTTGGGTCTAATTGGTGGCGCACTCAGTGGCTTCTCCAAGGAACAGGGCATCATACCGGTTAACAAGAATCTCTGGTCGCTTTCCTTTGTCTTTGTTACGGTCGCATTGGCTTTGCTGCTGCTGTCGCTGCTCTATTATGTGATCGATGTGCGGCAAGTGTGGTCCGGTTATCCCTTCACCGAATGTGGCATGAATGCGATCATCATGTACGTTGGCCACACCGTCATGCACAAAATGTTGCCCTGGCATTGGCGCATCGCCGCCATGAATACGCACTTCCTGCTGCTTCTCGAATCTGTGTGGAACACTTTGCTCTGGGTTGGGATTGCTCTCTACCTGGATGCGCGACAATTCTATTATAGTCTGTAAATAACCATATTATACCTCCACAGAGGGCATTATAATTTCGTCAGACCGCATAAAATATATATATGTATATATTCTTGATATATTTTTTTTCCGTCTATTTCTATTTTTATTATTCTCTTTGTTTTAAAGTTCGAGTTGATCGAAACGGATCACCATATAATATAGCTGCCATAGGAACGATCGGACGAAAATCAATCTCAGCAAACTGTCAGGTATCTGTATTTTTATTTTCCTATACAAACCAAATAAGTCTAAGTAGACTGAAATTTTTAGTTTGCTTGATATTCTATGTGCTGAGAATCATTAAAATTCTAGTCGTAAGAGAGAAAAGTACTACAATCTCTTCTAGAATATTGAGAATTTTTGTTATCGTATATTTTCAAATTTGCATTTGTTTTTCTTTTAAAAATATTAAAAATCTATAAATTTTAAGAACAACATCACCGATATAATGAAGAAGAGAACCCTGGAAGCCAAAAATGAGCCAACTGCTGAAGATGTATTGATCCTTAGCAAGGATTCAGCATCTGCACGCGAGCTGGTAGCTTGGATCAACAATCAAATGGGCATAAAACTTAAAGATTTGATTGAGCTTAAGACCGGCGAGATATATTGTCGAATGGTGCACAAATTATTTCCGCACGCTATACCTTTGCAAAAGGTAATGAGAACCAATGTGAGACATGAGATTGAACGCAATTTTTCGCTCTTACAACGGGCGTTTGCGAAGCTTCAACTCAGCACGCATATTCCGGAGAGAGAACTGATTGAGGGACGAGCACAATATAAATTTACAAATTGGTTTTACAAATTTTACAATGTCAACTACGAAAAGCAGCAAGCTGAGCTGAAATATAAGAAGGAAGCGTATAAAAAGGAAGAGTATAAGCCGGAAGAGTATAAGCAGGATGATGATCAGCAAGACGATCATGGGCAGGAAAGCAACGAGCTTATATATCAGCGGAGTCGGCAAGTAACAATCGAATCTCTTAATACCACAAAAAGAGATTTACCTGGTCTCGATCCTGCATCGCAGTCAACTTCTATTCCAAAATTATTAGCTACATCTCCTGTCGTCAGGAAACTTCGTGGCGTGCCTAAAGAAGCATCATTTCGCAAGAGTACATCGTCTGTCAGTAAATTACCAACTCCTTCCACCAACAAACAACGAACTTTAGGCAACAAGGAATCATTTGGTGTTAAACCGAAACATATCCAAAAGAAAACTGCTCCATCCGATAAGGTACCAGCGCTTTATATTTCGACTTTTGGCTCTCCGAAAGCAGATTATGGCTTAAAAGAACCATTTTATATCTACAAAAAACCTGGTTCCTTTGAAAGGATACCATCTCCTGCTGACAAGAAGCCAAATTTTGGCTTTAAGAAAACCGAGGAACCATTTTGTTACTACGAAAAGTCAAGTAATATATGCAATCAAACTGTTGCACAGAAATTACCTTCAGAAAGGGCGTTAGCCTCTTCAGACGAGGAAACGATTTCATTAGTGGAGATGCCAGATCCATCCGACAGGAAACCAGCTCTTCCGGACAGGGTTCCAGATCCATCCGACAGGAAACCAGCTCTTCCTGAAAGGATTCAATCTCTATTCGACAAGACGCAAGCTCTAACTGAAAAGACACCAGTTCCATCTGACGAGATATCAGCTCCTCCTGATCAGACATCATCTCTTTCAGTTGAAATACCAGTTCAATCAGACAAGATACCAGATCCTTTAGATAAGATACCAGATCAGTCTGACAAGGCACTAGCTACTCCAGATGATATACCAGATCTATCGAATAAGATACTTGATTCATTAGACGACACCCCAGTTGTTTCGGAACAGGTACTATCTCTTTCGGTTGAGGAACCAGCTTTAACGGATGAGGATTCAGCTTTATCGGGTATAAAATCAACTCTTTCGGATGATATATTAGTTCTTACAAAAGAGATAGCTGCCCTTTCCGATGAGTTAGCAGCTTTTTCAGATAGGGCACCAGCAGTTATAAATGAGGCACCAACTCTTTTAGACGAGGAACCAGCACTTTTTGATAAGGAACCAGCCCTATTGGACGAGGAACCAGTTCTATTGGATGAGGTACCGACTCTATTGGATAAGGAACTACCTCTATTGGATGAGAACCCAGATGTTTTGGATGAGGAACCGGCTAAATCGGACGAGGAACCGGCTAAGTCTGGTAAGAAACCAGCTGACTTGGAGGAGGAACCAGTTGATTTGGAAGGGAAACCTACTCTTTTGGATGAGGAGCCAGCCAAATCGGATAAGGAACAAGCAGATTTTGATGGAGAACCAGCTATATCGGATGAGGAACTAGCTGTTATAAAAGGGGAACCATCTGTTTTGGAAGCGGATCCATCTGTTTTGGATGGGGAACCATCTGTTTTGGAAGTGGAACCATCTGTTTTGGAAGGGGAACCATCTGTTTTGGAAGGGGATCCGTCTGTTTTGGATGGGGAACCAATTGCTTTGGAAGGGGAATCAACTGCTTTGGAAGGGGAACCTACTCTTTTGGATGAGGAATCAGACAAATCGGATAAGGAACAAGCTGATTTGGATGGAGAACCAGCTATATCGGATGAGGAACTAGCTGTTTTGGAAGGGGAACCATCTGTTTTGGAAGCGGATCCATCTGTTTTGGAAGGGGATCCGTCTGTTTTGGATGGGGAACCAGTTGCTTTGGAAGGGGAACCAACTGCTTTGGATGGGAAACCTACTCTTTTGGATGAGGAATCAGACAAATCGGATAAGGAACAAGCTGATTTGGATGGAGAACCAGCTATATCGGATGAGGAACTAGCTGTTTTGGAAGGGGAACCATCTGTTTTGGAAGCGGATCCATCTGTTTTGGAAGGGGATCCGTCTGTTTTGGATGGGGAACCAGTTGCTTTGGAAGGGGAACCAACTGCTTTGGATGGGAAACCTACTCTTTTGGATGAGGAATCAGACAAATCGGATAAGGAACAAGCTGATTTGGATGGAGAATCAGCTATATCGGATGAGGAACTAGCTGTTTTGGAAGGGGAACCATCTGTTTTGGAAGCGGATCCATCTGTTTTGGAAGGGGATCCGTCTGTTTTGGATGGGGAACCAGTTGCTTTGGAAGGGGAACCAACTGCTTTGGATGGGAAACCTACTCTTTTGGATGAGGAATCAGACAAATCGGATAAGGAACAAGCTGATTTGGATGGAGAACCAGCAATATCGGATGAGGAACTAGCTGTTTTGGAAGGGGAACCATCTGTTTTGGAAGCGGATCCATCGGTTTTGGATGGGGAACCAGCTGCTTTGGATGGGGAACCAGCTGCTTTGGAAGGGGAACCAGCGGCTTTGGAAGGGAAACCTACTCTTTTGGATGAGGAATCAGCCAAATCGGATAAGGAACAAGCTGATTTGGATGGAGAACCAGCAATATCGGATGAGGAACTAGCTGTTTTGGAAGGGGAACCATCTGTTTTGGAAGCGGATCCATCTGTTTTGGATGGGGAACCAGCTGCTTTGGATGGGGAACCAGCTGCTTTGGAAGGGGAACCAGCGGCTTTGGAAGGGAAACCTACTCTTTTGGATGAGGAATCAGCCAAATCGGATAAGGAACAAGCTGATTTCGATGGAGAACCAGCTATATCGGATGAGGAACTAGCTGTTTTGGAAGGGGAACCATCTGTTTTGGGTGGGGAACCAACTGCTTTGGATGGGGAACCAGCTGCTTTGGAAGGGGAACCAGCGGCTTTGGAAGGGAAACCTACTCTTTTGGATGAGGAATCAGCCAAATCGGATAAGGAACAGGCTGATTTGGATGATGAGGAGCCAGATTTATCGATTGTGAAGCCAGCTCTTTTGGATGATAAGCCAGGCCTTAGGAAACAGGCTCTTTTGGGAGAGAAAACCGCTTTTTTGGATGGGAAACAAGCTTTTTCAGATAGACCACTAGCTCAGCCTGACAAGACACCAGCTCTTTCAAACAACAAACCTGCTGGCTCGGAAAAGACACCGGAGACTAGACCAAGTCCTTCTATTAAAACACCTGTGTTTTTAAATAAGATACCAGCTAGATTTAGCACGACACTAACTCAATCGGACAGGACACTAACTCTGTCGGACAAGACACCAACTCTGTCGGACAAGACACTAACTCTATCGGAAAAGACACCAACTCTGTCGGACAAGACACTAACTGAATCGGACAGGACACTAACTCAATCGGACAAGACACAAACTCAATCGGACAAGACACTAACTCAATCGGACAAGACACTAACTCAATCGGACAGGACACTTACTCAATCGGACAAGACACTAACTCAATCGGACAGGACACTAACTCAATCGGACAGGACACTAACTCTGTCGGACAAGACACCAACTCTGTCGGACAAGACACCAACTCTATCGGACAAGACACCAACTCAATCGGACAAGACACTAACTCAATCGGACAGGACACTTACTCAATTGGACAAGACACTAACTCAATCGGACAGGACACTAACTCTGTCGGACAAGACACCAACTCTATCGGACAAGACACTAACTCAATCGGACAAGACACTAACTCAATCGGACAGGACACTTACTCAATCGGACAAGACACTTACTCAATCGGACAGGACACTAACTCTGTCGGACAAGACACCAACTCTGTCGGACAAGACACCAACTCTGTCGGACAAGACACCAACTCTATCGGACAAGACACTAACTCAATCGGACAAGACACTAACTCAATCGGACAGGACACTTACTCAATTGGACAAGACACTAACTCAATCGGACAGGACACTAACTCTGTCGGACAAGACACCAACTCTATCGGACAAGACACTAACTCAATCGGACAGAACACTAACTCTGTCGGACAAGACACCAACTCTGTCGGACAAGACACCAACTCTGTCGGACAAGACACCAACTCTATCGGACAAGACACTAACTCAATCGGACAAGACACTAACTCAATCGGACAGGACACTTACTCAATTGGACAAGACACTAACTGAATCGGACAGGACACTAACTCAATCGGACAGGACACTAACTCAATCGGACAGGACACTAACTCTATCGGACAAGACACTAACTCTGTCGGACAAGACACCAACTCTGTCGGACAAGACACCAACTCTATCGGACAAGACACTAACTCAATCGGACAAGACACTAACTCAATCGGACAGGACACTTACTCAATTGGACAAGACACTAACTGAATCGGACAGGACACTAACTCAATCGGACAAGACACTAACTCAATCGGACAAGACACTAACTCAATCGGACAGGACACTAACTCAATTGGACAAGACACTAACTCAATCGGACAGGACACTAACTCAATCGGACAAGACACCAACTCTGTCGGACAAGACACCAACTCTGTCGGACAAGACACCAACTCTGTCGGACAAGACACCAACTCTATCGGACAAGACACTAACTCAATCGGACAAGACACTAACTCAATCGGACAAGATACTAACTCAATTGGACAGGATACTAACTCAATCGGACAGGACACTAACTCAATCGGACAGGACACTAACTCAATCGGACAGGACACTAACTCAATTGGACAGGACACTAACTCAATCGGACAGGACACTAACTCAATTGGACAGGACACTAACTCAATCGGACAAGACACTAACTCACTTGGACAGGACACTAACTCACTTGGACAGGACACTAACTCAATCGGACAGGACACTAACTCTGTCGAACAAGACACTTACGCTATCGGACAAGACTTCTGCTCCAGTTGACAAGATTTTAGCTGTCTCGGACAAGACACCAGCTCCAGTGAGCAAAACGCCATCTTTCTCGGGCAAGACACCGTCTCGCTCTAAAAATATTCCGGCTCTATCTGACAAGACGTCAGCTCCACCGGATAAGATGCCAGCGCGATCTGACAAGGCGCCATCCGGCAAGAAATCTACTTTTGTTAACAAGAAAGCAGCTCCATCCAACCAGGTAAGGGCTGCTTGCGATATCGATAATTTTTCTTTATGCGAGAAATTAGCTATGACTGATCTGGAGTCGTATAACAGTAAGTACACAGTTTCTGGCCATACTGAATCTTTTACATACAAGGTACCAATTGCAGCAGACAAGCAACTAACTTCTCTTTACATGGAGTCAAATTCTGTCCACAAGGAATCTTCTTCTGACCTTAAGGAATCATCTTTGGATCTTGAAAGGAAACTTGTTCAGAAACTTGAGCGATCGTCACCATTCGCTGACATTATATCTCTAGGCACTTCAACAACTTCTATAAATGAGCCGATTTGTTCAGGTCAGAGTTCTCTTTCGAAATTTGTAAAGTCTTCCGATTTGGCGATTAATAAGGGAAGTCAGTCCAAGGGCAAGCAATCAGCTCCTTCGGGCAAGAGATCAGTTCCTTCAGACAAAATATCAGCTCCTTCTTACAAGTCATCAGCTCTTTCATACAAGTCGAAAACTTCTCTTCACTTGGAATCATGCTCTGTCCGCAGCGAATCCACTTCTGTTGTCAAGGAACCTTTTTTCGGCAACCAAAAACCAACTCCTATCGCAATTCAATCGAAACTTGAGCGATCGTCGTCGATTTCAAAGATTGAAACGATGTGTCCTCCGTCGACACTCCAACTAGGTCAGTCAGTTTCGGGGCTTTCGTCGTTATCGTTTGCCGAACCAGCCAGCTATCCGGACATAGAGTCGGCTAAGCCGGTGGCAAAGATCTTGAGTTTAGCTAAAGACAATTTGAGTCCTCGGAAACGAAAGAATGTGGAAATTAAGGATTTCTCTTTTCCATGCTCCTCGGACGAAGATGACATCGATGATGCCATTTTGATTGCGAAATGTGAGAACCGTGCATTGAAGGAGAATCTGGCTGAGATCAAGAAATTAACATTTGGTTCCATTGATGCAGAGAAGGCGATGCGAAAGACCAAGCGCATTTTATTGTTGCACTTTAAAAGCTAGAAAGTTCCTTGTTCATTTTAATGATGAAGTTAGTGTAATAATAAATGATGAATGTAGGTTTTGCATTTCCAGATACTTTAGTTTTTATTGTGATGGAAACCAACGTTGTAGTTGTTGAAATTGTATTGAAAGCAGCTCCAACAGAAATGTCAACGTGCTGAGCGATAAGCCAATAAAAACAACTAAAAATATGGCATACAGCTGTGGCAGTCCAAACAATTCAAAGTTAAAAGACTGATCCGTCCACAAGTAGTTCTCGTCCAGCTCCCAGCGGGCCCAGAATGCCAACAAACCGACGGAGCGCATCCATATAATTTGATCATTGAATTCGTCGGTTAGAAATGAATGTTTCCTCAGGTACATCGTCACTTGCAGGTCTATGATATCCTCGGGTATAAGTTCAAACTGAACTGGTGCTTTTCGTTTTATCTGCGCCTCGTTGGCGCGCAATCGATTGAATTTGTTAAAGAAATCGAATCCTGTAGCGGCCACCAGGCGACTGTCATGTGGTCGTGCTGCCAAATAATCGAGCGTTTGCATTGGAGTGCTATTGCTACCGAGTCTATGGAATTGCATATGCTGAATTGTGGGAATTTCGCCGATCATTTCGTACATCTCATCCGACATGACAACAGTGTAATTGTGCTCCACTAGTTCATCAATTGATTGTGGTAAACGATTCAGCTGATGTGTCCTTATCAAATGGTAGAGTTTACCCTGGTAAACGGTGCGTATGAGCAATGTGTAGATCATCAACATAATGCAATACATCCGTTTGGCATTAAAACTCGGAGTCTGCATCATTGGCATGCCCACAAACATCAATTCCAAATTAAGCCATTGAATGATGACGGAACGCAGTGGATAACTTGGCAGGACACGTTCCATGACCAGTTGGAGTAACGCGGCCAACACGAAGACACCGCCAATTCCCAGCCAAATTGTTCTTGGATACGGATAGAGAAGTATATCGAAGGAGCTGAACTTATAGCTGGCACCGAGCACTCCAAATCTAACGCTCGTCTGATGATAACTGTGCGTCGAGGTGGCCAACAAGCTGCGTGAAACCGTTTGACGCACTCCGCCCAAACACAGATCCACTTCGTTGCGTTGCAACTAAAGAAATAGCAATCAATCGATTATTAAATATAGTTGACAAGGGAGAATGGGGTGATAAACAGACAACGAACAAAACATTTGTGGTAATCAGATCATTGCGAAGAAAATATGTAATATGTGATCGATCTATAAATTGTAAATTCGAATAAAATACTAATATATGTATATCCCTAAAAAAATAAAGCAAAATAATTGCGGCTATTGAGATTTTCTTGAATATAAAAAACTTGTAAAAATTGTAAATTCAGCCTTATCAAAATTGAAACTAGCAATGTAAAAAACTGAAAATTTAAGGATGCAGAAAAGCGTAGATATATTTTTGTTTGTGGAAAGATGCATTCACTACTCACCATCTTCATGCCTCTGTTGCTCATGGGCTGACCATCACGAGGCGGCGTGTGCACCGCAACACGAAAGTTGAGTCGGCGGGCGAGTGTCCGGAGAAGACGACCCTCGAGGCCACCGACGATTTGTGCCGCGGGTCCGGAGCCCTGCAGCTAAATAAACGGCGGCATGTGCCATGTGGCGGCGTGCAAATGACAGCCAAAAAAGTTGCCCAATTTGCGGGGAAAGAGTCGAGGATTATGCATGTGCGTGCCATTGTAATAATTGATGAGCGTCGGCGTCATGTTGGCACAACTGTGATCGGCAAATGGTAGATAGGTGTACAGTCGAATTTCTCCCTTTGCCGTCTGCACCTGAACATTGCAATTGATGAGCTGATGACGCCAACAGTGGGCAAAAATGCGACGCATCTCACGTTGGGCCAGATGATCCCTTGCTTGCAGAAAAATATAGTAATACTCATTGTAGTTGTAATCCCGGGAATGGGCCTCAACCTCGATTTCAGCAAATGCCGCATAGGAGTCTGTGAATATCAAATTGTAATGTCTGCGTCCGGCCACAAATTGTTGCCTGCCCAGTCCCTGTTCCACGGTGACAATCTGCAGTGGTGCCATTCCCCAACTCCGGAAAAGTATGCTCATCATTTCGTTGTAGAACGTGCACGTATGAGTATCGCGACAGCACAGGGTCAAGACCAAAGATGGCGTCAAGCTCATTATGTGACTGTGGACCACGTGCAACAGCGCCCTGGCCACATACTCATTGATGCGATTCGTCTGTTCCCCGGAGCGATCCTGATATGTCTGCAATAGCTGCGATATGTTCATCGTGCCTTCAGTTACAGTTTGAATATGCTTAAGGTTTGGTTACTCACTTCTTGTTACCCATTGCCTATGTCAGCGAACCGAACCGTTGTTTATCTTTCACTCTAATTAATTGCTGCAAGTGTCAATGCTTGATTAATGATTGAAGGCAATAAAACTGTCGAACAACTGTTGAAACTTTGTGTGTTGTTTGTTGGTCTCAACTTCGAGAAGTTTATGCTTTGAATGTGTTTCTTATAAAACTCATTTAATTGCAGTCAACTTAATGCAGTTTACTTAGAAAGAAAATTGATGCAGCCAACTTAGCGCACTCAAATAAACGTTGCCAACTGATCGCATTCGCCATTTCAACGTTGCCAACCAAATGCAATTGAACTAACGCAGCCAACTTAACGTTGCAGGCTTAATGCAATTTAACGCACTTTTAACGAACTTAGTTTAGGGCTGCCAACCAAATGCAATTGAACCAACGCAGCCAACTTAACGTTGCAGACTTAATTAAATTTAACGCGCTCAATTTAAAGTTGCCAACCAAATGCAATTGAACTAACGCAGCCAACTTAACGTTGCAGACTTAATTCAATTTAACGCGCTCAATTTAAAGTTGCCAACCAAATGCAATTGAACTAACGCAGCCAACTTAACGTTGCAGGCCTAATTCAGTTTAACGCACTCAATTTAAAGTTGCCAACCAAATGCAATTGAACTAACGCAGCCAACTTAACGTTGCAGGCCTACTTCAGTTTAACGCACTCAATTTAAAGTTGCCAACCAAATGCAATTGAACTAACGCAGCCAACTTAACGTTGCAGGCCTAATGCAGGCTACTTAGCATTACATTAGTGCAGCAAACTTAATGTTGACTGCTGAACGAACTTTAGTTAATGTTGCCACTTAAGTAAACGTTGCCAACTGAAGAAGGAGTCTGGCCAGCTTAAATCAGCTTATGTTTACTTTCGCTTAGCATGGATTCCTGTGGCATTCATAATTTATTTACTGTCATTGATTTACACGCACATCCCATAATTTTTTAAAAGCTAATTATAATAACTTATCTTAAAGATAATAGCATTATGTTTGGCCTGGGTCTTGAGACTCTGCATTACATAACGATGGCCAGGTGGTGTGTGTATTAGTGCAGGAAGTGGTGCAACGATATGATCTCCATTGTGATTGGCTGAGCCGACCGTGTAGCATGAATTGGGCGGTGTCCAATGGACTGTTAACAGAATTCGAGCCTTTAACATATGTACCTATTTAAGACATGCACCTGTAGATTTTCACAAAGTATACGACTTGCAGATACCCTGTACCTTGTGCATCGCAATTCGATCTAACTGATAGCGAATTTACTTATTTTGTTTACTGTTATTTAGTTTTTTAAGGCGGATATTATATTTATTTGGAATTTTTTTAACTTATAACTTTCCCGTATAATACAAATCATTTAATGATTTTCTTTACAAAAAAAGGTAAATAAAATTCAACAAATGATTTTTGAGATCTTGTCTTATTCATGACAGAAAACACTCATTTTATTTAAAAAGTTTTCAATAAAAATCATTATTAAAAAAAATTATTCACAGAACTTAAAATAAAAATGTCATGTTAAATAAATAAAAAAAAATAATTTGTTCACTTTTATTTTAAAAAGTCGACATATAGAAGAATTCGATCATTGTATAGGAGTTATTAGGAACAAAAGTTGCAAATTATAAATTTAATTGTATTAAATTATTATTTAGCTAAATGAAAGGAATATGCGCATACCCCATTTGGGCACGTGCCACGGGGTATATTGCCCTCGTTAGTGTAAGCAGAGAAAAAGTGAATGTTAAAAATAAAAATAAAGAAAAATAAAAATGAAATGTTACCTTTTCTCTCTGCGTTGGCCAGTTGTGTATCTTTTGGCCCAAACTAACAACAAGACTAAATTAACAATGGAAAAAAGTGAAAGTACTCGACTAAGCGATGCCCTGTAATTAGTATATATTTGATAATCATAATTTGATAATCATATTAATAAAAATAGTTACCACCAGCGTAACTTTTATCCGGGTTTTACCAATTAAAATTGGTAACTCAATAATTTTAGTTGAAAATAATTAAATCTCAGTGTATAAAGAAATAGTACTTAGTTTTTGTTAGACTCCAATTAGAATTCAAGGTACATTTACTTAAATTCATTATACCCGACTTGAAAGATGTTGTGATTACACGGTATGTAAATCGGTCGTAAAAACCCATAAATAACGAAGGCAATAACTGGCGCCTCGGGCTGCTCTGCTCTAAGTCACAGGTAACAAATGTGAACAGCAACAATAAAAAAACTCGACAACAACATTAATCAGCAAAATGAAAATATTAAACACCTCTTAATGTGCACATACATATGTTAATGTAAGGTGCATGCCACAAGGCAGGTGGTAATCGAAATCTACACTTAGCGAAAAAATCAAGTGTTTCGTTCTTTAAACGACACATTTCGAACTTAAAATCTTACTGAGATTGAAAATACCAAGGTCAAGTATTTCGATCTTGTTTCTATATTTATTTATTTCTTTCTTTAAGTGCGAAATCTAACTATTTTGGAATTTTCGAAAGATAAATTACTTTAAGACTTGATTCAAGTCTATTAAATTCTGAAACTGAGTACAAAAACATATGAACATGATGCTTAATTATACTCGTGATTTCAATGTATAAAATGTTCTTAAAATAAATATTATAAGTATCAGAAAAAAATATAAGTTCTAAAGAATTTGATTTATTTTTAGTAATTCGTTCTTATATTGAGTATCGATCCTTTTAAGTATCGAAAATACTTAAATCGAGTTCATTCGAACTTAATTTAACACGAAATTTTTTTTCTCTGTGTAGCTCTTTCTGTAGTTTGATGTTAAACATATATGAAGTTAAATTTTAGCGATTTATATATTTTTTCATTTATTCACAAAATATTTTCTTAGCTTTATTAAGTTTTTTCTTAACTTTATTAAGCTAAATGTAAACTTCTCAAAATTGTATTTCCCCAATTTCTGCAATAATCTTTTGAAGTATACATTTTAAGTATTGAAATTACTTAATTTTTGGACGACTTTTTTTCTCTGTGTAGCTCTTTCTGTAGATCGATGTATAACATATATGAAGTTAAATTTTAGCGATTTATATATTTTTTCATTTATTCACAAAATATTTTCTTAGCTTTATTAAGTTTTTTCTTAACTTTATTAAGCTAAATGTAAACTTCTCAAAATTGTATTTCCCCAATTTCTGCAATAATCTTTTGAAGTGTCACAAGTTCAATTTTTCATTATGCCAATAACAAAAGTCTTGGGCAGAGGCAGCTCCATTGTTGCAGCTGTCACATTGACTTGGCACACAATTCCGTATTGTCAATGGCATTCCGAAAATTATCTAATTTATTGTTAGGTCTCAAACTATTATAGGAGCTGTGTGTTTGTGTGTGTGTGTGTGTGTTTGTGTGTTATATCCCAATGAACTTGTTGACACATCAAATTGTATTTGATTTTTCTTTTCTTCTCGATTAAGAAAAGATGAAAACTTTTGGCTTCAATGAAAAGTTAAGCTGACGCTGATGAAATCTAAATTTTATTAGTTTTTTTTGTAGCTTTCATAATACATAACTAATGAATGTGTCTTACAGGGTATCACTTAGGTGAGAGGTTTATTTTTATTCCTAAAATCATAATACCCTACAATTTGATATGCTTTTATTTACTTGCTTTTTCTGTATATACTCTGCAATAAGACTCTCTTATTTTATGTTTAACTGCCTACAGGGTATTGCTTAGTCGTTCAGCAGTTGTAGTTACCTTTTCGTAGGTTTCTGCGAGCTTTTTGAGTTGCAAATTAGCCGCACGTCTTGACGTAAATTGTTTTTTAATTAGGTTAACAAAGTAAACAAATTTTAACTACGCATTGTCACGTTATTTAGATGAATTTTGTAAAGAAGAAGAAGCACAATGCGTGGGCAATTCTTCAGAGAGAACAACAGCTAATTTGCTGTCAAGGTCTGACCTTGAGACGTTAGACTAAATACGGGAAACACCCAAGAAAAAAAAAGAATAAACCGAATAAAATGTAAATTGAGTTTTTTGTGGGTGGTGGTTGATAAGAGAGGGGGGGGGGTGGGGGGTGGTTAACACTGGTCGTTGAACTGGTCACACTGCCAACTTTCGCACTGTGTGGTGCTCCCCAAGTGTCAGTGCCGCCACTCAACCAACAATGTCATGCCAAGTGCTCGTCAACAAATTGAATAAGAAAAGAGCTGCCAAGTTCGTTGCCTAAGTCTTTCGTTTTTTTTTTTTTTTGTCTTGGCCAGCTGCCAACCGGACTCGTAGACGTCCCCGCTCTCCCACTCTCTCTCTCTCTCTCTCTCTCTCTCTCACTCTCCCTGTCTCTCTTTTTCTGCCTCAATCACTGTGTTAATCCTTTCACTTTCGATTTGGGTCAACGCATCACACAGGATCAAATGGTTTTAAACACGATATCTTAACCAGTCACTTCATCTTTCAGTTGGTCGCTCATCCATTCCCTCTCACATTGCATAAGAGCCTACGAGAAATATGACCAAAAATATGATTAATCTGTGTGAGCCGCAACAAGTGACATCATTCTTCAGTCAGCCAAAGTTGCATCAATCGTCAGATCATTGCCAAGATTATAATTATATAATGAAGACACTGTTGAGTATGCGAAGGTAGCGAGGCAACAAAAAGCAACTCTGCCGTTCCATGTAAATAAAGACTTGTCTTTATCTCCCTGCCTAACGAGAGCAGAACTTTGATCTATAGAAGGAAGCAGGAAACGTAACGATTTAAAATTCAAATTGCCAAATAAATATGTTTAAGTACTTAAAAAAAAAAAAAAAATAAATTGCCAAAGTACCAGTAAATCTATTTAAGTATTTTTGGTATATTTACAATTATTTTTAAAATTTTGAATTGCTACTTTTTAATTTAAATTTTATAAATTGAGTTTTTTTGTGTGAACTAAAATTTAATTATTATTTTATCAATTTTTTAAATTAAGGCTTATACATAAGAGTTATAATTAAATTATATAATAAAGACTGAAAACAAAACTGTTTCCAGGATAGCCAAAAAATAAAAACATATTTTTTCCATTGATAACGCTTCTTTTTTTTTTGATAATTTGTAATTCCCGGCTAAAAGTTTTTCTCTCAACAAATTGGATCTGAATTATTTCTAATCTGGCAAATCATTCAAATTATAAGTTTCAGGGGCTATTATTATTATTATCTTATTATTATCAGTCAAAAATCATTCACTTTAAAAATCGAAAACGAAACTTTTCCGGATGCAAAGACAGCTTGGTAAATGGAATGTGGAAACCCCGCAAAAATGTGACATGTTGTTAATTAAATGTATAAACGTTATTAGCTAAGCTAATTGGTTTCAGATCGTTGGGTCGTTAACATTTGCATATATGACTTCAAATACGGTAACCTTAAATGATTTATTTGCTGCTCCAATTGTTCACTTCTTGCATAATTGAAATTCTGTTGATATAATGGAACTTGCCCTGATCACAAGAAAAGGATATGCCATATTTTATTTTAAATTTCTTTTGAATGCAAGTATGTATCTATTTTTCAAATATTGTCAATATAATTTACTATTGGAGACTTGAGACATAGAATGAGACAAAAATGTTCTGCAAAAGTTGAACAAGCCTCAAAAATGTTAAATACACTTTTTTTAGCTTAAACATTTTAAATGAACTTTCTAACGAATGTATTTGAAAGTATATATGTATTTGATATATCGGTAAATTGTAGTGGGTTTTATTTTCTGACCAAAGTTGGTTAGACTTGAAAATCTCCTCTCGATTTTCCAAGCTTGCTTTAAACTAGCAAATCTATTTATTTATTATTATTATTATTTATTTTAGTAATTTAGGTGAATAACCATTTAGATTTAGCCAAGTTAAGCGGCTAATTGGCTATGCCACACCCGTCTTAACTGTTTCTGCTTTGACTGCGTCTTGCATTTCGTCGTTTCAAACTTTTGGCTTACATTTCTCGCTAAACTTCACACGCTTTCAAAATACAGCGAAATTCATCAGAAAATCCAAAACGAAATCAACTCAAAACTGATCAAAATTGAAATGAAACCGTCGACAAGTTTGGAATTTCAAATTGGACGCACGTGATGATGGCCAAAAGAAAAAAACACGCCACCTGCCAATTGAAAGTGTAGCACAGCTGAAAAGAGAGAGGTGGGCGGTTGGCGGTGGGAGGTGGGCGTGGCACCGGACAAATTGTACTTTGCATTGTGTGGAAAATGTTTATTTAGCAAAATTAGTTGAATTTTTTCACTTAAAAATAATAATAATAAAAAAATTGTTAAAAAAGAAAAAAAAAAAAAAAGGAGCAAATAAATTTAAACTTAAATTAAAGATGATGATATAACTTAATGATAGCTGTGCGTGGGCGTGGCAGGGGCGCCATAGCTGCTGACGGGCGGCAAGTACGTGGACTCCGGCTCAAAAATAGGCGCCGCCGAGTCGCCAGATTGGCCGGGAGCACCGTAAAGAGCACTGGGCGCTGGATAATCATAGCCGCCGGATGTCG
This sequence comes from Drosophila rellima, assembly GCA_035043635.1. Classification (NCBI taxonomy): domain Eukaryota; kingdom Metazoa; phylum Arthropoda; class Insecta; order Diptera; family Drosophilidae; genus Drosophila; species Drosophila rellima. The sequence goes on along the minus strand of JAWNMV010000302.1, from coordinate 4,609,590 downwards.
GTGGCTGCAGAAACTGATGACCGCTGCTGGCGGTGGGCGTGGCAAAGTCAAAGCCTTGGCTGCTCTCATGCTTGGCGCCCAAAAAGGCGCTGGGCTTAAATGGCGCCACGTCCTGCTGCTCCTGGACATGATGCTGAGCCTGATGATGATGTTGATGTTCATACTGATGCTGAGGCTGCTGTAAATGCTGATGAATGTCCGTATGGAGCGCATGTGGCTTACTGGACGTATAGCTAAAGTGTCCCAATCCCTTGTGACCCAGTGCATAGGCCGGCGGCGTCTGTTGCTCGCCATGTTTAATCTGATGAGTGTGCTCCAACGATTGGTGCTCCAACTGGTGCTCCTCCACCAGCTGCTGCTCGTAATTGGGTAAAATTGGAACACCGTAGCTGCTTAGTGGTTGCTTCAAGTGCCCACTGGGCGACTCATAGCTGTAGCCGGCGCTGTGATCGTGCTGCTCCAAGCCCTGCACACTGGGCCGACTGGGACTGTAAGTGGGCGTGGCCAGCAGATAGGCATTGCCGCCCAGATTCTTATGACCGCTGCTGAGTAAATTTAAAAATCCTGCCGAGCTGCCTGACGCATATTTATAACCACCGCCCACGCCGTGCTGATGATGATGAGCAGGTCCTGCCGCAGGACTCGTCTGCACTATATAAGTTTCCACCTTGGGACGATGCTGATGCTGATGTTGCTGCTGCTGTTGATGATGATAGCCAGCTGCTGCCGTGCTTAGATACACAGGACGTCCTTGACCATGACCATGTCCGTGTCCATGTCCTTGATGTTGATGATGATGATTGTAATGATGATGACCGTTGTCCGTATCCAGGCTGGCGAAATCAAAGCCACTGCTCGAGGACAAACCATTGCCGTGCAATGAGCCATATGTGCTCTCGTAGCCCGCCAGCACGGCGGGGGGCGGCAAGTATTTGTGGGCGGGGCCATGGTAAATGCCGCTGCCAAAGCTCAAAGCTGCATCACGCTTCAATTTCGTTGCCTGCTGCTGTTGTTGTACTTGCTTGGCCGCGCTGAAGGATAAGCTCGCGCAGAGCGCACAAATGAGCAGCGCGCGCGATAACTGAAATAATCGATTAATTACTTCGATAAACACTTCGATAAACTTGCAGTAAGTTCATTAATACATTAATTTATCGAAATATTTGACTATACATAATGCAGTATGTCAAGTAACTGCTTTGATTAACCAAAAAAAAAAGTGTTTATTTTTAAATATAATAAAAAAAAAATATATTAAAATAATTTTGTAAAAAAAATATGCGAATCTTTTTCATTTGTGAAACCAGTTACTTTTTAAATTCTTTGAAGGATGTCAATTTATCGAAACATCACAAATGCTTTTTGTACATATTTCCAAATTCGATACGGAATTATCGAATTTATTCAAATATCAAGTGTCAATTTTTCCAAATTTTTTCCGTCAATTTGCAAAGTTCATGACAGGATCTTAATAAATTTAGTTCAAGTTTTTTTTAGGCAAATAAATTGATTGAAATACCAAAAGGACACTTTGCGAGCTTTCATAAATTATTAAGCATATTAAGGCATATTTCGATTAATTTGTATTTAACTTAGCTCATATTATTAATAATTAATTTGAATTTGAATTTGAATTTTGTATATTTCACACACTTACAGCGAACTGCATTTTTGTTGAATTGCACACGAACGAAACGTAAAACAATTGTAAAATGAACGAGCAAAGTTATCGATCAACTTTTGGTTATATCCTTGCTGCCGCTCTTTATCCGCTCTCTTCCGCCCTTGCTCTCTCTTTCGTTGGCTCTCTCTTTCGTTGGCTCGCGTATCGTTTATTCCACAAGTGCTGCGCGTCGAGTGTTGACGACCTCTGCACCGACCGACCCTTTTATATGCGGCCTCTTCACCAAAATGCTCGTCATTGCTGACGTCGACGGCGCCGTCGACGCTGGCAGCGATGCAGCGTCGGCAGCGATGCGAAAAGCGCCAACTCGACGCAGTTAACAGTTGGCTGTTATTTGCTTGTTGTTGGCATTTTGCATACGAAGCAAAGTGATTTTTAGTTTTGGCTGCTCGCTTTTTGGTTTACCGCTTTTCGCTATCTTTTCTTACACACATTCGCATTCACATTCGCACTCTCACTCTTGTTCGGACATGTCTTTGGAGCGCTGCCGTCGCACAGTGGGCTCAGACAGCTATGGAAATGGCCTCAATTTGATCAAGTCTTACATTTGTTCTTCTAGTTGAGTAAAGGATAAACTCTGCTTAATTTAGCAGTGGTAAGGTAACATTTATCTGTTAGTAACAGCGCTGACTTGATTTCTCTATGCTCAACTGCATTTAGTTGGCAACATTGAGTTAAGTACATTCAGCTGGCAACATTCAGTAACATAAATGCATTAAGTTGGCAACATTAGGTTAATCAATATTTAAATGTTAGTAACAGCGCTGTTATTTTCCTGCATGGCACTGTTAAGCACTGACTTGATTATTCTATGCTCAAGTGCAATCCGTTGGCCATATTGAGTTTAGTTCAATTAGTTGGCAACATTAAATGTAGTGAGTTTAGTTGGCAATACTCAATTGAGTCGCTTAAGTTGAGAATGTTATGTTCAGTTGGCAACATTAAGCTCATTGCATTAAGTTCATTAATAATAACATGTTAGTAACAGCGCGCTGTTATTGTCCTGCCCAGCACTGCTAAGCACTGACTTGATCTTTCTATGTTAACTACATTCAGTTGGCTACGTTAAGTTCATTGGCACTAACATGTTAGTAACAGCGCGCTGTTATTGTCCTGCCCAGCACTGTTAAGCACTGACTTGATCTTTCTATGTAAACTACATTCAGTTGGCAACGTTAAGTTCATTGGCATTAACATGTTAGTAACAGCGCGCTGTTATTGTCCTGCCTAGCACTGTTAAGCACTGACTTGATCTTTCTATGTAAACTACATTCAGTTGGCAACGTTAAGTTCATTGGCATTAACATGTTAGTAACAGCGCGCTGTTATTGTCCTGCCCAGCACTGTTAAGCACTGATTTCATCTCTCGCTGCGACTGTTGCACCAATTTGATTAAGCAAATTTTGCATTTCGCACTCTTTTGCAAAACTCTCGCACCACTGTGCGATGTGACTGTTGCATTTGCGGCTTTGACTCAAGTTCAAGTGACACTTTTGCCATATCGCATGTCTCAGTGCACAATTGCTGTCTCGACCCCGCCCCCGCCCAGCCCCTTTCCAGACCACAGTGCGTGTCTTTTTTGTTGGTTTTTTGTTGGTTTTTTCCAACCTTTCCCAACGTTTTGCGGCGAGTCGATTTAGTTTATGCGTTAATTGCAATTAATTTCAGGTAACATTTTTTCGAGTGAATGTGAGTGTGGATGACTTATGTCAAAATCAACACCCTCCACCATTCCCCCTTCCCTCTACCATATTCTGACAGTTGCTAACGGTAATTTTGGCAAAAATAATACATAGGGGAAACAAAAATGAAATCCACAATTCACAATCCACTCACGGAACCGAATCGAAATTAAACTGTCTATTTCTTTGCTGTTGTTGTTTTTGATGATGATGTTGTTATTGTTTGTTTGTTTTAATGTTGTTGTTGTTATAAAATCGTTTTGTCAGCTGCACAAATTTATAGCAAATTTGTTTGTTGTTATTTTGTTGGGCGTTAACGGCAACAGAAATCTAATTTTGCTCTCTGTCTCTTTCTCTTTCAATTTGTGGCATAATGTGGTAACATATTTTTTTTTAAATCTTTTTTTTAATCAAGGTCTTTGTAATCCACTTGTCACTTGTCACAATTTGAAACACTCCTCTAGATCTGTCGTATTTCAGTCGTCTTCTTCTTCTTCTTCCTTCTCCTTATCTTTCTCCTTCTCCTTCTCCTTCGATTTATTGATGCGCTTCGGGCTTGACAAATGAACCGTTTAAAGCTAAATACCCAAATGAAGTCATAAACATTCAACGGCATTTGCCTTTGATTTACTTTCAGCTCCCACTGTGCTGACTTTTTCCATATTCAGGCATATTTGCTTGTTTATCATTTTAGAATATATAAATATAACTAAACATTTTATTTAGCCTATGTGTTTTTAAAAAAAATTAAATTTTTAAGTTGTATTTTTTTAAAATATTTTGTACCACATTTAGAATGATAAAGTACTGTTTTCTTTATTTTTGTAATTTACAAAATTTACAAATTTAAATTAGGTAATACCTATACTTAATTTTGTACCTGATATTTACCTCGGTACAAATGTTCAAACTTATATTAGGTAATCATCTTGATAGGTTCTATACTCCACTTGGTACCTGATATTTATCGCGGTACAAATGTACAAACTTATATTAAGTAATCATCTTGATGGGTTCTATACTCCATTTTGTACCTGATATTTATCTCGGTACAAATGTACAAACTTATATAAGGTTATCATCTTCATGGGTCCTATACTCCACTTGGTACCTGATATTTATCTCGGTTTAAATGTACAAACTTATATTAGGTAATCATCTTCATAGGTCCATAGGTCCTACTCCACTTGGTGCCTGATATTTATTTCGGTACACTTTTAGAAACAATACTTATATACGTAGATATGACTGTTCCCAACTATAATACGACAGTTCTTATGTACAGACATCAGTGTTCTTAACAGATCATTGCTTTATGAAAAAAAAGGAGTGAAGAAAACGTAAAAAAGTTGAAGTTCATAGAACAACCTCGTCTAACAGCGCATCTGTTAGTCGTCTACTCATCGAATGACATCAGCGAATGTGCCTGATTTTTTTGCTTCGCTCATTTTTGGACTTCTGCTTTGATCTGTCTTTCTTACAAATACTATTCGCACCGTTTTATTGCTGTAGCTTTTAGCTCATGTAAATGTCCGGCCACTTGCTGTGCCATTGTCAATCTTCAGTCTTCATATGAAGTATGTGACCTCGTCCCTTGTTTGCATGCCCCAATGTACCATCTACCGCGCACCATGTACCATGCACAGTGTACCGTGTACCGTGTACCATGTACCGTGTACCATGTACCGTGTACCATGTAACGTGTACCATGTACCATGTACCATGCACAGTGTACCGTGTACCGTGTACCATGTACCGTGTACCATGTACCGTGTACCATGTAACGTGTACCATGTACCGTGTACCATGTAACGTGTACCATGTACCGTGTACCATGTACCGTGTACCATGTACCGTGTACCATGTATCGTGTACCATGTAACGTGTACCATGTAACGTGTACCATGTAACGTGTACCATGTACCGTGTACCATGTAACGTGTACCATGTACCGTGTACCATGTACCGTGTACCATGTAACGTGTACCATGTACCGTGTACCATGTACCGTGTACCATGTAACGTGTACCATGTAACGTGTACCATGTAACGTGTACCATGTAACGTGTACCATGTACCGTGTACCATGTACCTTGACTTGAACTGCTCATTGTTGCGCAATGTTGCCAAGGTCACCTGCCACACGAGCCTCAATCAGCAGCTAATTTCACAAAATTTAACGTCTCTTTAGGGTCTTAATTGTGGTATTTTCATTTTTTTTTTTCAAGAAAAAAAGAAAAGGAAAGTCACGTCGTGTCATGTGGGTAAAAGTAAATCAGCCCCCAGACAAATTTGTGGGCGTGAACGAGTTTTATTTTTTCCTTTTCGTGGTCTCGAGAAATGATATAAGTTTTAAAGCTTGTAAGACTTGAGATTATAAAATGAGATAGTTTAGATTTAAATGGGATTGTAGAGTAGTTGGAGATGTGTTATTAGATCTTAAACTGTTTCGCTCTTTATGCTTTATTGACATCTATCCAGTTTGTGGCAGATTGGAAACAAATTAAAGATTAATCCAATTAAGAACAAGTCGAGAAATTGTTTTATTTTTTAAACTCAACGCCCTTTGATATTATAGAGATTAATTAAGATTAAGAATGTACCATTTCATATCATATGATGTAAAAATGTATATTACTAAACAAAATCGAGATTTCAGATGAGAAACTCAAATTTGAATCTATGGTTACATATTTAGTCTAAGTAAAAATCCATTTAAATCATTTGGAGTTAATAATATGATAAATCAAAATTATAATTTTTAAATTTAAAAAAAAAATGTTTGTATTATATGATATATTATGTTATATCGAGATGTGATAAATGTTTGGAAATTTGGTCCAACTGCAGCTTAGATAAATATAGAGTTTACTCAAAAAAACTTAATTTTAGAGTCTAGCCAGCCAGCAATAACGGAAAGAGCAGCCGCTGCTCTCAGAGCCACTGCGTGCCCAGCGCTTCCTTAGACTTCGGATGTAGATTATGATATACAATTGTATTACTTTAATTTCGCGCAGACTTAGTTTCTAACTAGATTGTATAGAGTCGCAGGTGACATATATATAAAGTGTTGCTGTCGCTGATCCTCCCCGATCTGTTGTTCATCGGAGGGTTCCTCAACGGGACTCGTGCTGGGAGTTAGTTGTGGATAACCAGGCGCATAAAATCCGGGCTCCAAATGTGAATGTTGTTGCTGTGGTTGAAGATGTTGCTGCTGCTGTTGTTGCTGCTGTTGTTGCTGCTGTTGTTGCTGCTGTTGTTGCTCCTGCTCATCCAGACTATAACCCGCAAAGGGTGAAGGTCGAAAGGGCAACGTAAATTCGCCTTGCACTTGACGAGGCGTCAGTAAGCCCAATAAAATGGGACGTTGTCTGGATGGATTTGAAGTTGTTGGTGCATCTGGAAAGATTTGAGGTCCCGTGTAGCCCAAACTCAATTGTTGTGTATCCAGTTGTTGCTGTTGTTGCTGTTGTTGTGGGGAGGGAACAGCTAAAGGTCGCCAGGGCATGGCATATAACCAAGTTTGATAATAATAAACCGGAGTTTGCTGTGACTTTACGGCCAGGATTAAAGCCAAAACGGAGATGATCAAGTGATTTAATTTAATGTCACTCATTGTTATTATTATTATTATTATAATTTTTATTATTATTGCTGTGGATGGTTGATGGTTGCTGTTGATGTTGTTGGTGATGCTGCAATGCGTCTGAGCCATGTTGTTGGCCAAGTCAACAGCTTTTATAGCAACTAAAGCAGTTGTAATGCAATCTCTGCAGTTCCGTTGTAATCGATCTATGTGGATGTAAGATATATATATATATATATATATATGATATGTCTGCGTTATGGCTTGTCACATAGTGAGAGATCATTGATCGCACATTTCCTCGTTGCATCACAAATCTAAAGAGTTCAACTTGTGGCAGGGTCTGAAAAATCTGCAAACTTTGAAGACAAACATTTATTTTAAAAATCTTTATTTTTGATCAATTTTATACTTTTTATGCAGTTAGTTTTAATATTAAATATGTTTATGGACTATGTAGAGATGGGCACTGGCCTCCCTTTGAAGGCCCGGCCCGGCCCGGCCCGGCCCGAGCCCGAAACAAATTTTTAAGGTCCGGCCCGGCCCGAGCCCGGCCCGATATTACTATAGAAAAACAATTTAATATTTTCCTTATTCATTTTGCCGCTTTGTCGCCTTCTTCTTCTTATAAACACACGTGAAATTTAGCTTGACAAACTTATCGATAATTGTCATATCGACAGAAGATATTAAAATATTTTTTAATTCGTGACTTTTTGGGCCTACCGGGCCTACCGGGCCTCCGGGCGTTTAGCTTAGGCCCGGGCCCGCACGAAAAAAAGCCCGTTTTCGATTTTCATGCACGAAGCCCGGGGATTTTTTGAAAAGGCCCGCGGAACACGAAGCCCGCACAGGCCCGTGCCCATCTCTAGAACTAAGTGAAATTTTATAAAAAAAAAAAAGCTGAATTTTATCTTTTATTTATGTTCTAAATTCAAAATGTAACTTATAAATTTCGTTTATTATTTAAAAATCATACAAATTTTTTGTGTTTTATATAATTTATGATCTGAATTCAAAATTTGAAAAACAATTTTTAAACATGGAACTCTTATATATTTTTAAATTTCTTAACGAAAATGTTATTTTTCAAGTTTAATAAATTTAAAATAAAAGTTATTATTATTTTTACAATAGAATTAAACGCTTGGCTTCAAAAATTTGTGGAAAATCATTTTTTTTCGATTGCTTGGGAATTAATTATATAAAAAAATCGAAGCCAAATATTTTAGTACTCTAGCTGACCAACTTGACTTTCAATTCTGCCTTTCTCCTTTTTAGCCAATAATGCTAGTTTTTAATATTATTCTCTCTAAGCGCTTTTCAGCGCTTGCGCAAATCATGTTGCAATCTCAAAACATGATCATTATGTTGCCATTATCATGATCATGATCATTTCTTGTTGCTGTTTAGGCGCTCAACAATCCATGTAACTGTCAAAGGTAAAGGGGAACAGAGGGGGAATCCCCCTTTGGTAGTTGTGAAACGTTTTGTATTTGGTAGCTGTTTGAACTATAGTGAAATTACGCAAGATCATCTATTTATATAGAGCTGACCCGACGCAGGATGTTAACAGTTGATCCTCAGGGTCTAATTGAATGCCACACCGACATTAGGCCAAATGTGGCAAGCTGTGACTTCCTGCTGCCCCCTTGTTGCAAGTTGCAATGAAAGTTGATTCCACAATTGAGACTGCAACTGCGGCCAGGAGTGACTTAAGGGTCAATCAAATAGATGGCAATTCAGTTTTTAGGGCCCTAGATTATCCCTAGATGATAATTAAATATAGCGGAAATATTTTGACACAAAATGCCCAGAAATTAATGTAAAATTTGAAATTATCTCTCAGACAAATTAACTTAGCTGAATCATAAAAAAAAGCGGACCCGACTCAAAGAAATGTAAAAAAGCCACAAAAATTAACAAATTGAACGAAAAATCCAAAATTAATTTTTGCGTAATAATTAATATATTTTTAATAAGAGAAAAATATTTTCGGGAGACCGTTAGAAACCATAAAATCGTTAATTATTTTATATATTATTTAAAAGCCATAAGATCGTTAGTTATTTTATGGCTTTTAACGGTCTCCCGATAATATTTTTTTGAATAAATTATATTGAACTTATTATTAAAAATCTCTTTTCGTTTTAAAAGTATCTAAAAATGCACAAATATAATTATAGAAATAAGCTATGATAATAATAACAATATAATAAGTTTATGTATGAACTATTTGCGCCCTAAACTTTTGGGCCCAACGTTTAGTTCATTCCCCTCGATTCGCCCCTGGCTTTAATAGTTTATTGTTATCGTTTCTTTAGCGTTGTGGCTGTGGGTGTTTATACTTTGATTTTGTTTACTTTACCTTCACTTTTCCTCTCTTTCTTTTCACTCTTTTCCACTCTCTGGCCCCCTTTGCCCTTTGGCCCCGTCCGTTCGCTGCTTTGGATTGAAAATCACGTTGAAATTCAACAACGATCTTTATAATAACGGAAGCAACACATTTTTTAACGCGTTCGTTTTTTATAGCTTATTTGACTTCAATTAAATTAACTTTAATTTTTTGGACACTTAAATGGATTTTAGCTCGCAACAACAACAACGAAATCAGCTTGAAGATTAAAACAAGAGAGGGAGAAAACTTTGCTGGATTAAGTCGTTATTTGAATACTCTTACAGACAATTTATTTTGCTGATTTTTGGTCTGTCATTCAAGTGTTTGAAATAACTAAAAACTACTTTAAATAAACACTCATTTTTTTACCAATTGCTTAGAATATTATTTATATAACTTTTCATTTCCATTTCAATAATGTTATGTATTTTTTATTTAACTAACAGCATAGCTGAAATTTTGGAATATTTTGAAAAAAGATTAGTTTTTCACACATTTGTCTAGCTATTCTTTTCTGTAACAACTATATATTCAAGACGCTTGATTTTAAAAATCATTTTTAAAGGAATATATATAAACAAAACTTTGAAAATTCTTAAACCTTTTAGGGTGAGTAAGAAATCAGCATGCCCTCATCTCATACCTCATACGAACGACACTGCTCAAGTTCAAATTACACAATTTCTTGCAATTAACTGCCAGAATTTGTCTAATGCGGAAACACGCTCAGAAATTGGCCAAAAAGCCGGATCTAAGCCTAGAGTCTGGGAAAATTGCCAATGGTATTTATAATCAAACTATAATCAAATTAGCCGCGATTATTTATGCCTAACTTTACAAAATTAGCGCTTTCAAGGTTCGCTCCGTCAAGCCTGAGATAATTTCTTCAAGACCAACAAACACGAATCCGAATCTCCCGTCGTGTAAAAAGAGGAAGACGATTTCGGACAATAGACGCAGTAGAGCGCATAATTATGTTAATCAACCGTTTGGGAATTCTAAATGCAATGTATATTGACGTTTTTAAATGGTTTGAAAAATTATTTATATATTCAAATCGTTGTCCTGTCTGACGTATCAGCGTGTAGGCCAAACGGTCAAGCCTAGAAAGCTAAAATTTGCACACAACACAGTTGAGACAATAAATAGGTCAAATTCGGGATCAGGGAATTTCTAAGTATGGAAAAGATTTTTGTTAATTAAGATATCTCAAACAAACTCACAAATTGTATAAATGGGATTACATCCTGTCCAATTTTGATCAAATTCGGATGACTATATCATATAGCTGTCATGGGATCAAATTAAACTTAAATATGAGTTAAATATAAACTAACATTTGCTAAGTCTGAACAAAAGTTTTTTAATTCAATTAAAATATCTATAAGAAAAAAGATTTCTAAAGACAATTTTAAATAAAAAATCTTTTGAATAATATTTTATAAGTACACTTTATTATTTTAAAAGAAGTTACAGTTTTGAAATGAGAACACCAATTGCTTATAAGAAAACAAGAGTTAAATCATTCAAGAAAAAATAATTATTTTTCATTTACAAAAATAAAAACAAAAAATAATTTATTAAAAAAAAAATTAAAAGTTATTGTTTTACAACAGATTTATTTATATAATTATAGTATTGAAAAAAAAAAATTGTATTTCTAGAATTAATAATTTATATAAATTTTTTTTACCAATATAAAAAAAAGAAATAATGTTTCTAGAATCGAAATTGAAACTCTCAGTTGTAACCGACTTAGCATCGGAGTTGTGGAGTTCACTTCATAGAGATGAATTTAGAAATAAGGCGCTTGAAATTCGCGACTTGGTTGATGGGTCATGTGGGCAGTTGAGTGGGCGTGGCTGGAGGTGTCATGAACATAATCAGGTTGACTGTAAATTGGAATTTTCTCCCCATAATGATAATTACTTGGTGACATTTCCTTTTGCCTCAAAGCATCGTAATCCATCTGAGGTCGATACTTTTCCGAATATTCACTCTGTGTACTAAACGAGGCTGGCAATTCGTACGAATTCGACTGCATTTGAATATAGTTGGCAGATCCATCTAATGCTGGCTCATAACTTGGCCGTCGCTTTTGATTGCCGATTAAATGTTGCTGGTGTGGCGCTGGCAACAGTTGTGTCATCAGTTGATCATCTCGCAGGTCAGAGTCCAAAAAGCGATTGCTGTTCGCAGCAACAGATAAATGATAAGACGCACCAGGCTGATCCATTGCTGCAGACGCAACAATCTTATTATTATTGCCGGCATATGGAAATGTATGCAAGTTATTGTTCTGCACTGGCGTTGCATGTTGCTGCTGTGAGCTCAGGTGTTGCTGCTGCTGCTGCTGCTGGGCCTCTAGCTGTTGCTGTCTGCCGCCCTGTTGCTGTTGTTGCCAGCTATTGTTTGGGAGTTGCTGCGGCTTTTGTTGTTGCTGCTGTTGCCAGGAGTTGCCTGTGGCTGGCAGATGTTGCTGTTGTTGCTCCTTGTGATAGGAGTTGCCTGTGAGTGGCTGTGGCTTTTGATGTTGCTCGTGCAGCCAATTGCTGCCTGTGACTTGTTGCTGTTGTTCTTCGCGATAGGAGTTGCTTGACAGTTGCTGATGTTGCTGTTGCTGCTGTTGCTGCTGTTGCTGTCCCCAAGGCTTGCCTGACAGTTGCTGTTGCTGCTGCCGCCAATTATTTTCAGACAATTGTTGTTGCTGCTGCTGCTGCTGCTGCTGTTGTCGCCAACCGTTGCCCAGTTGCTGCTGCGGCTTCTGCGCTTCCTTGTCATAATAGTGCATGTTGTAGGGTCCATTGTAGTCTGTCTGCTGCTGCTGTTGCTGCAACATTGGCTTTCTGCTGTATTCATGCTCAAACGGCAACTGTTGCGACTGCACTGGACTTGGCTGCCAGTGGCCAGTTGTTGTCACCGCATCGGTGGCAGGTGCACTTGCCGCCGGCAAATACTTGTGAGCAGGTCCATTGTATCGATAGCCATTTCGATTGGCAGTCGATAAATCGAAGTGATTGCTCAACGGTTGTATGCCATGGACAACAGCGTCAATCGGCGCACAGACGCCAAGGACAGTGAGCGCCAAAAGTAATGTGAGCTGTAAGTTTAATATTGTTTTAGTTTGCAAAAATTACTTTTCTTGATTTTCAATTATTATTTTTATTAAAGTTCCTTAACTATTACAAACAAATTTGTTTGTTTCAACCATTACTTGACCAACTGTATTTTCTATATCATATTTATTTACACTGTGCTGCATGTTGCTCATATCCTTTGGTCTGTGTGAACGCTGCTGATGAAACGCGAACAATGCCAAGCACAGCGGCAACTTCGATACTTTTTATAGCAACTCTTTGCAGATGGATTTATCATCAATTGCTCAGCTTGAATCTCTCTCTGCATCTGTGTGTGTGCGTGTGTGCGTGTGTGTGCGTGTATGTGTGTGTTTGCTTTGGCCGCAATTGAATCATACCATGACACGGCTGACACAAAGCAACTTCCAAAGTGTGCCACAAAAATATCATAATAATTTATTTTCAATGAAATTAAAACAAAACAAAAAAACAGCCGACAAAACAATTATCGCATAATCATAATAATTGTGCACATTACTTGTCAAAGCGGCCGTGACCGTGGTAAGCAGACGTGTGAAAATCACTTTCTTTTGTCAATAACATTTCATTCAGTTAAATTTGGATTTGTTTCCATACGGAAATGCAATTTGCATTTGTTTAATTTCCAACAACAACAAAAAAAAACAAACAATTCAACAAACGGTTAGAATTTAAAAATGTCGATAACGATAGCTAAAGTTGTTATGTGTTTGTGTGTGTGTGGGCAGCACTTTTACTTTTGATTTGTGTGTGTGTGTGTGTGTGCGTGTGTCATTACACAACCGTAATCGATGAGTTTGAATGATAGGCGCGTGGGCACACCAATTATTTGTATTTACAAAAAAAAGAAAAAAATCTTAAATAGAGCAAAAATTAAAAAGACAGAAAAAACACGTTAATTTTCAATGCCAAAACAAGTCGGCGCTGCTTTTCCTTTACAGAGATTTATCAGCAGCAAATCAATGTTATCAAAAATAATCCTTGAAGGTTTCTACTTCTTTAATTAACAATTTCAAAAATCTGAATTTGTTTAAAATATAATTTTTGTACATGGTTTTATTTGCCATTCTTTGGCAACACGAATTAGTTTGTGTGCATAATGATTATCGAAAAATATATTAATAAGCGATTTTGTTATATCGCATATAGAACAGTCGATGGTGGCGCCTTTCAAGAATTTGAATAATTCAAAGCCACCAATAAGGCTGCCACGTATCACAACTATCGGTGTCTCTTTCACTGTAAACCAAGGCTGCCACACGTTTCAATGTTGTCGTCAACACTGGTCCAAAATAGAAGTGGAGAACTATCGATAGTGAACGCCAATCGATAGCGTACGATTGCTTACCTGCTCCATCGATAGTCGACTATTGCTATCCCCTGGCACTATCGTTAGTGTGAGGCTGCTATCGATAGCATCTTGATTGCGCTCAACCATCGATAGTGCCATCGATAGTTCTCCACCTCTAGTCAAAAATACAGAGACTTTTTTGTTTGACACGGACTGTCAAGTCGCCGCTTTGAAAGCGTTTTTTTCGGGAAAAAGTGCAAATAAAAAATTTTAATTTAATTAGAGCAAGTGTAAGGCCCAAGTAAGTACAATAGAAGCAATGTTCAAATTATGTTAACGCAATGCGTTAAGGAAGCTATAGCAGTTTTTTTCAGCCATGGCTTCTAATTTATTTCGCATACTTTTTTTCACATCTCTCGTGTGTGTGTGTGTGTGCATGTGTATGTGTAAATTTCTATGTTGGTATATTGCTTTGGTTTTTTTTTCTACCCTACGGTAGGGCGCCCGTTTATTGGGTGCTGCGTCGGCGGCGACATCGATACGTTTTGCACATTTTCTTGGCCCACTTTCGGGCCAATAATTGTCCAGTGGGTAAAGCGGGCGTCGCGTCAGTTGGTGCTTGTGTCATAAATTTTGTTAATTTAATGTCAAACACGCCACATACACACGTACTCTGGCATTTGCACATACACACACATGCAAAAGCCCAATTGCACACATACACATGCACACACAAACGCATACAGATGAAAAAGTGCAATCGGCGTTGTTTCTAAGCCGAATATGGTGCATGTTGTTGTATTTATTTATTTATGCTACTGCTGCTGCTGTTCCTGTTTCTGTTTCTGTTCTTATTGTTGTTGTTGTTATTTTATGCATTCGGCAAATCTGGGATACTCCGAGTCCCGGATACCGAGCTGTGCCGAAGGCTGCAACAAACATGTATGTACATAAAATACGTGCATTCAACAGAATCCTGGACAGTGACGTACAGTGTCCCCAGACCGTTGGACGCATTCGGTTCCCCAGCACTTCCCCCCCCCACTTTGCAGTTTAGCTCGCTGCCATTGTTAAAGGGAAATGTTCTAAAAAGATTTTCCAACAACTTTTTCTTTTTGTTGTTGCAGTCAAGTGAAAATCGAATAAACGAAGCTGGAAAGCAAAGCCAAGGAAAAAACACAAGATGCCGAGGCGCAACAGGAAAAAGCAAAAGGGCAACACAGCTAAATCGGAGGATGACGTTAGCACCGACCTAGAGGTAATAAGATTATTGAAAAAAAAAACAAAATTGTTGACATATCATTTTGAAAATATTTCAATTTTTGTTTGCTGCAGGATTTTGATGACGGCGTAATCAAGGCTGCAAATGATGATGATGTAGCTCCGAACAACAATGATAATGTTGGTGAGGAGCAACAGCAACAACAGTTGCAGGAAAGTGGCGACAGTGACGACAGCAATAATGACGACAACAACCAGCAACAACAACAAGAACTTGAACAACATCAGCAGCAGCTGCAGCAACAGCAACAACACCAACAACAACAGTTGCAGGAAAGTGACGATGAAGATGACAGTAACGACAGCGATGACAACCAACAGCAACAGCAGCAGCAACAACCTCAACAGCAGCAGCAGCAACAAAATAGACAAAACAATCCCAACAATGCTGCTGCTGGCAACAACAACGAGGAACGCAGCAGCAAGAACACAACATTAACAAATTTAATCATTAACTATCTGCCACAGGATATGACAGATCGTGAATTGTACAATTTGTTTAGCAGCTGCGGTTCCATCAACACATGCAAAATTATGCGCGATTTTAAGGTTGGTATACCACATTTGTGTGAGCAGTGCAGCTAGCTACAGCTTGCTGTCTGTCTCGCTCGCCCACTGTAATACACACTGAAAACGTGCATGTGTTTATGAGACTATATGTGCTTGTACCATAAACATATCTATATATATATATATATTGACATCTCTCTCTAATTTGGCATTCTCACAGACCGGATATAGCTTTGGCTACGGATTTGTCGACTATAATTTTGAAAAGGACTCTGAGGAGGCAATACAACAACTCAATGGATATTATGTGCGCAACAAGCGCTTGAAAGTAAGTTTCCCAATTCTTCATTTCTCATTCATCATTAAATCGCTAGTTTTATTTGAAATATTTGTTTTTAACGATCTAGAAAAATAAAGGGCTGCTTTATATACAACACAATTTTAAAATGTCGATTTTTGAATATTAGCTAAGATATTCCAAAGTCTTAAATATTTTAAAAAGAAAAGTCTCTGGTGACTTTTTTAATATTTTTGTTAATTTTTTTGTACTGAAATATAAAATTCTTCAAAAATTAATTTTTGTTTTTAAAAATAAGTCGTTTATAATTTTATTTTTGTTCAAAAATAATAGTCATTTGACTTATATTTGAAAAAGTCTTCAATAGACAATAAGTAACCGAAGAAATCAATTTTTTTTTTAAATTTAAAAATATTTTGTAGTGGAAAGAGGCTTAATCAATGCTGAAACTTACAATATTTTACTTCTCTCTTAAACTAACGTTGGATTTTTGTTTGTTTGCTTTTTTTTGTTTTTGTGTTTTTTTTTTGATAAGGTTTCTTATGCACGACCCGGCGGGCAATCGATCAAGGATACCAACCTGTATGTGATCAATCTGTCCCGCAACATCAACGATGATCAGCTGGATCGGATATTCTCTCCCTACGGCTTGATCGTCCAACGTAACATCTTGAGGGACAGGGTGACGGGTCGTCCACGGGGCGTTGCATTTGTACGGTAAGCAAAAAGAGAGATTTTTTTCATTCGCGCTATCTCAACATTTGTTTAAATTGATTTTATTTTATATATTTAAGCATTAGTGACATATTACTGCTCTTAACTTATTCCATATTTCCAAGAGGTCTCTCCCGAAATAGAAAAATTTAAGTGATATTTTTAACTAATCCCTGATATAACCTGTACTGATAATAATAATTATTAATTGGGATAATCGATTGTCTAGTTATACAAAACAAATCGATTAATACCTCGACCATTCCAATCCAACAACTCATTCAAGAGCTATGAACATTTAAAATGTTTAATGCTCTACGATTTTTTTTTTTTTTTTTTTTTTTTTAAATATCTAGTTTAACCAAATATCGAAAATCCTCTAAAATTGACAACAAAAAGTCTACATTTAGGTTTTATATTTCATTGAATGTATTTCTAAGAGTTCTTAGGCTAAGAAAATCGCTATAGATGCAATAAAGTTTTAAATTGAGCATTTTGGCGACTTAAAAGATTCTGGTGAAACCTTATGTTATAGTAACCAGTGAAATTCCAATGTGTGTTTGAAAGATAATTGCCGACACCTTCACCTTTTTGTCGAAAAACCGACGCTGTCGTGTGAACACTTAGAATTTAAAAAGCATCAGCTTTTTACAAAAAATAAATAGAACACACGACCCATTTTTATCGGCATATGAAATTGTTCAGAATGTGACCAGGTTTGAAAACCGAAAACCGATGCGAATTATGTGAATGGCAAATTCACTGATGTTGAAGAAGCGCTCGTCTGACGAGAGCATTATTGGTCAAAATTACATGCTGAATGCCTCCAATGCTGGCAACTTTCTTTCAACCAAAAGCTGAAGCTAACTTTTTTTTTTCATTGTCCTTTTCTTTCCGTCTCTCTTCCGATCTCTCTCACCCTTCCTCTTGCGCATTTGGCGGTGCAGCTATAACAAGCGTGAGGAGGCCCAGGAGGCGATCAAGGCGTTGAACAACACAATTCCCGAGGGCGGATCTCAGCCGATGTGTGTGCGTTTGGCTGAGGAGCACGGCAAGGCGAAGGCGGCACAGTTTATGCCACAAATTGGCGGCGGCGGCGGTGGCGGTGGTCCCCATCCGCCGCATATGGGACAACAGCAACCGATGCCGGTGCCGCCGCATCATATGAATCATGCGCATAATATGCAAATGGTGCATCAGCAGCAGCAACAGCAGATGCATCATCATCATCATCATCATCAGCAACAACAGCAGCAGCAGCATCAGCAGCATCATCATCATCATCAGCAGCAACAGCAACACCACAATCAACACCACAATCAACACCAGCAGCAGCAGCAACATCATCAACACCACAATTTGCCACCACAATTGCCGCATCACATGCAACAGTTGCATCATCATGGCGGCGGTGTTGTCGGTCTGCCACAGCCACAGATGCATGGCGGTGGTGGTGGCGGTGGCATCTATCACCACAATATGGCACACAGAGGTAGATCAAATAGAACAACACGATCTCAAAAACCGCATCCATATAACCATGCACAGAAATTTATTTAAAACAAAATTAATTTCTTTACACAATATTAGCTGCATCTCACAGGTGAAGTGTTCATGCTGCCATTGCCAATCACAATAATGCCAATGCCCCGACCACAGCAACAACAACAACAACAACAGCAGCAGCAGCAGCAACAACAACAACACGCCCAACAGCAACAGTTGTTAGAGCAACAACTGCAACAGCAACTACAGCTGCAACAGCAACTGCAGTAATTGCAGCGAGGCGGCAACCTTGCAACTGCAGCAGCAACAACCACATCAACACATGCAGCAGCAACAATGGCGGCGGCAACGGCCAACGACAACATCAGCACAACAGCAACGGCAGCATCAACAGCAATCAATACAGTAAATTCAACACAATTAGAGCTACAACAGCAACAGCAACAAAAGTCACTCATGCAATTGCAGCAACAACAGCGACAACAACAACAACAACAGTCACGCAAGCAAAATCAAAAATGACAGCGACACTAACAACAACAGTCACTGATGCAGCAGCAACAAAAACAACAGTCATTCATACAACTACCGCAACAACTGCGATAAGAACAGCTGCGACAAGCGCAACAGCAACTGCTGCACTTCCTGTGACAACTGCAATACTTAATGCAACAGCAGCAACAAGTGCTGTAACCACAACAACACCTGCCATACCAGCTATTATAACAACAGCAACAACATCGAGATCATATAGATACTCCACCGCCTACGCGCCTACAACAGCACTGCAATATCAGCAGCAGCAACAACATCAGCAATTGCAATTGCGCCAACAGCTGCACCGACAACAACAGCAGCAGCAGTTGCTGCCACAATCGCGACAGGCACAGCCTCAAAATCAGCCCAGAGAGCAACAATTTCAGCCCAGACAGCAACAATATCAGCCCAGACAGCAACAACATCAGCCACGCCAACAATATCAAGCACACCAGCAATATCAGCCAAGACTGCCCCAGCAACAACAGTTCCAACAGCAACATCAGTTACACCAGCAACAACAACAACAGCCCCAGACACCGCAGCCGCAACAACAATTGCAACTGTCGTCGGTGCAACCCGTTTATGCTGTTGACGGCAATGGTTGTTGTACACCAGCTGGCTACGCTTTAACACCCGTTGTGCCCTATGGCACACCAATAGCGACAACAACATCAACACCTGGCGCTGTGTATTATCATTATGCGAATGCCAGCTATGTGAATAGCGTTAATTATTACGATCAGAATTCGGGCAATATGTGTGCAATGGGCATGGTTTATGTGGCGTACAAACATGGTAGTTACGAGGCGGCGGCAGCAATTGCCCAAGCAAATGCCAGAGCGTATGCCATAGCCGAAGAGGAGGCGCAAATTCAAATGCAGCAGTTGCAGCTACAGACTGACACAGAACTGCCGACAAGGCCACAGTTGCAGGTACAGGCACAAGTGCATGCACAACCACAGACACAGACAGAGATACAGTCACAGTCTCAGTTGCATTTGCAGTTGCGGTCGCAGTCGCAAACGCGGCTTCGAAGCCAGAGAGAACGAGCTGAGTATCAAGTTCAGACAGAGCTGCAAATTGAAACACAAACTGAAATTGAAACAGAAACTCAAACTGAAACTAAAACTGAAGCGCTGACGGGACGCGCAGGCGGTGGTAGAAATTAAATGAAAACTTTAATTATTAATCAGACTTGTTGTTGTTGTCGTTGTTCTACTTGTTGTTAATTCATGAATCTATGTGCTGAAAATGAAAACATACATATTATGTACACATATATAAGATTTATATATATATATATAGATAGATATCCCAAAAAAAAAGAACTTTAAACATGTTTTTTAAACGTGTTTTTAAGCCAAGAACAGAAATAGCTGTGAAAATGTGGCTAAAAAAGAAAAAGAAAAAAATCAAGGCAAACTTAAGAGATCGTTCATTTTTATTGGCAAACGATCAAAGATTATATTTGAACAGAACTAGAAAAGTAGTAAAAGAAACAGCAAAACAGAACTAGAAATGTAAAAGAAAACGCAGCATAAAGAAAAACAAAAAAATCTCACTTGTGCAGAAGAATAAGAAACAGAAGAATTCTTTTCTTTAATTAACTCTCTGACTCTGCAATTTATAAATAAATACATAGATTACCAATATGTATAATTGTTCTGATATACACACAATTGATACACACACTCCAATTTCCAATAATACTAACATTAAAAGCAAATATTATAAATCAAAATATATAAAAATTGTAAATTGATAAAATGTATAGGGAAAAAATGCGCCTATTTGATGTGTTGATGTACAAATAGTATGATATGTGTGTAGTCTATTGCAAAGAGAAGTTAAATTATGTATTTAAATCCAGAAATTAAAAAAAAAATTGATTGTATATTGAAATATTGTAAAGAAAGCGCATTTTATATAAAGATAAATCATGATGTATTGATGTATTCAATTAGGCTACAACAAAGAGCAGAGAGATCACACACTTCCACACACACACACATATTTTATAAAAAAAGGAAATATAATATTAATAATTGATAACTGACGTTTTTTTTTTAAATATTTTTTAAAGACTAGTCGTATAGCATTATTATAGTTAAGGAATTTTTTTGCAAAACAACTAAATTTATAGACATTTATAAAATATACATACACTAAAATAATAAAACTTAAAACTAAAAGAACGACACTGCAAGTGAATGAACAAAAACATTAAACAATAACAAAGAAGTAAAATCTTTGTAAATTATACCATTTAAAAATGTACATATATAGAAAGTATTTTATATTTGTATAAGAGCGAATGAGAAAACACAGGGAACGAAAGAAAGAGATAGAGAGCGTAAGCTTAAAACAAAATGGCGTCCTTATAAAATGAAAATGATAGAGATAGCGATAGTTAAAGAACTTGGAGCGAGATAAAGAGAAAACTTGAGCATAGAATAGAAGAGAGTTATATATGTATAAGTAAATGTATATGTATGTATGTATGTATATGTAGGAAACAAGTACAGTCAGACAACAGGCAAATATGTGGGGGAGACTTAATTGTAAGCCATAAGTTTGTATTTACATAATGTGTGAATGTAATAATTGATAATAATTGAGGCACCTTCTTTTTTGAATAGTAGTTGAATGGTACTTGTAGAAAATGCTGATACAGGTACATCGAATACAGATTATAATAGATTAGCGTAATATATGCTATAAATACCACATACATATATTTAAATATATTAGTCTTTAATTTTGAGTTGAAAAAAATAGTCAATTTATATGGCTATTTGAAATGGAGTACTCTAATGGATGTATTTTAGCCGAAAACTACAGCAAGTACGTGTAATAAATGTGTTTCAAACAAGCAAAATTTTGTATAAAAAAAAAAGAAATGTACTTATTACTTTGACGGGAATTGCATATTTATTTGAATACCATTTTGAATTCAAAGGTTTCGCGCTAATTTGATATTAAGAACCGCTGTTAATAACATAACATGAATGCTTAACATGGCCAGACTGGTTAAGCAGCATTTACTTGCGTTTGTCTGGCAACGCTTAAATTGGAAAATACTGCATGGAAAATACCAGCACATTCCAATAGCAATTAGCGCAAAAAAAAGAAAAATATATAAGAAAAAAAAAATAAGCAGCTGAAAGACAATAGCAGGACGACAAATACGACACCCAAAACGTGATTTATTTACAATTGCTGACCTAGCGCTCTGAGGCCCCGATAAAAAGGTGCATTGCTGTGTATGAGTGTATGTGTATTTGTGTAAACGGAGACAGCAGAAAGTGAGCAACAAAGTTGACTGCGAAAACAGGCAAGAATTATTTATTTGCCTTATGCCTTGGAAACGGAATACGCAATAAATGATAATCGACCTGTCTTTCCATTGTGACACTTACGGGGAAGGAAGCGGGAATTATCGTGGCGCGTCAAGCGCCAAAACAACAACAGCAACAACAACAATAAGTGTAAATACATCCCGTTATCCCAAATTCAGATAGCCTTCAATTACACAGACGCACGCACACATACATTCGCAACGAACTGAGTGTGACAACAACAATAATAACAACTGGAATAACGAGGATAACTGGAATATGCCACAGCTGAGGGCCGCTGCCGCTGAGGCGGCTGTAGCGGGAGGCGGCAGCGTTAATGGACAGCCGCTAGTGAAGATCGGACATTATCTGCTTGGTGCGACACTTGGAACGGGCACCTTTGGCAAGGTGAAAATCGGTGAGCATCAGATCACGAGGCTCAAGGTCGCCGTCAAGATACTCAACAGGCAGAAGATCAAGAGTCTCGATGTTGTTGGCAAGATACGACGCGAGATACAAAACTTGAAACTCTTCCGCCATCCGCACATTATCAAGCTCTACCAGGTGAGTTTGTCTCTGTCTAACTATGTGTGTGTGTGTGTGCGTGTGTGACGTCACGTCACGTAATTTGTGTTTTAAATATACACTGCCGAAGACTATAGCGACTTTGTGCAACGGTATGCAAACGGGCAGAAGTGGGCGTGGCAAACGCCATATAGCATATATATTCTTGAACAGCAGCATATAATATTGATATATCGATAGATATTGCTTAGCGATGATATATCTTTTAGCGATATTTTTTCAAACGATAATATCTAAATTAATATAATAGTGCGATATTTTAAACTGCTGGTTTTAGCTCGAGGCAAAATACGTTTTTAAAACATAGATCGCAATACATCGAAGTTAATTAAACAGAAACATTTTTTTTAAGGTTTATCAGTATTTTTTTGATGTTTTTTTTTTTAATATTGAGTAGCTTTAAACTAAATATTTAGTGGAGATAAAAATACCAGGTCAGGGAAATAATAAAAAAAAAAAAAAAATTACCCATGGATTAAACTTTAAAGATCTTATATAGTTATATTAGTTTCAATACTTTTTTTTAAATGTTGATTAGTATTAAGCAAAATACTTAGTGGAGATAAAAATACCAACTAAAAAATGTATTGGTCAGGGAAATAATAAAAAAAAAAAAATTTACCCATGGATTAAACTTTAAAGATCTTATATAGTTATATTAGTTTCAATACTTTTTTTTAAATGTTGATTAGTATTAAGCAAAATACTTAGTGGAGATAAAAATACCAACTAAAAAATGTAATGATCAGGAAAATCGCAAAAAAAAAAAAAAATCGCCAAGGAATAAACTTTGACGATCTTTTACAACAAAATGGGGTCTGTCAGGACTTCTGCTCGTTCCTTTAATTTTGCACTCGACAAACTTAAAAGACCCTTTGCACTTGCTAAGTACAGGGTCTAACAACTGTTTTTAGAGTGTCTCACGTCTCATTTGGAACTTTGTGAAAAGATTTGCTAATCGCACGTTTGCTTTATTTATTTTTTGGTTAGGTGATCTCCACGCCATCGGATATATTCATGATCATGGAGTATGTGAGCGGAGGAGAGCTCTTCGACTATATTGTGAAGCATGGCAAGTTGCAGGAGCATCAGGCGCGACGTTTCTTCCAGCAGATCATATCGGGCGTGGATTATTGCCATCGCCATATGATCGTGCACCGGGATTTGAAGCCGGAGAATTTGCTACTCGATCACAATATGCACGTGAAGATCGCCGACTTTGGACTGTCCAATATGATGTTGGATGGTGAGTTCTTGAGGACATCCTGCGGCTCGCCCAATTATGCGGCACCGGAGGTGATATCGGGCAAACTGTACGCTGGTCCCGAGGTGGACATCTGGTCATGTGGCGTCATTTTGTATGCGCTACTCTGCGGCACATTGCCGTTCGACGATGAGCACGTGCCGTCCCTGTTCCGGAAGATCAAATCGGGCATCTTTCCCATACCGGAGTATCTGAACAAGCAGGTGGTGAATTTGGTCTGCCAAATGTTGCAGGTGGATCCGCTGAAGCGTGCCACCATTGAGGAGATTAAGAAGCACGAGTGGTTCCAAAAGGAGCTGCCCGCCTATCTGTTTCCCTCGTCCATCGAGCAGGACTCGAATGTCATTGACACCTATGCGGTGGCGGAGGTGTGCACCAAATTCGGCGTCAAAGAATCCGAGGTGCACAATTCGTTGCTCAGCGGTGATCCGCATGATCAACTGGCGATTGCCTATCATCTGATTATTGACAACAAACGCTTTGCGGACGATGCAGCGACACAGATAAGCGAAATCAATAATTTCTTTGTGGCCGGCTCACCGCCTCCAACGATGCCAATGACGCACCACTCGCCCCACGATCCGCCGCGTGCCACTGAGCCCGTCGCGACCGTTACAATTGGCGCCGGCGGCGGTGGCGGCACTGCAGCCAGTTCGGGCAGTGCCACGCCTGTGCATAATAATGGTGCGCCCAGTCTTAATCTTGGTGTGGCCGGTGCTGTGCCCACAATACGACCACATCCGGAACGCATTGCACCCATGCGGGAACGCCAGTTGGCCATGTCCGTGCAGAATACGGGCGGAGCGGCGTTCCCGGAGAAAACAGCACGCGGCGGTACGCCAATTAAGCGTGCCAAATGGCATCTGGGCATTCGATCGCAAAGTAAACCGAATGACATAATGCTCGAGGTCTATCGGGCCATGAAAGCCCTGAACTACGAGTGGAAGATCATCAATCCGTATCATGTGCGTGTGCGGCGTCAGAATGTCAAGACGGGCAAATTCTCGAAAATGTCGCTGCAACTGTATCAAGTGGATGCCAAGAGCTATCTACTCGACTTCAAGTCGCTGACCAACGATGAGGTCGAACAGGGCGATGATGTCATCATGGAGAGCCTGACGCCGCCGCCACTGAGCGTCAGCGGTGTGATGCCCCTCCAGCCAACGGGCCACCACACCATGGAGTTCTTTGAGATGTGCGCCGCCCTCATCATACAGCTGGCGCGCTAAGATCGTCAATTGTTCGATCGATCCATCGATCTGTCGATCGTTATGACCTTCGACCACGCCTACCAAATCCACATTTTTCAAATGACATCCAACTGAATGAAGGACTCATTTTATAGAGAAGGATTTATTTTGTTTAATCAGATTTCACTTTCCCTCCTTTTATTTGTATTTTATTCAAATGGCATCCACATGAAAATGGTACAACAAAGATTTTTCACTTTTTTCTCTACGATTTGGATGTTATTGAAATGACATCCACATGAGAAAGGGAAAAATCAAATTGCAAATGTAAAACAGAAAATGAATATCCATCATAATTCAGTTTCTGCTCATTTATTTGGAAGCTATTCGATTGACATCCACATGAACAAAAAAACGACAAATTATTGCAAATTTAATGGAAAACTATTTTTTTTTATCAGATTTCTCTCTTACATTTAAATGAAAACTATTTTTCATCAGATTTCAAATTTTCCTATTTCATTTGGATGTTTTATAAATGACATCCACATGGAAAATGACAAAAAAAAAGTTGCAAATTCGATGAAAATTGATTTTCTACAAGTTTTCAGATTCCCCTCCTTCATTTGGATGTTATTATAGAGCCCCTAATTGTAATCCTAGCAGACTATTATATATATATATATTTTTGTTCATTATAATTCGTATTCGTTGTTTGATAATCCATTAGTTTTTAAATTGTGTTGCTACGATAACTGTGTGTGTTGAAGCCTTTATGATTTTTTTTATTCTAATTATTATTATAATTATTATTGTATTTTAAATTTATATGTATATCGATTGTATTAATTTCAAACAAATCAAATCCTTGTACAATTGTATTTGATATTTAACTTGAAGTTGCAATAATCCCCCAAACCCCGTCCCCCCTGCTCGTTCCGCTGGCCGTTGGTCAAAAATTTTGTTAAACTATTTGGTATAAGGCATAGCTAAAAATCCAAAAAAAAAAAACAGAAAACAAAAAAAAAACAATAGTATGCATAAACATTTTTTGTAATCCTTACTAAAAACAAGACAAATGTGAAACTAAAGCTAAATATACGATATATTATCCATAAATAATGTTTCTAGAAATTTCGGCACTTTTATTTAAAATAGATTTATCTAGGTCTGAGGTCTATCTGGTAAATTATTTTTCACATTTATTAGGGAAATGTACCATGTTAAAAAAATATGTAATATGTAGTAGGTTTCTTCATTTCAAAAATTATATATATTTCCGATGTACCACTGAATAAGTGTACCAATTCATATGTAATTGTACCATAAATGGT
The DNA here is from genome assembly GCA_035043635.1 of Drosophila rellima. Taxonomy (NCBI): domain Eukaryota; kingdom Metazoa; phylum Arthropoda; class Insecta; order Diptera; family Drosophilidae; genus Drosophila; species Drosophila rellima. Next base: position 4,583,273 of record JAWNMV010000302.1, on the reverse strand, counting down.
AAGCGTAATTATAATACCAACTTTGATAGAGAACCTCAAAATACCTTTCGAAAAACTTTGCCGCCTCGTATTTAAAATATATATCAGACTTGATTTCAGGTTTGAATGTGAAATAACCTTCGAAAATTTGTATACCCCATATTTTGAAATATTTTCTGGATAATCTTACAGGAAATCTGTATCGTTCTCTAATCTGCAAAAACTTGTAAGATTCAAACTATATAAGTGGATAAAATGACATCGATTCCAATAGTATTTGTGTGATTGAGCGATTGATTGACTGATTGACCAACTGAATTATAATGGGAACAACCATCTCAGCCAGCAGAGAAGCAGTTCAATTTTATTGAGCATTGCTTAATTAGCTAATTACAAGTACATATAATCATAATTACTATTCCGAGTGTATGGACTCGTATAAAGTCCAACACGTTTCCCTGCCCATCTCCTCGTCCTCCTCTTGCTCCTGTTCCTTATGGAGCAAACAACACAATTAAATTCTTAAGGCCGCAAATACAATAATATAATATCTCTATATAATATCTGATGCTTCATATTTGATGAGTTCTATTGTTTCTGTTGCTGTTTGCGCTTCAGTTTGTCAATCAACGTCTCTATGCTGTTGGCATCGACCAGGCCAATAAACTTGTCCACAACGACGCCATTGCGAAAGGCCAAAACAGCCGGCACTGCCTTCACCTCGAACGTTTCGACCAAATCCAAATTGGACTCCACATCGATAATAGCCAAATCGATTTCATCGGAGTTCTCCAACAATTCGAGCATCTTGGGTGTGAGTATCTTGCAGGGATCGCACCATTCCGCATGGAAATTCACAATCACCGGATTGTCGCTGTTGATGACCTGTTTCAAAAAAGAAAAACAAAACGCAACTTAGTATTTCTATTTACATATATACGATTCTGGCTTATTTGCATACACGCGCGTCGCATACACTCAGAGATTGTGCGGCGCGGGTCGACGTAGAGATACCCTGCAGCAAGCAAACACCAAGTGTACAATTTAAATGAAAGAGTACCATTTTAAAGAAAAGGTACTATTTTAAAGGCAAAAATCGTACCAGTTGGAATGAAAATGTACCCGTTTGGCTGCAAACACATGTGGCAACGCTGCACACATTGTATTTAAATACCGATAATGATCGGTATGTTTTGCCACACTTTGATCAGCCAACACTTGATTGTTTGTTTTGTTTATAGGGTATATAAATGCGGCACATAAATAAATGAATGCGCATAACGCACAAATAGCCAAAATGCGTCATTGGTTACGGCCGGAACCGCTCACGTACGCCAAAGGCGGCCAACAGACAACAACAAATCGAACAGTCGCATTGCATAATGCATTTGCCTGTGTGTATGTGTGTAATGCAAGGGTTTAAATGTAATTATTTGCTAATAGTGACAGTATGTCAAGTAATTATTTTGACAGTGAAACAAATGATATGGCTCTAAATATTCCTTAACCTAACTTGTTCTAAGCGCCATTGCAACGATAATAAATAAAAGAAAACTAAGCACCAATCAATTTCTTTGCTTAATGAAATTTGTTGTCTGTCAAAACAATGTGTTGACATACTGTAAATGGTTTGCATGTCTGCTCTCTCTCTCTCTCTCTCTCTCACCTTCTGATCGAACTCATAGTGATCCTTGATGACCAGCTTCTTGTAGTGCATCTGTGATTGTGACAGGTACTTTTGTGTGGCTTTGGCTGCTTGAGGCGCCAATCGCTGGCAACTGCTCTGGGCACTACCTGTGATAAGGCAACAGGCCGCCAGTCGTGGCGCAATTCCTTCCGCAGCAATTTTCAACATTGCTTTTACTGTGTAACTTTGGATGCAAGCAGCTGATGCGTGTTGTGTGTAACCGGCAAAAGTAATTAGAAGAGGGCGAATCGAGTTTGTGCGCTGGACGTGGTCAAACGAGACGAACACGAAGAAGACGCAGCGATAAGATAAATAAATTGTACAATTTATTTGTTCACGGTTGATTCGACTCCTTTTGTTGTTGGTGCGGGCGGAGCGGGTGTTAGTGGGCCTTGCGCTTGTCTGGCAATGCTGCGATCAAATGAAGAGTTGCCAGCTAGTCATGATTTGGTCTGGCATGGCAACATTGCCTAGCAGGCGCGTTATTCAAACAAAGTTAAACAAAAGCTGATAGAAAGATAAAATCAAAAGGTAAATATGGGAGTTTGATAAAAGTTCCAACCCGAATCGAAAAGGGGATTTAAGGGAAGTTTGGATTTGATTGTAAGTAGAAATTGTGACGCTAATGTTTGCATTTAATTAATTAACCACATTTGTTTACTTAGGATACTATCAGCAATGTCTCATCGTGCGTCTATTTGGACGACAGGTGGCAAACGGAAATTAACGCTCCCCAGCTACAGTTGTGCACGATGAATGCCAGTGGGATTTACGCGAGTTACGTGGAGAGCAAATACATGGGCGTGCAGCAGGAGGAGGCGAATTTGTACGTGCTCCGTGCACTGCACTACGTCATCCGCGAGGTGTTTGCCCAGTTGAGTCCCACCTTGGTGATTATGACAGCGTCACGCGACAGAATGATGTTCACATGGTTCGAGCATATGCTCGGCAACTTGATCAGCCTGTGGAGCGATGCTGCAGTCCAAGTATTGCACATCAACGGATCATCGCCCGTACGTGTGCCCGGCAGAAAGTACTGCAATCTGATACTGGTCGACGCCTACGAGAGTTTACGGTGAGTTGAAGAAATATTTCAAAATAAGATAAATCATATTCCATTTATCGATTTCAATATGAACTCATAATCAGATATTTATAAAGCATTTCTCTCTGTGCATATGTTAGTAATACGATGATTGCAGAGGACAACGCGGGCTACGACGATCACGAGTATTACTTTATCTTTCTGCAGACCTGGGACGTGTTTATACAACGCGAGTTGCAGTTGATTCTCGAGCATTGTCTGGCCCATTATTGGCTCAACTGCAATGTCATGGTGCAGACGGCAAAGGTGGAGGTTCTCATCTATAGTTACTATCCGTACAGAGAACAACATTGTCAGACAGCACAGCCGGAGCTGGTGAATCGCTTTGATGGTCAGCGCATGATCAATGATCCAATGTTTCCCAATAAACTAGCCCAGATGAATCAATGTCCACTCACGCTGGCGCTGTGGCACATGCCGCCCTTTGTGGAGCTCCGCTGGGTTAATCACACATCCCAGTTGCTTGCCCGTGGCTTTGAAATGCTCCTGGTCAATCACTTGGCACAGCGTCTGAATTTTACACTCCTGCTGCACAGTCTAACGCTGTTGCATGTGGACAACTATCGGCTGGCATTGGCCAATGGCACCGCCGAAGGACCCATCGAATTGGCAAGTGTTTGGTACATTTTTGATCCTGCCACATCCGGCATTAACTGGAGAACTTTCTTCCTGTCCAGCTGATGCAACAGCGTGCCAATCTGAGCATTGGCTATTTCCGAAAGACGGCGCGTCGTGACCTGTTGATGACCTCGCCGCCAGCTCATTACTATGCTCCGCTCGTGGCGACCGTGGCGAGTGAACATTTCCGCTTTGGCCGCTGGACGTTGCTCACGTTTCCCTTTCAGGCGATTGTTTGGTTCATGTTGCTGGCGGCACTGTTGCTCCATTGCAGCATTTACATGTGCTGCTGGCGGGGAATGGGCGGACAGGTGCTGGAGCTGCTGCTGGGCGTGGCATTGGCACGCCTACCACGCGGCTGGATGCAGCGCATCATCTATGTCCACTGGCTGTTCGGCAGCATTCCATTGCGAATTGTCTATCAGTCGCTATTGTTCCACTTTATGCGTCTGCAGCTGTTCGAGTCGCTGCCCGGCTCCTTTGAGCAGCTGCTGGCAAGTGACTTTAGAGCCATGTGCACCTCCAACACGCTGCAAATGCTGCGCGAAATGCCGCAGGTGGCGCGCAACTTGGAGAGCTTCACCGACGTTGCCTCGTCGTACGATGAGGATGTGCTGGACGCACTGCATCGGGCCAATGGACGTCGCATGTTCGCCATCGCCGGCATCGATGTGACCACGGCGCATCTGCGCGACACGGGCCGTGAGTTGAACTATTCCATATTGCCGCAGTACGTTAACGTGCAGCAGGTGGCCATCTATATGCCCAAGCATTCGTATTTCCACAAGCAATTCACGGATCTCATACGACGCCTGGATGCCAGCGGCTTCATCGCCTTCTGGCGTCGCTCGGCCTTCGCGGAGTACGGCCGGCGGCACGGTCAGCGCCAGAATCCGGCGCAAATTCATCAGGATCAACAACATCGCATTCACGAAACTCAGCTGGGTGCCATCTATCGCGCAATGGGCGCTCTCTACGGCATTGCGGCGTTGGTTTTCTGTGCGGAACTTTTGATTTATCATCTCCTGGACCCGGCTTAGATGTACGGAAGTCGTCTTGATGCATCCATATTCTCAAAATGCTGCGACATTCGTATTTTTAATATGTTTGTTTAGCTAACGGTAAAAAACAAGCTTGCCACCTTGGCCCCAGTTTGGATGGAAAGAAAAAACAAGGTGGCAACTTTGGCAATGGTTTCCAGTCAACAATTGCACTCCTTTTATAAAAGGAGTACAACATTATGGTTTTCGCTTAATTTTGAAGCTAGAATTTTGAAAATTTCACTGGAATTTTTGTTATATTTTTATCGATTTTTTTAAAATTTTGTTTGGAATTACTTACCTAACTATACCACGCGAGAGGTGAGGTGCTCCAAATGAATTTTAAAATATAATTTATAATTTTAGAAAATTTTTAATTCTTTTGGTTTATTTCATTTAATATTAAACTTTAAACAAAAATTAATTAAATGAAAAAATTAGAGACAAAATAATGGGACCAATTTTCGATAACATCATTCGATACAATCGTCTTTTCTTTTGGTGAGGGACTGTCTCGTAATGATGACAGCCCTAAGACTTATCGGCAAGGCAAGGGATTTTTAGTTCAATTTGCTGAATAAGTTCAATCATTCGTTCATCTTAATGACTCCCATCAGTGTTGCCAACTCTTTGAGTCATAAAAAGGCTAAACAAGCCTTTGAAAACAGCTAGAAATAGTTAGAAAATGTTGTTAGTAGCTAAAAAAGAACGCTATTGTGAAACAATATTTTTATTGATTTAATCCAGTATTTTTGAGAACTTCTCGAGTTCGACAAACATATTGTCTTCTATTATAAAATATGGGTTGAACAGATAAAATACCTTATGTGTAAAATTGAGAGTATTGAACGACCATTCTATTTCGAAGTTTAGTTTTGACATGGTTCATTTGACTAAAGACTTTTTCCACCTCTGCACTCGACCATGGCAGCGATTAAAGGCTTAGCGCAAATGATGTCAGTGCCAAAAATCTTTTATTTCCTGCTGCATCCACGAAGTGGATTGGACCCTTAACAAAGTGGACGTTCGAGTATTGGAACAGAATCTCCCCAATATTAGTTGATTCCATCTTGAAGAATGGAAAATAGCTATAATTCCCGCTAGCCGCTATTTTACAATTAATCCCGCATTTGCCAATTGCAACCCGCTAGATCTAGCGGGTAAATAGCTAAATTGGCAACACTGAACTCTAGTGATATATTGCGTTCAAAAATTCAGCAGTAATTTTTTATTGACTATCAACTTGCGCGCCAATAACAACAATTACAAGCATTATAAGCGAAAACATAATTGTATCACCTGTGCGTTTTGTTGTGTCTATTGAGCTTTGTTCTGTTGAATCTGACTTACTGTGTGACTAACTGTATTCGTGTGTGTTGGGCTAGTGTGTGCGTGTGTGTGTGTAAGTGCGTGTGCGTCTGTGCGCGTGCCGTAACGTGAAATGGCAAAGAAAACGTACGATTTACTTTTTAAACTCTTATTAATCGGAGATTCGGGCGTTGGAAAAACCTGTATACTCTTTCGATTCTCGGATGACGCCTTCACGTCCACATTTATATCAACTATAGGTGAGCAAATGGCGCATCACAATGTCTTCACTTGCATACATACAGTGTATCAATAAAGTATTGGCACACCTCTTACATAGTTGGTTCTAAAGCAATTACCTTGGATAAAAAGCATTGATGATATTTAAATTTGGCAACATTTTGTAACAGGTTAAAAAAGAATTTATTTCTGCCATGATTTGCTTAGATTTGAGTTGTAATTATAAGTGTGTCATTACTTTTTTGTTACACTATATATACAGTACCTACAGCATATCTTTGTATGTGCATATATACTTGAGGAGTTCGACTGCATGTATGTGTGCATGTACATACATACATATGTATGTACAATGTAAGCGGCTTGTCAATTGCCCATGTTTTTTTTTTGTGTAGGCGGCACCCAAAAACAACAAGGACACGGACACTTGTGTGTGCATTTTGGGCGTGGCATTGTTTGTTGTCTTAATACCATTTGCAGACAAGTAATTTTAATCAAACAGTGGTTAGTAGTATTAAGGCAGTTAAGTAAATAATATACATACATATGTAGATACATATGTGCTTGCGGCCATGGCCTTTACATGGTTTATTGCGCCGGATCTCTGATAGCCTTTGGACTTGGAAATTGCCATCGTTGCCCGCATTAATCGCATTCTACTTTGTTGTTGCTGTTCTTGTCGCTGCCGTTATTGTTGGTTAACCACTATATGCATATATGAGTATATGATGCACTCATTGTAAACGAGCAGTTAGTTGGGTTAACTAGATTAATTATTGTGACGCATACACACATATGTATATACATATATGTGTGTGTGCGTTATGATTCACACATATATGTCTATCACATACCAATAAAAATGCGTTGACTTACTTAAATAAGAATCGTTATCAATAAGTCATGATAAACGATAAACGATAATAATTACAAGTCACAATATTTGTGATGTCAATTGATTTGAATTCGATAATTGTTACTAATCAGTTTGTTGTTTGTTTCGCAGGAATTGATTTCAAAATCAAAACAGTCGAACTCGGGGGCAAAAAGATCAAACTACAAATATGGGACACTGCCGGTCAAGAGAGATTTCACACAATTACCACATCCTATTACCGTGGAGCGATGGGCATAATGCTCGTCTATGACATAACAAATGAGAAAAGCTTCGAGAATATTGTCAAATGGTTACGAAATATAGACGAGGTGAGTCTTCCCCTCCCCTCCCCCACCACTCCTCTCAACCCCAATTTTTCTAAGTTGTACTCATTGTTTCTCTCTGTTTTCTGCAGCATGCAAATGAGGATGTGGAGAAGATGATATTGGGCAACAAGTGCGATATGACGGACAAGCGGGTGGTGAGCAAAGAACGTGGAGAGGCGGTAAGGCAACAACAACAAATTGGGGTCGCTAATAAAAAAAAATGGATATATCGATAGATATTTTATTTCGATAATATACACTTGAGTGATATTTTTTCTGACGATACTTTCAATATTAATACTAATAAAATGATAAAAACTAGTGAAAACACATCAAAATTTTAGTAGAAACTTCATGTTGAATTATTATCGAAATCGATATATTCAATAATACTCAAGACTCCTTATAAAAATTTACTCTACTTGCTCACTCTCACTGACTGCCTCTCTCTCTCTCTCACACACAGATTGCCCGGGAGCATGGAATACGATTTATGGAAACATCCGCCAAATCAAATACAAACATTGAGCAAGCATTTTGTGAGCTTGCCCAGGCCATATTAGATAAAACATCTGGACGCGAATCGGCTGAGAATCAGGAACGTGTGGTCATTGATCGCAGCAATAGCGACAAGGCGCCGGGTTATAATAAGTGTTGTGCGTAATGGGGTTATGACACTTGTTAGTTTAACGTTCGCGGTTGGTTTTGTGATCTACATACATACATACAAACTACTTACATACATACAAACTACTTACATATATACATACAAACATGCATATATATACACATATATATATCCTAGTGCTTTTTTTGCGTGTTTCTTTTGTAATTTTTTTTATATAGTGATCGTTGTTTAATATTTTATGAGAAAGAAACTGCGTTTTATACTAGGTGGCAACCCTGTAACTGCAATGGTTCTCATTCTGCTTGTTGTCTTGCTCTAACGTATGGCATTTCCCATGCGAACAATGCCCAAAACGGACTCATCTAACAAGTGTCATAATCCCGTTATGGGCGGGACAATAGTAAATAAAAAAACTGTAAGAGAAACAAAGCAATAAATTTAGGCAAAAACTCACACACACACACACACACATACGGAGCAGAAACAACCAAGAAAGAACCTACCTAAAGTTTAATATATATATTGTATAATGTGAAATTTGGAGTAAATTTACAACAAAAAGAAAAACAAGATAAATATCAAGAACAAAATACAGAACATACAGCATGCATATGTGTTAGTAAACGCACAAGAACACCAAACAGAAACAAAACGAAGCGAAGCGAAACGTGAAAACAAGTGGAATAGGAACAGTAAAAACAACAGCTACTAGAGCTATATAGTTTCCGCTCTTTTCCGCTGCACTGCATTTTGCAAGTCCTGAGTGCGAGTGTCATTTGTGGCGTGTGGAACGGACGGAATTGGAACTGAAGCGGACGAAACAGACGCACACACGCGACTTACTCTCTCTCACACACGAACATACACACACATGAAATGTATTTGTATATGATTAAAATATTAATACCACGGTAAAAAAATAACGAAAACAAAATTAATTTAAACAAAAACTCAAAGATAAAAAAAATACCAACTATTTATGTATGCATGTACGAGTGTGTATCGTTTTTAACCTCACTTGAGGACTGTAATTGTAACTAATGTTTTTTCTAATGCAAACTTTTTAAAGCGGTAAACAATTTTTATACATACATATAACAAAAAAAAAAAAAAAAAACACATGCATAAAGTGCACGCATTTTCTGTTGATTTTTAGTTTTCATTTTCCTTTTTTTTTTGTTGTATTGTTTTTGCAACTCCTCAATTCGCGTACATATAGATATATTACCGTTAGTTAGCTTAGCTTGAACTTGCTTTTTGTTTTGTTATTGCCAAAAAGAGAAAGAAAGTATATATATATTAAAGTGAAACTAAGAGAAAAGAATTAAGTACGTAAACGAGAAAGAACTTGGAACTTTGGATGCGATCGATGACATTGCTTATCGATAATATGATATCGTACTGTATGTTTAACGAAGTTATGTTTTAAAAAACAATATTAAACATGAACAACAATTGTAAACGCTAAATACACAACTGGCAAAAATGAGAAATATCTTAGCCTTTGGGACAAATTGCGCCTACCATATATATAGATATATATATATGTATATACGGTTGGTCAAGCAGTTGTTTTGACAAAATATAAAATGCAAAAAATGCAATTTATTTTTTATTTTGGTATTATACTAAATTTGGCTTTATAACAAGCTTAAAAGAAAATAGAGAAATAATCAGATACAATTTTCTTGAAATGTAAAAAGCATGTGAATTGTCTATTTTGTCAAAACATTTACTTAACCCACTGTATATACACACATTTTATTATGCATAATTGTAATTTTATATATTTTTTTCCTCGTTCGTAATACTTATTATTTGTTAATGTATAAGGATTTAGCGTAGTTGTCCACACCAAATGATTTAATGATTAAAATATAAAGAACAATTAAAAGCGTCATCTAATCCAATAAAAAACAATAAACAAACAGCCATTTTGTGTGTGTCAAAGACAGAGCGAGAGGGAAGAGATGGAAAGAAAGGTAGACATCAGTTGTTGGAATGCACACAAACACCGGATATCCAAGTGGATAACAGCTGTAAATTGTCATTCAACAATATGAAATCGGCATCGGAATCAAAGTCCAGTGTTCCCTTCTGCCGCTCAATGCCCAAACACTTGGCTGGATGCAGTGAAGCCGCCTCTATGGCATAAACCTTGCAGCAGTCTGAAGAGAGAAGAGTTAAGAATTATGATTGGAAGTAGTTAAGAGCTGTCAAATTATTGCATATATATCGATAACACATTTACGTCACTAGTCGATATTTAAAAAAACGATCGATAAGAATTTATAGCTTCTCAGTTAAACTATCGAAAATATCGATAGTTTGGCAGTTCTAGAAAATAGATATTCACCTGTGGCCCGTTGGAAAATGCGCACACACTCATCCATGGGTGCGATGCTGCCGCAGAGTGTCTCGGTGCCGGCGATAAAGGCTTTGCCCTGCTTCACCTCCAGAGGCAGCTGTCCAATGTGATGCACTCCATCCTCCAGACCCAATGCCGATATCGCATCCGTAACCAAAATCAAACCATCCGGATGCGTTCGATATGCAATACGCAAGGCGGCTGGATGTGTATGAACTCCATCGGAAATGATGCCAAAGTAGACAGTCTTGCCATGGGGAATCGCGTCCGAGGCGAGTAAGCCCACCAGACCCGGATCCCGGTGATGGAACGGCAGCATGGCATTAAATAGATGTGTTATCAGTGTCGCTCCATGCTGCACAGCACGTTCGCCATCGCTCAAGGTGCCCATGGAGTGGCCCAGGGAGACGGTAATGCCGGAATTCACTAAATCTCGAATTACACTTGCGTCCTTTACTTTCTCCGGCGCCAATGTTATGATCTTGATGCCATCCAAGGAGCCATAAGTTTCACGCACTGTTGCTATACCCTGTAAAAGTCTAGATTTTAGAAAGACTCTCTTTCTCTTCCCGTCTCTTATTGATATACATTGTCTATGGTCTGTATGCAGTTCTCTGGATGCGCGCCCTTCTTTTGCGGATTGATAAACGGCCCCTCGACGTGCACGCCCAGAACGCCGGCGCCGCCGTCAATGGTTTTTGGAATGCTCGGCAATATGGTGTGATAACTGTCGCTGGGTGACGTCACCAGTGTGGGACAGAACGATGTAACGCCGGATTTCACCAGTCCCCGGGCCACCTTCACCACACCCGCCTCTGTGGTGTCTTTGTCGTAGGAGAAATCGACGCCGTAGCCACCTGTTGATAGGCAGAGGAAACATTAAACTCCGCTTAACTGTCATTTTATTCAACGGTGATAACATTTTCCAGTGCCAAATTTACATACAATTATTTATTTAGCCATAAAAAGTAGGAAAGCTTTATTCAAACCTGCTCGACTACGAGAAACACTTGTTAAAAAGTGCCTTAACAAAATGTCCTTTGTACTATTTTGATTTGTGCCTAATTTATTTTTTAAGGAGAACTGTTGATCTTCGCTATTCTAACGTTATCTATAATTTTTTAAAATAAATAGATTTCTTAAAAATGGCTAATTTTAAATTTAGCAAGCTCTCGCTGTAACACAATAGCCAAGTCTAGCTACTTAATAGCTAAAATGACAACAATGCTGCACACATCACTCTCTCATTATCTGTCTATCGCTCTCTCTCGCCATCATTCATTCAGTTGATGCTTTGCGAATTCCGATTGCTTGCAATGCGGTATCGATAAGATTAAAGCGCAGATTATGCGTAATCGTGTCAAGCATTTATGTATAAATGGGACATTGTGTACGCTTTGACCTTGCTAATTGGTTGAAGACCAAAATATGTACAAATGCTAGGGCGTTCAACTCAACCGCCGACAATATGTTTACCGTTTATTTGTATATCGATGTAGCCGGGTGCGATGATGGCACCTCCACAATCGATGCGCCGATGCGCCTTCGATTGTTCATCGAAGAAAACTGGCTCGGGATTGATGATCTTGCCATTTCGCACCCACAGATAATCCTCGACGAGACGATGGTCGCGCACCAGGCGGCAATTGATGAACTGCAGCAGCTCTCCCGCTGACGACATGCTCCGCGAAATGAATTACACACGAAGAACAGCAACAAAAGCGTAAACAAAGCCAAACAAATGGAGAGCGAGCTAAACGAATTAATTGTGTTTGAAATGCCAACTAATATAAAAACAGACTTGGAGTCGAACTGAAACGACGCCCGCGTCGCTGGTGGAAACCAAAAAGCAAATGCTCAAAAAACTCGCGCTGTTCCAATCTAAATAAGCTGCGGCCGCGGCACTTGTCAACAAAAAAGGTACGCTGTTCACGTCAGCTGCTTGCAAAAACACACTTGTGTTTTGCATGATAAAAGTTTAAAATTATAAAATTAACTATAAATATTATAAACATAAAACATAAATTATTAAACTAAACTGTGCTAGCAAAAATTGAAAGCTGCGTACATAAAGCAAATAAGCAACAGTTGCTATCAGTGCTATCGATAACAGGCGCTGCCAACCCAACTTACTGACGTCCCAGAGCAACGAGCAATTGACATGCTGTTAAATGGATAACAATTAATCGATATATTGACAAATTATCTTATTTTTAAATTTGAATTTGAATTCAAACGTAGCTTGACTTTACTTTTAAATTAAAGCAAATTAGCTGCTTTACTTTCGGTGCAATGTTATCTCTTCTATATGCTACAAATAATTGTAATGGCTTGCCTTATCATTTACTGAGTGGTTTTTCGCATTTTATTTTTTTTTTTGTAAATTTCTGCGATAAGCTGCGTGGTCATTGAAATAACAAAGAAATAATTTTTACATCAAGCATTGCGGCAGCGATAAGATGTTGACCACTAGAAAAGTAATACGGCCAAGGTTTGTTCTCTATCTCTCCGAATCTTGCTCGCTCTCTCTTGCACACTGTCTCTCTCTCTCTCTCTCTCCCTCTCTCTTTTGCACTGCATTGATAGTGATTATCTTTGCGGGCTGTAGAGAAGTTTTGCAGGCTGCAGTGGCAATTTGCCTGCTACCGCAGCCGCACATTGTTTGTTATCTCTTTTTACTTGTTCGTGTACTTTTGCCGGCAAAGTTTGCTCCAAAATGGGCTACAGTGGGAGAGGGGAGAGGGGAGAGAGAGGGGTTTTTACACGTTACATAAAAAATAAGTATAAGGGTATCTTGTATTCGTTGAAGCGAATGTAACAAAAAGAATAATCATAAGCACCAATAGCCGATTTAACATACGTCCGTCTGAACGAACGGATCCCAGATATGGTAAGAGCTAAAAGCTCCAAATTCGCCATGCAGACTCGAAATTTGAAAGTCACCTTCAATTTAAGGTGAAAATTGTTCAAAGTCGATGCTTTTGTTCAAAAATTACTCACCAGTTTTTCAAACGATAAAGAAGTCAAGAAGAAGAAGAAGAAGAATGATATGATATGATTGATTTAACTCTGCCTGAATGTATCTTGAATTTGCAAGCAGGGATTAAAACCGTAACCATAACCGTAACCGGTGAACCGGTGTGAACCGATTGAAATTGGTAACCGTAACTGAAAGAGTAACCAAAACAAAACTTTTTTATTTTACATAAAACCAAAAACCGAAATTATTCAAACTGATATAACCGTTTAGAAACCGATTCATGCATAACGGTTAATTTCGGTACGGCTAAGCATAAAATTTATTTCAATTTATAAAATCATTATTGTTGCTGGATTGTATTGTGCAATTTTTAGGAATTTTAGAAATTTATGAAAGCAGGGTATCTCGTTGTCCAACCCTCTCGAAAGTCAGCTATCATTATGGGGGTTGGTGCTGCAGCTGTGGGCAAAGGAATGTGAGCGTAAATTGCGTTGCTTTACCATTTGGCATGCACTCATTTTGGATTATCTGCACTGGCACTTAATAAACTTAATGACTCTCGAAGCCTTTTGCCGTTTTTCGAACACTTTTGCTTGAGCATTGCCTAAAAGCATTCAAGTCCCTTTTTTCTCCGCCCGAGAATATTCACAATCGTTCACTGATAAGCAGCTATTTTCCCCTCCCTCCGCTCCCCACTGCCTACAACACTCGCATTCCATTCGCAATTGACTTAAAGTGGAGCACAAAGCTAACCAAAAAATCGTGTTGTTGTTAGACCCGTTGTCATGGACAGCCCTTTGATGGTGGCCCAGTTAATGGACAATCCAGAATAAAATTCTGAGTTACAAAAAAAAAAAAAAAAAAAAATAAATAAATCTGGCAAAAAGCCAAGAAAACAAGCAACTGCATTAAACTTATAATTAGTTGGACCATTCAACCACTCTAATTTTAAATGAAAAAAAATATTTATATACATATATATTTATTTTTGAACCGTTGTAAATTATGCATGTCACTGGACCGAAAACTGACCCGCAAAATATTTTGAAGTGCCTGGCACAAATTCGATTTCATTAAACAGAAAAGGCTCAAATTAAATGAATCCGTTTGCTCCAACTTGGATTTCATTTCACTACAAATACAATTTTCTCAGCTTTTCTCAGCTTTTCTTAAGCTTATTTTTTTTTTTTTTTTTTACATTTGTCCAAAAATTCAAAATCTATAGTTGATGAACAACAAATAAACATTTCTTAAAAACGATAGGAGTTGTAAATTTTTTTTTTTATTAATCAAAAAAAAAAAGAGATCTATTAAACTGCAAATTCGTTCTCTTAATTAAAACCTTTTCCATTGGTGCATTTTTGGAATTTTTGTTTTTCAAAACAGAACCATTTTTGGGTTGCAGCACATCGATATGATATTTTCAAATACCCTACCATAGGGTTTTAACATTATATCGTATACTCCATATATTGGTACATATATGTATCTCTTGTTTTCAACTTTTAAATAAACAAATTAATTTTTTCAATTTGTAGTTTTGATCCAAAATTGTTTTCGATTTAAATTTTTACATGAAATTCATAACATTTTAAAAAATGGGAATACAAAATTTAAAAACAATAAACAAGCAGTTCCCAAAAATTCCAATATTTCCAAAAATTTCAAAAGTACCAAGGATATCAAATAAAACATAAAATACCAAAAAAGTATCAACAATTAATTAAAAAAATACAAATACAATTTTATGACAAAAATGAACAAATACTTCTTATTTTATTTTTTTTCCTAAAAGTAACGAAGCCAGCCGATCTGAGAAATATGGTCTTCTAGTGGTTAATCGTTCTATAGGGTAACTCATAGTCGTTGAAGCTTGCTAGAATTCTAAAAGTAGTTGTTGTTGAACATGTACTTGCATATTATTTATTTACGACCTTTTCAGCATGACTAGACAAACTGGACAGAGACCAAGTGAATGAGGAACCGAAAATGGAAGTGAAAGAGAGAGAGAGAGAGATAGAGAGAGAGAGAGAGGGGAGCTAAGGGGGAGCTTTGTATAACAGATTTTGGTTTGTTTGCTGCTTTTGTGCGATCCCAACCGCCACATGTTGCACTGCAAAATGATTGCGGTGCTGCGTTGCATTGCAAAATGTTTTATTGCACTGCTTGCAACACTAACACTAACACGAACAACTCTAACAACAACTTGTGGCAAGAACAGCGGGTGGCATTAGGATCAGCACCAGGTACTCCATGTCCTTGTCCCAGTGCTGCCCGAATTTAAGCTTCCAAAGTAGACAATTTAATTTAAAAAACAAAAAAAAAAGTTGCCTAAAAAAGCCTAAAATAAATATTGAAACTGCTTACTATTTATTTTTAGATACTTTTTTTAGACTTTTTAAATCTCGCAATCTGCAAAAGAATTCGTATAATTTTGTATAATACACAGATTTCTAGCTTACAGCATTTTTTTAAGTTTCTAGCTTTTGCAAAGACAAAATAGCTAAATCTAGCTACGATTTATTTAGCTTTTTTAGACCTCGATCAAGTTAAGTAAATCAAATATTAGCAATTAAACAGGCCGTAAAAATCGACTAATTGAAATCTAGCTACAAAATAGCTAACAATGGCAGCACTGTCTCCACATTCCCATCTTCATTCTCACCATGTTTTGTGGATTGTTGGAATGCCGCTACATTTTATTATGGCTAAACACGCATTCATTATGCCCACAAAGTGGAGCGAGTTGGCAGCCCGGCAGCCAGGGAGGTTGCCAGACTGGGTGACTGGCATACTGGAGCAACCAGCAGCTTTTTCTGTGCAGCATCAGCAGGAACACCGTCGCCGACTCAAGACAAAAAAGTCGGACAACATTTGTGTTGGTCCTGGCTGTGAGCATCGATATATCGATATTTGTAAAGCTAAAGTTCTTTGGATTTGAAATTGATTTATTTTGATGTATCGATAGGAACTAATCGATCAGCATAATACAAAGTTGAAATAGTAATGTGAAAAATATTGATTTCTTTTCTTTTTAACATTAAAGTTGTTTTCGACTTAAAGTTAATATTTGTATTTATCGATTCGTTAAATAAATTTGTTGGACATTTTTAAAAAGATTTGTATTTCTATTAATTTTTTGCTCTTTGGGCAAATGTCAAAGGAGATAATGATATATTTTAAAAAGTATCGCCTAAGTGCGACTCATCGTATCACGCGCTCATCTCTAGGGCCCAAGACCCAAGAGTCATGGGGACCACAAGGAGCTAATACCCCTTAAACTAAACTGAGTGACTACGTGGCTCATTTGGCGCTCGACTAATCGCAAATAACGCACATCGATTAGGGCCACATCAAATGAGTTGGCTAAAATGGGAAATGCCAAGAAACACACACACACAGGAAATAGAGAATCGAAGGGAGCAAATTGAGAGAGAAATAGAAACAGAAACAGAAACAATTAGCACGGTCAGGACATAATTGGTGTGCAGTTAGGTCTCTGATTAAAGAAGCAATCATAAAATTAAGACCCATAATCCTCTGCAATTTGAGCATACGCATCACAATTGAGGGGCGTGGCTGAGGCCGGGGGCGGGACGGGGACGAAGACGGGAAGAGGCTAGGGAAGTGGCAAACGGAAGAAACGGACTCAAATCTTGTGAAAACAAGAAAGAAAGAAGAAAAATTGAAGCTGGTCAACAGCTAAATACGAGTAATAACCAACATGAGAAATAACTACAACAACCAAGAAATAAGAATTCGGAAAGCTGAAGCTGAATTTGATCGACTAACAGATGCCCTCTATTTAAAGTGCTTATGCACTGATTGTCATACAATTTTCACTGATAAAGTAATAAAATCGGATTTTAAAATCGGAAGTATTGTGAAGGATTTTTTTTGTTTTTAATAAGACAACTTTTTTGTGGCCTTTAGGATTTAAGAGTACTTTACACAATTGTCTCCAACACATACAAATATAATAATTATCTCTCTCTTTCTCACACACACAAATTCATTTTGGTGCGTGGTCTTATTGACCAGGCCAAGAAAAGCGCTGGAATCGGACTCATTGTGTACGTGCGGCGATTTGTGTGGCACGACAAAGCCAAAAGCCACAAACATCGCAAGTGATGGACTTATAGATGCCCTGTAGAATCTGAATCTGAACTAGATATCTTATATCCATATACTGATATTCTTTGACCGGACGAAATTTATACCATATAGAATTAATAGAAAAACAAACGTCTACTAAAGTATTTGAAAGTAATTTTAAAAGTAAGATTATTCATTAACAATTAAATTTTAAAACAAAATAATTTACAGAAAGATAATTAAAAATAAGAGACAAAATATTAAATAATGCTTAAATTATAATTTAAATTATATAAGAAAACTTAGCTTTCATTTACAATAGACAACTTGTTCAGAAGGTATTTATCTCTCTTTCAAATTGTCTCAGCTATGTTAAGTGCAAATTTCAGCTTTCTATCTTTAACCGTTTGGCCTACACGTTGACTCTCAGTGAGTCAGTCAGTCAGAAGTAGAAATTGTCTTAAACAGGGTATAACTAGAGCAGCATTCAAACCTTCATTAGCGAGCATGTATGGGAATCGGGATCGGGAACGGGAATGGGAATCGGGAATGGGATTTGAGCAGCCGGCTTTCAGAGTCTTTGGCATCTTCGGAGTCGCATTGAATACGCTTCCGGCCATACAAATTGTACGCGAAACGTGAGAAATTAATTTTCAAGGTGCCCAACGGTCATCGGAAACAGAATCCAGCAGTTCTGGATTAGATCTGGACATCGCTTTAATCTCTACATTTAATTAACGCAATTCAAGGACAGATTGGAGACAATGAACGCAAGAAAGAAAATAAAAACAATAATTATAATTCATCCTCGACATATTTCCAAAAAAAAAATAAATAGAATTTATTTAAAGTATGAAATGGCGACAAGTTTTATTTAAGCAAAGAAGTTTCAGCTACTTTAGCTCAATATTTTTCCTTGACTATTAATCGAATCGATTATATCAAAGTTTTTATGAAAAATCGACAACTCAATGGAGCTTTAGTTAATTGTGATACAGTTGATTGAATATAAAAATTTGGAATTTACAATATTCAAAAAAGTTAAGCGAAAGAAATAAATACAAATGTTGTAATTTTTTTAAGATGATTATTTTTTTTTAAATTAAAAATTTAATTTTGAATCATTTTTTTTAATATTAGTGTAGAATTTATCAAAAATTTTGGGAATTTTTAGCAATATTTTGTTCAAGATAAGCAAAGCGAAATTTCATAGATTCCTTTTTTTTACGGATTTTCCATCCTTCGCCTAATAATGTCTTTTTTTTTTTTTAAATTTTTGATCTGAACAACAACTGGTTTCAGTAAACTAGACACAAAGAAGAGTTTGGTATTTCCGAACAATTGGAGGTTAGGTTCAATAGGTAAATATGTGTGTGTGTCTGTGCGTGTGTGTGTGTGTGTGTGTGTGTGTGTATGCAGGCAAAGAAATGTCAAAATTCAATTTAATGCTGCCGTCGTGGAAATCTGTCAGCTTGCAGCACAAATAATGTCAAAGCCATACATACACATACAGTGAGAGTCACAAAGCAGTGCACACACACACACACACACACACACACACACACACATATATATATAGAAAGGGAAAATTGCTTTGCATTTCGTTGTGACTGTCAACGGCAATTGTGGCTGATTTGCGCTTTTTTCTTGCTGGCGACTTTGACTGAAGCCACGCAGAAGAGAAGCAGGAAGAGAAGGAAGAGATGGGGGTGGGGAAAATAGAAGGGGCAGAAAGGCTTGAAGACGGGAACAGATGAGAATGAGAATGAGAATGAGGAGAATGATAAACGCAGCGACCGCGAAGTTGTCACACAACATTCGAAAACTGTTTGATAAACGAATGCTGTCTGTCTACACTGAGCGAAAAGCTCATGATTTGCATTATCATTATCGAAAAATTTAAATTATTTACTAAGGGAAAGCCAAACCTAACCACTTTCTTCAATTACAGATTCGGTTTGAGAAAACGAACATCTATACTATATATAAAACTCTTTGCTCTGACCGACTGACTGACTGATGTATCAGCGTGTAGGTCAAACGGTTAAGCCTAGAAAGCTGAAATTTTCACACAACATAGCTGATAATAGTACATAAATTTGATGCTTTTCTAATATCAGCGCAACTATTTCATTATTTAAAAATAAAATGATTAGATATAAGATTCTTATACTAAGTTAAATTATTTGCAATATATATTTTTATAATATTTTTTATCAATATTCAGAAATAAATTCAAGCATTAAAAACCACTTTAACTGATTTTTTTTTTTAAATTTTTCGAAAATTTGTGCGGAAAATCAAGGAATCTGTTAAATTTTATCGAATGAATCGAAAATTTTAGACTTTCATTGGCGATGTCTTAAATGAAATTTTAAACTCAATGCTACTACTTAATTCGAGGTTATTTGAACCAAATATATTAGAATACATTTTTTTTCTCAGTGTACCTTACTTCCCAGCTCCTCGGTGTGTGCTGTTGAAAGTATTCAGTTCGTTGTGACATTGACAAATCAAATGATATCCCAAAATCAAGTGAAAAAAACAAAAACACAAACTTCAAAATTGAAAGAAATTAGAAATTTGAATGCAACACACTAAAATAATGGCGGCAAGAACTTGTAAATTGAAAAGCGAAAAGCGATTGACAATTTTCTCACCTGAAGGACGCCTGTATCAGGTGGAATATGCATTTAAGGCGATCGAAGATCAAGGAATTACATCGGTGGCACTGAAAAGTGCCAATTGTGCGGTTGTTGCCACACACAGGAGAATGAAGGAGAAGACGATGACTGACCACATTGTGGCAGAGACAATGTTGCAGTTGTTTAGTGTTACGAGCAAAATTGGCTGTGCGATGACGGGACGAGTTTCCGACTCGCGTTGTCAGGTGGGAAAGGCGCGAAACGAGGCCGTGCGATTTCATTTCAAATATGATTATGATATTCCCGTCGATGTCCTTTGTGCTCGGATCGGGGATCTCAGCCAAGTTGCCACACAACACGCCGATATGCGACCCTTGGCCTGTTCCATGATCCTCATCGGTTATGACGATGATCTGGGGCCTTTGGTCTATAAAACCGACCCATCGGGATCTTCCTGCGGCTATCGAGCCTGTGCCGTGGGTGCCCGCAAGGATCGGGCCACCGCATATCTGGAGAGCGAGTACAAGGATAACTTGTCGGAGCAGAGCACCATGCAATTGGCCATCAAGTGCTTGGCCAGCGTTTTAGGCCTTCAACTGCAACCAACTGACATTGATATTGGCATTGTGAGCAAATCAAATCCCAAGTTTCGCATTCTCGAACCCAATGAGATCGCGCTGCATCTGAACAAAATTGCTGAAAGGAATCTGAAGAGATGCAAATTTTGATTAATTAAAATTAAAAAAAAAAAAATGTTAATTATTGTACGGCATTTTTAATTAAATAAAAGAAATTCAAGTCACTGTTTCAGCAAATTAAAACATTATTTTATTCGCTTATGGTTCTTGGAACAATTTACAAAAAAAAGTAAACAAGCTCCATTATACTAAATTATTTTATAAGTTAAGTAAAATTAAAATAATATATTTTAAATGTAACTAAGATGTAAAATAAAACATAGCAATTAAAATTGCTCCACTGCAAGTTGTGCTCCATACAATTTTGAGCGATGTGTACCACTGTGCTGAATAATGCGCTGAATTTGGCACAGTTTGTGGTGCCCAACGCGTTGATTATTAGCAAAGTTCGTGTGTCTGTTCGCGATTGGTGCGTGTGGTGAAAGTCATGACGATGTCAGAGGGTGTGTGTATGTGTGTGAGTGTGAGTGTGTGTATGTGTGGGTGTGAGTTGAGGAAGGGGGTGGGGTGGGGAGGGTTGTGGGTGGAGGTTGAGGATGAGGGCTTCGCTTTACGCTGTTTATTTGGCTGTTATGAGCTGAAATCCGAGTGTTTTGACTTTCTGAATTAGCTATTGTGATAACATTTATGTGAATATGTGTGTGCGTGTGCGTGTGCGTGTGCGTGTGTGTGTGCGTGAAGTTGTGTGCTTCATCGCACTTAATGGGCAAGCGATTGCCTGACTTGCTTACAAATGCGAGTCGAAAAACGACAGGACGACCGAATGACAGGACCAAAAGGAAAATCCCTTGAAACAACACAAACAAAGGCAAAGGCCTAAACAAGTGGCTCACACACACACACACACACACACACACACAGTGTGTGAATATTGCATGCGATAAATTATTTTAAAGCGCCCCCCCCATCCCCCCTCTGCCCCCCTGCAGTATCTATTTAATATACCGCGACGCATCAGTTTTAATATTGTTACGCATTTTATTTAAGCGCATCAAAATTTATAAACGTTTATGACAAGCAGCCAAGCATTGCCACGCCCCCCTCCTCCGCCCCGTTGCCCACACACAAACCGCCCCTGGCTGACAACAATTTCATTAATATCGTTCGTTTTTTTTTTTTTTTTGTTTTGCTTTTGTTTTTGGCATTTTTGTCGGCGGTTTTGGGTGACTACTCAAATAAAATTTATTGTTTCTGATATTTCTTTAGTCATTATTACAACGCATATGTATTATTTATTATATATTATTTATTTATTAATTTGTTTTGCATGCGGATTATGCGGGGCATGCCACACACACACACACACACACACACCCGCACGCATCAACAAACGGCATTGCACAGTGGGGCCAGAGCTCGCGATAAGCGTTTTTTTTTTATTCTTATTTTATATGTAATACTAATACTAATATTTTAATGACAATAAAAATAGACAAGCCTGGCAGCTTCAGGTGTAATGAAAGCTGCCAATATGACGACTCATTTGTAATTTGTTTTATAAATCACTTGGACTTTAATGCTAGTTCATAATAAATTTACAATAATTGACATATTGTGACAATTATTGTAAATTATCTGATATGAGAAATGTTGACTCTTTGGACTTTCAGCAGGCACAACTTTATTAAAACTCATCCGATTTCTATGAGGAATGTCTTATTTTTCATAATATTAAGCCTACTTTAACTTTGCATTTAAATTTTATGCTTCTGAGACAACAATTTTTTCTCGAAAATTTCTCGATTTTTGCATAGTTACCCCTTTACATTTTTCGAAAATTTTCAAAAATTTTAAATCTTAAATTTATTTGTTTAATCGACTCTAGGTGATAAAATTTGAGTAAAAAAGTACTTTTAATCTCAATTTCGATTTGTTTCTTAAAGATTTAGGCCAAAAATGTCAAAATGTTGACCTTTAAAGATCCCTGAATTTTAGTACATGATATTTGTATACTTTGAACTATCAAAGATTTACTAAAAGTATAGAAAATAAATACTTGTTACAAATTGAAAATTATATTAAAACAAAGCAATACAATTTTCTGCTGTGTATTTAAAAAGATGATGCATAAAAGGATTTACCTTATTTCTGGTAACCAAAGAAAAAGATCTTTATATGTTGACTCCTTGGACTTTCAGCAGGCACAACTTTATTAAAACTCATCCGATTTCCATGAGGAATGTCTTATTTTTCATAATATTAAGCCTACTTTAACTTTGCATTTAAATTTTATGCTTCTGAGACAACAATTTTTTCTCGAAAATTTCTCGATTTTTGCATAGTTACCCCTTTACATTTTTCGAAAATTTTCAAAAATTTTAAATCTTAAATTTATTCGTTTTATTGACTCTTAGTGATAAAATTAGGGTAAAAAAGTACTTTTGGACTTGTTTTCACTTCTTTCTTTAAAATCTTAACGGTTATTTCGGTTGAAATAATTTCGGTTTTTGGGCTTTTTGATATAATAAAAAAGTTTAGTTTGTTTACGATTTCAGTTTTGGTTACCTATTTTAATCGGTTAATAAGTAAGTTATTATTTTATGATATTTGTTATTAGTTATGATATTTGTCCCACTGTGCGACGGCATCATCGATAGGCAGAGCAAACATTTCGTTTGATTTGTTATCAGGTAACGTTTGTTGTTGTTGTTGTTGTTGTTGGTTGTTTGTTTGTTGTTGTTGTTGTTGTTGCGGCTGTCGCTGTCGTCGTTGATGTCGTTTGTAATTTCGTTTTCGGTATTATGTAATTTATTAACTTTTCATTGAAAGTTATGTGCGGGCGCCGACGTCGACGTCGACGTCGACGTCGTCATAGTCGTCGTCGTCGTCTCTTTCTCCTCTGCTCTGTCCGTCCTCTTCTCTCTTCTCTCGTATTTCTCTGCTCTCCCCTCGGCGCTGACGACATCTTTAATTAATTACATTTTAACATGATAATTAATAGCGTCGCATCCTCTGACGACAGACGAAACGACAATAACCCAAACCGACCAATTGATCGCCTGACATGATGACAACCCCCTCACCACAGACACCCCCGCCTCCCCGCCTCCCCACCTCATTTTCCCCTCATTTCACTCGATTTCCTCTCACACCTCAACACATCGTTGGTTTGTCAAATTGCATATGACAACTTTAATTTGGTAAGTTCTCGTGACTCGTGACACTGAAAAAATATCATCGATCGATTTATCGATAACATAGATAATAGCGATAATAGAAAAAAACCCGGTATTCTGTCCAAAATTTATTCCAAATTGAATTAAAAATTTAATTAAAACAAAAAAGCCAGCATAAATTGATAAATATTATTCTGAAAACATGCATATTTAAAAACTTGAATTTTAGAATGATTGTTTTTTTTTTCTATCTAATCAAGTCGGAGATGGATTTTTAATGAGAATTTCTCGTTGAATAAACCTCATAGAATCTAAAACCATTTAAGGGAGAAATAATAAAAGGCATGTAAATTTGTTAATGTTATTAATGGACTTAATTTTTAGAAATGATAACAAGAATACATCCTTTGACTTGTACTGTCTATTATTTGTCCAGCAATAACACAGTCTCTGTTCATTAAAAATTGCAAGTAATTAGGTTAATTTATCAATATTATCTGCAATTGTAGTATGTACATAAATTCATATATGAAAGCCAATAAACTCGGCCTGACAGACACACAGATACGCACTCACACTTGTTGAGAACAGCTTGAGGTTTATGTATTGGCAGAAATGTTGGACAGGTGAGTTTGAGTTTTGCATTCCGCTTGCCTCAATTCGCAAAGTCAATCAATCATTTAGCAACCCGATCTTAATTGGAATTCAATGTAAACTCCAAAACATAGTATCTAAATGAATGCAGTAGAAATAGAGTAGGAAGTGTAATAATCTCTATCGGATGTTGAGCTAATTAAAAAAAATATAAATAAATTTTTATATATTTGCAAAGAAAATCTAAAATTTAAAAATTCGAAAAGTTTTATGTCTGGGCAGTGTGGCAACTATATACATTTTTTGAATATAATAAGCGATCAAAAATATAGATATTAAACTATTCGCGTTTTTATGTTAAATTATATTAAAATTTTTGTGTGGGAAGTGTTGCAACTGCTTTGTGATTTGCTTTCAAGTGGCAACTCAAATGATACAGCTATCAGGCTACAATAATAACATTGATAGAATCACATCTATGGGGCATGTGGCATGCGGCATGAGGCACATTGATGATGAGCATAATGATACACAAACAATTGCCAAGGCATTTTCAATTCAATTCAATCTATAAGTATTCTTTTTTTCATTTTGTCCATCTTGTCCTTTCGTCTGTTCGTCTGCTGATTCGTCCTTCGGTTCGGCTCGAACTTCGAATGCTGTGTCCGGTTGCCAGGACCTGAAAGTTGTTTTGACAGTAGCCAAGATTGAGTTCTTATTCAATTTGTACGGATTTGTACGATGGCCCCTTCAATTTTTTCTTGTTTTTTTTTTTTTTTTTTTTTTTTGTAGTTTTTTGTTTTCTGCTGTTATACCCTTTACACTGCCACAGAAATTTATTTCATATTATTGCCCTGCTCCTGACACAGTCTCCACTTCGACTTCGACTTTGTCTTCGTCTTCGTCTTCTTCAACTTGTTGTTGTCTTGGCCTTGTTTTGGCAACTCTGAAAGTCGCAAACTTCTTCGCTCACAACTGAAGCGACTGAGTTGCTGTGGCCTCAGCTGCAGTTAACTTGTATCCTCCTCAACCCTCTATCCATCCCTTTTCCTTCCTCTCCCTCTCTGGCTGCATGCCGGCGAATGCTTCAACTTGGCCGACAGTGGGCAACCAATTGGCTGCCAGCTGCCCGCAAAAGTATGCTACAAAAGTGCTGCCAGCCCTTCAGAGCTCAGTGCAGTACAGTGAATGCTCCTTTGATTGAACAGTTATCATAGCTTTAAGTGCATTTCCGCAATACAAAACTTCAATTTTTCTCCTAAAAATTTAACAGTATCAATAACATGCTCACAAAATTTGTATGCATTAAAGAGTAAAATCAATGAGAGCAAAGAGAAAGACAGTGGGAAAGAGAGAAAGGAAGAGACTTCACTTTTTAGTTCTCGTCACATTGCATGTTACAGTCGAAAATTCGGAGTTTTGTGAGAAAAATATCAGTTTTAAGATCAGAATTTCGAAAATATGAGAAAACACGCAGACTCTAAGAATAGTGTTTTTTTTTTAATTTTTCCTTTAAAGTAATAGTCTTTTATATTTTATATAATTTTAAGCAAAGTATTCTAGATTTTAGAAATATGTTTTTTTAATTGTTTATAAATAAATTGAATGACAATGACGCAGTATTAAAACAACGTTTCACATAGGTAAAAAGTTTCTTATAGATCCTTGACAATCAAAATATTTGAAGAATTTTGAAATATATGAAACCAAAGTAAAAGACTAAATTAAATTAAATTTGTTATAAAAATCAAAAAGATATTCAAGATATTTGAACTAAATTCCATAGAAATGGTTTTTTTTCTTTTTGGGACTTTTATTATAGAGTGAAATTTGAAATTTATTTAGCTTTAAAATATTCGATTATTATTTTCTGTTGTTAAATTCCATTAAAGTATTTGTTAATCAAGATATTTATTTGAAATTTATTTATTATTTATCATGTTTCATAGTATTTTTTAATTCAGATCTAGTGTTGCTAACTGACCAGAGAGGCTGCCACTCAAAGTTGTGTTGGCCTTAGCAGGTGTTTACTGTGCCTGGCATGCAAATGCAAATGAACTGACCACGACTTCGTGACGACTTCGACTTCGACTTGGACATCGACTTGGACTTGGACTTGGACATGGACTTGTAACTGTTTTCCAGCCTGGTCGGTTTCGAGAATTCCTCTTAACTACCTCTTAACTTTCTTCTTTTTTTTTTGAACTTAATAATATGCTGAATGCTATTGTTTCGGACATGTGTAACAACTACAACTTTTTGGACAGGTTGTTATTTTTGTAATTGGCACTTTTAGTATTTTTTGTATTTAAGTTATCGATAGCGCAAAATTCAGAGTTGCCACCCGAGCAGAAGTAGAAAATTAATCATGTTTTTATTTAGACATATTTTGAATGATATTCACGTGCGTTGGGATCCTTGGATATTTATGAACTGTGGCTGCCGCTCAAATGGCACATTACATGACCTTATACCCTTTTACCCTATACTATATACATATGTATATGTCTGTCTGTATATCTGTATATCAATCCCCTCCCGAACTTGAAGTGGCTCAACGCTAACCACTTTTGGAGATGAGCTGCGCATTTTTTTCGCTCTCCTTCTTTATTTCTTGATTTTTTGTGCAGCTTGGCATTTTCTTAGCTCTAAATTTTTGTGCTCTTACTCGTTGTTTGTTGTAAATACCCTGTACTTGGACACATACAAGGGGTAGTACTGATCAGACGGAAGGAAGCAGACAAAAGAAGCTTCAAGGGCAGAGCCAGAGAAATTGAGATGAAGAAAAACCGAGAGGGAGTGAAAGAGAGGTAAAGAGAGAGACAGACAAAAAGAACAGAAAAAATAAGGAAAGACGAAACATAGATTAGACAGGGAGTAACAGAAGAGGGAGAGAGAATTGAGAGAGAAAAGTGAGATAGAAGAAAAAGACAGACTGAAGTGAGAGATGGTAAAAAAAGAAGCAGAGTGATATAAAGAATGAGAAAGAGAGGCAGCACAGACATACATAGAAGCAGGGGCAGAGAGAGGGAAACAGAGGAAGGAGAGAGAAACTGGGCGAAGAGAGTGATAGAGCGAGACAGAGAGAAGTGAAAGGTAAATGAAAGAGATATGCAGAACAGAGAAAGCAAGAGAAGAAACTGAGAGAGAGCGAGAGGTCGATAGGTGTAGACACAGAGAGAATAGAGAGATTGAAATAAATACGTGGAGAAGCAGATAGAATATTTTCAAACAAAGAGAGAGAGAGAGAGAGAGAGAGAAGAAAGGGGAGAAGAGAAGTGAGAGAAGCTGACGAGAGACCAATAAAGAGAAGGGCGAGTGAGAGAAAGACACGAAATGGATAGACAGAGAGAGAAGATAAAGAGTAGAGACCGTTCATAATGGGATATAGATATTTAATTGTTACCAGCTACTCAAGTTCCGTTTACAGGATATCTGCGGGTCGTGCACACTCGCTGAAATGTTGCTTAACTTGTTTGTTGTTGGCTTTTGGTTTAGTTTTGTTGCGCGACTCCAAATTGCCAACTTAGTTGTTATTTGTTGGCTGTCTGGCAGCTTGACGGCCCAGAATGTGCTGCGCCATGGGCGTAGGGTGGACGGAAAGGAAGGGGGGGGGGGTTAGGGGTAGGGGTTGTGTCGGCATGCTTGCCAGGTTGTTGTTGCTGTGTGTTTCGGGCCAATATTCGTGGCCGCAGCACTCTGATGGCTCTCACGTCACCACTTCTGCAAATTGCGGCAATAATGCAACAAAGGTTTCTTGGGAAACACACACCAAATTGCATGCGCAGGGGTGCCTCCAAAGGGGGGAGGGGGGTGTATGGGGTGGTTATGCCTCGATTGGGGGGTTGCATTGGTTGGCGACTCCAAGACGCCAACGCCAACGCCAACGTCACTTGCTGCCCTGTTTTTTTTTTGCCGCTGTCCCTTCGCTGCATTTCATTTCACCATTTTTGTTCTTCTCGCTTTTTCCAGCTAAACTTTCTCTGAAAGGGTATGCCCAATTTGTCAGGCAATATGTGAGTCATTGCTGATTTTGGATGTTTGATTGATGGACTGTTGTCAATCTAGACCAAATTAAAGCATACATTGTTCAAAGTACTGCCAAGTGGGGAATATATGTACATATGTACCTGTTAATCTGGTATTGGAAATCTTAAATGCTTTTCAGCTTTACAGTAATTTTTAAAGATTTAAGATTTATTTAAGAAAACAAGCAATCTACGTTTAATTAGATGGCTTACTCCAATTACTGTTCGATTGGCCTCAAATTATTTTCAACAAGTTTCACTTTAAAAATTAAAAGTTTTAGGATCTTTCAACATTCTCGATGAAAAATAGTTCGCAATTTTTGGTTGAATGATTAAAAGGCTTCAAACTGATGTTCAAAAATCTTTGCCAAAAGTAAATGGCTTAAGTTTTTTGATTTCGAATGGTCTTAAAACTAACTTTAAAAAACCGTTCTAAAAAATAATTCAACATTGTCTGGGTAGAAAATGAAAGTATCCAAACGGATTTAAATAAATTGTGATCTCGAAAAAGGGCTGAAAAATCGAGTCAAACTATTTGTAAAGGCCATAAGATAGTTAACATAAATTTACGATAGTTAACATACATTTTTTTGAATATTTACTGTTCTGGTTGGAAAATAAATAAATAAAGAAATCTTGTAGATATTTGCAAGTGCATTCAAGCTTCGTTGATCCGCAGTTATTTAGTTTGTACTTAGTTTTATTTTACTTTCAGTTTTTTCCACTCCCCTGCCTCTCTCTCTCTCTCTGTCGCGCTCGCTGTGTGTTTACATTTTCAGTTGCTGATGTTGCGGTTTCCGCTTTGGTTTTCATGTTGCAAGCAACATTTTTGTTTGTAATTTACTTTGGAATGCCGTTTGCCGTTTCTGCGGTTTTTCTAAGAAAAATCTTTGTTGGCCAACCTCTTAACAGTGTATGGGGAATTCGCGTAATTGCAACAACGTTCTCACTGTGTGTCTTCTCTCCCCCTCCTCCTCCTCCCACTCTCTCTTTCTCTTTCTCTCTCTCTCTCCCAGTCCCACTCTCCATCTTTCTTTCCGTTTAAGTGACTGTTGACTGACGGCAGGCAAATCAACAGACAATGCAACTGATGCGGGTCTTGCGGCACTAGGAAATAATATTGCTCATACGCCGCGTTGTCCCACAAAAGTGCCTTTTGTACTGAGACTTAAAGAACTTGAGCTTCGAATAAATGACACTTTTAATACATACATATCTCAATATTAAAGGCAGACAAGAATTCACCCCAAGAGCGAAAACTAATTGTGGGAAATTTTCTGTTTATTCAATCGATTGGCTTTAAACTCATTTCCTAAATTTTCCATCAAAGTGGAAGCGACACATAGTCTGCCGTATTTTAAAAAATTCCCTAAACGTATTTTAAAGATGTTGGGAATTTTCCCCAATTCAGTGTAAATCAACATTTTGCTGTTCTATTTATGAATGGAAACGAATTTTCCGTTCAATCAGCTAGAAGCTTCAATTCAAAGTAATATTTTTAATTAAATTTCGATGCCTGTCAATTGTTTAGAATTTTAATCCTTTCACTTGCAATATTTTATAATTAAATTTGTATATTTTCTTTTTAGAACTAGACAAAGATTTTCATGAGAAAAGTACCTGAAATCAATGTCATCCATTTAAATGATGAATGATTATTCTTAAAGGTAATGACTATGTTGTGTAAATTATTCGCTTGGTAACAACATGAATGTTAAGAGAAACAACAACCAGAGTTGCCACCATACCGACATGGTCGATATAGAAGGGGGTTCTATGTGGATTGAGGGCGGATTCAAAGTATACCAAAGGTGTTGGCAGCACCTGTTTTTTTCCGTACAATTTGCGAAGAGCTCTCAGTTATTCATACACTCATTCAATCACTCGTACACTCATTCATTCATGGATTCACTCGCTTCCGTTTGTTGCTAATTTGTTGTTGTCTGTCGAATCCAATGGATGGAGGGGGGCTGGATGAAAAGAGAATGAAAAAAAGCTGTTCAAAGAGAAACTTTGCTTTTCTTTTCTTTTTTTTTCCGATGAATTCATTTTGGATATTCGCAATATTTGTGGTGCTACAGAAATGAAGCAAACGCAGCTTAAAGCTTAGCTTTAGGTCTCTCTCTCCCCCCCGTGGGGTGTTTGCCCCTCTCAGTTGACTTTGCTGCCCCGTCGTTTGCAATTAACTCACAATATTCGCATCACGTAGCAAGATTCCATCACCAAACAATTTCATACGTATTAACGCGATGTCGAAAGTGAAAACAGCACAGCACAAACATCGATTCCTTTTAACTTCCCAAGTTCTCCTCTCCCTTTTCCACACATTTCCCTCTCTCCTCTCCGCCGACGTGTCGAGCCCCCCTCTTCCCAGGAAAACTATCAAACACCCTGAACATTGGTTTGAATTTTTCTTCTTTTTATTATACCCTGTATTGAAA